>CM038141.1:381961497-382421549 GCA_021437245.1 Aegilops speltoides | reverse complement strand
ATCAACTATAACTAGACCAAAGGAGTTACCACCAAGGCTTTTGTAAGCATTGGGACGAAGAGATCCATATGAAGAAGCTCAAGCGGTCTCCTTGTGGTCATGATGTTCTTCACGGATGACTTCCACCTACTTGTTTTCTGCGACAAGCACTACAAAGTCTATCTTTGTCAAAGAAAACATCTTTAACACCAAGAATATGATCACCTTTGATCAGCTTGTCTAAATTACGCATACCAACATGTCCAAGCCTTCTATGCCATAACCAACCTTTAGCGGATTTAGCAATGAAGCAAGTTCTAGGTTGGGCTTTCTTAGTGAAATCAACAATATATAGATCACCTCTACGGATACCGTAAATGCCATGTTATGATTGTCACGACGAAAGACTTGGCAATCTACTTGATGAATAGCACATTGAATCCAAAGTCAGCTAATCTAGACACGGAAAGTAAATTGTATCCAAGAGATTCTACAAGCATGACATTTTGAATAGAGCTATCATGAGATATGGCCACCTTACCAAGGCCAAGTACCTTACCCTTGGAGTTGTCTCCAAAAGTCACATACTTGCGTGGACCATCGTTCTTTGCAAGCTCTCGAAACATGTCTTTGTCTCCGGTCATGTGGTTGGTGCATCCACTATCAAGAATCCACTCTTTTCCGCCGGATATGTAGTCTCTCAGATTCGCCATAAGATTGAGACTCTTCATGATCTTGTCTAGCTCGGTGTCCGAATCGGAGTAATCATCATCATGCTCATGCTCATCATCATATTGACCCATAGATTGTTCATCATCAACACCAGTCAATTTGACAACCACTTGCATTAGTTTTGTCAATGTGACAATAATCATCGGAATGCAATACAAGAGCATTTCTAATTAGAACATTGATAAGACCGGGATCACCCTTCTTTTCATAAGATCATGAAGCTCAAAGAAGCATTTATCAAAGTTGGGATCATTGGGGCGCATCATATCAAATTCAATAGTCTTGTATAGAATTTCATCAAGACCTCTCAAAGAGTAGTCCGGATAAAGTTCTTCCAAGAACTTCCACATAGCATAGGCACACTCAAAGTTTGAACGTGAGTTTAAGCAAGTTATCGGGTAACCCTCTAATGATAAGATTTATAGTTCTAAGGTTACGAAGCAAATCAAGCTCTTCATCCATGGTAGGGTGCAAGGGGTCAAATGGAGGCACATAGGGGGTCTCAACATATTTGCGCAAGTTGTAAGTTTTAAAGATAATAAGCATTTCAATCCTCCACGAGTTATAGGACACTCCATTAAGAATAGGCACTCTATGGCTAACACTCCCAAACGTAGACACGTCCATCTTCCTCCAATGGTGTGTAAACCAAAGCAATGGAGACCAAAGCTCTGATACCAATTGTAGGATCGAAGAAGGTGAGAGTGTCTAGAGGGGGGTGATTAGACTACTCGACAAGATAAAAATTCTGCCTTTTGACAAAGGACAGATTTTGGCAGATTTTGCATAACACACACAAGTCAAGTGGCACACTACACATGCAATTCTAGAGTATGGGCAGCGGAAAGTAAATTGCACAAGTAGTAAAGAGAAGTGGAGAAGATCAAACGCAATTTGGAGACGCGGTGATTTTTCTCGTGGTTCCGATAGGTGGTGCTATCGTACTTCCACGTTGATGGAGACTTCAACCCACGGAGGGTAACGGCTGCGAGAGTCCACGGAGGCTCCACCCACGAAGGGTCCACGAAGAAGCAACCTTGTCTATTCCATCATGGCCTCACGCCCACGGAGGACTAGCCTTACTGGGTAGATCTTCACGAAGTAGGCGATCTCCTTGCCCTTACAAACTTCTTGGTTCAACTCCACATCTCGTGGAGGCTCCCAAGCGACACCTAACCAATCTAGGAGGCACCACCCTCCAAAAGGTAATAGTTGGTGTAGATGATGATGAACTCCTTGCTCTTGTGCTTCAAATGATAATCTCCCCAACACTCAACTCTCCTCACTGATATGGCTGTGGTGGAAGAAAGGATTGACTGGAAAGCAACTTGGGAAGGCTAGAGATCAAGCTTCATATGGTGGAAGTGGAGTAACTTGATCTCAACACAAGGGTAGGTAGTTCTCTTCTCAGAAATGTAAGGTAGGAGTGGTAGTTCTTTCTGATGGCTCTCTCCACGAATGAAGAGGGGGTGGAGGGGTATTTATAGCCTCCACACAAAATCCAACCGTTACACACATTTGAGCAATCTCGGTGGGACCGAAGTTGACAACTCGGTGAGACCGAAAGTTCAAATAATGTGAACGTTGGGATTTTCGGTGGGACCGAAAATACAATCTCGGTTAGTCCGATTCGTGCAATGACAAGAGCATGCCAATTTCGGTGGGACCGACTTCATCATCTCGGTGACACCGATTTGATGACGAAGATTCTGAAGCTTGGCAACTCAAGTTTCGTGAGACCGAGTTCAATCGGAAAATCCGAGTTTTCTAGGGTTTGGCTTATGGTGAGGTGGTTCATCTCGGTGTGGCTGAGTTTGGAAATCGGTGGGATCGAGACTACTTATGAGTGTATATGGCGGTGAAAGTTCTTGATAGTTTAGGAGATGTATCACTAAGCACTTGAGCAACGGATCATCATCATAACCTCATCCCCTTTAATAGTATTGGCTTTCCTATGGACTCAATGTGATCTTGGATCACTAAACCAAAAATGGAGTCTTGAGCTTTTGCCAATGCTTGCCTTAGCATTTTGAGGGCTCCACCTCTTCAGTCCTTTTGCCATGCCAATGTGATTGAATTTCCTGAAACATACTTGATAAAAGCATTAGTCCAACCACAAAGTATGTTGTCATTAATTACCAAAACCACCCAGGGAGCAAATGTGCTTTCAAGATCAACTCTTGTAATGCTCATATCATCAAGATCAATCAAGCAGGAAGTAGGGTATTACCTCCATCGAGAGGGCCCGAACCTAGGTAAAACATCGTGTCCCCTGCCTCCTGTTACCATTAGCCTTAGATTCACAGTTCGGGACCCCCTACCTGAGATCCGCCGGTTTGGACACCGACATTGGTGCTTTCATTGGGAGTTCCACTGTGTCGTCGCTGTAAGGCCCGATGGCTCCTTCGACCATCTTCAACAATGCGGTCCAGGGGGAGGTTTTCCTTCCCGGACAGATCTTCATATTCGGCGGCTTCGTAATGCGGGCCAACTCGCTTGGCCATCTGGAGCAGATCGATAGCTACGCCCCTGGACATCAGGTCAGGTTTGAAAGCTTGAACTATACTATCGACATCCGCGGAGACTTGATCTTCGACGGATTCGAGCCCATGTTAAGCGCGCCGGACGGTCACGACGGGCATGACTTTGATCTACGATCGGACACCATTCGGGAGATCGCGCCTGCGGCGGCGCCGGGAATCAAACCGGAGCAGATCATGCCCTCCGAGGACGGGTAGATGGACCCCGCCGCCGCGCACGCATCGGTGCTAGAGCCGAACACTGATCCCACCTGCTGCGAGGATGGTGTTATCGGACCCTCGGACTCGTCTCCGGCTACAGGATCCGAACCGTGTGCGTCCGTGCATATCGAATCTGATTGGGCGCCGGTCATGGAGTTCACCACTGCGATTCTTGGCTGAACTATGTCCAGCTCGAGTGGGAAGCGAACGACGAAGAAATTCGTTTCCCACCCACCACCAACTTAATAGCCATTGTCGATGACTTAACCGATGTGCTTGACTTCAACTCCGAAGACATCAACGGTATGGACGACGATGCATGAGAAGAACAGGAACCACCGCCTATAGGGCGCTGGACAACCACCTCATCATACGATATATATATGGTGGACACCCCCGAAGAAAGCGATGGCGATGAGGCAAAGGAGGATAACCCCGTGGAGAAGCAATCTAGGCACTGGCGTCATAGGCGCCGCTCCAAGCCCCGCCATAGCAAAAATAGCGATACCGGCACAAGAGATAACAATCCGGACGGTGCCGGAGAAAAAAACAATCTTGCCCAGTCAGGCTTCGAGCAGGCCGAGCAAGAGGATGGGCAAGATGGCCCTAAAGAACAGGCAACAAATGGAGAATCAGAGGACGATAATTACATGCCTCTCTCAAAAGACAAAGTGAGCCTTGGCGACGAAGAATTCATCGTGCTGAGGATCCCGTCGGCGGGGGCGCTTAAAACGCCGCTTATAGCCACCGCAAAAAGCTCAAGAAAAAGCAGCAAGAGCTTCAAGCTGATCAAGATCACGCTAACCGACAAATGGACCGAGGTCCTGGCTGCCGAGGAATACGGACTCGAGTGCCCTAGCAAAAGCTACCCAAAGTGCAGGCTGCTACCTCAACTCGAGGAGGAGGCTTTAAAGCCCACGCTACCTGCGCATGATGCAGCTGACTGGCCACCCCATGGCCGCGACAAAGCGGCGTACCCCGTCGCCAATCAAACGATAATACTAAGGCCCGGGGCTACACGAAGGACCTGCGAGATGTATTGGAAAACAAAGCAGGACAGTCAAGATCAATCTAAGGATCATGGGGGCGCGCCACAAGACGTGACGAGGACCATCACGCCGGATACAATAAACTAAAATCCGGCCGGGCCGAATACAATAAACTGGATTCGTTTGAACTACGTCGGGATGTAGCCCGGCATAGAGGCATCGCACACCCCCTATGCTTCACCGATGAAGTTATGGATCATGAATTCCCAGAAGGGTTTAAACCCGTAAACATTGAATCATATGATGGCACAACAGACCCCGCGGTATGGATCGAAGGTTTTCTTCTCCACATTCACATGGCCCGCGACGACGACTTACATGCCATAAAGTACCTACCACTTAAGCTCAAAGGACCGGCTCGGCATTGGCTGAATAGCCTGCCAGCAAGCTCCATTGGCAGTTGGGAGGATCTAGAAGACGCGTTCCTTGATAACTTCCAGGGCACTTACGTGCGACCACCGGATGCTGATGACTTAAGTCACATAACCCAACTTCCCGAAGAGTCAGCCAGGAAATTCTGGAGTCGGTTCCTAACCAAAAAGAACCAAATTGTCGACTGTCCGGATGTCGAAGCCTTAGCAGCCTTCAAGCATAACATCCGTGATGAATGGCTCACCAGACACCTCGGCCAAGAGAAGACAAAATCCATGGCAGCCCACACGACACTCATGACCCGCTTTTGCGGGGGTGAGGGCAGCTAGCTGGCTCGTAGCAACATCATACCCAAAAACTCAGGCAATTCAGACGCCAGGGACAGCAACGGCAAGCCACGGCGAAATAGACACAAGTGTCGCAACAATGGCGACAACGCCGAAGACAAGGGAGTCAATGCCAGATTCATAGGCCTTAAATCCGGACAGCGAAAAAAGCCATTCAAAAGAAACAGTCCGGGCTCGTCCAGTTTGGACCGCATACTCGACCGCTCATGTCAAATTCACAGCACCCCTGATAAACCAGCCAACCACACCAACAGGGAATGCTGGTTGTTTAAACAGGCCAACAAGTTGAATGCCAAAAACAAGAAAAAGGGGCTACATAGCAACGACGAGGAGGAGCCCCGACCGCCGAACACAAGAGGACAGAAGAAATTCCCTCCTGAGGTGAAAACAGTAAATATGATATTGATGACCCACAAGTGTAGGGAATCTATCGTAGTCCTTTCGATAAGTAAGAGTTTCGAACCCAACGACGAGCGGAAGGAAATGATAAGCGGTTTTCGGTAAGGTTTTCTCTGCAAGCACTGAAATTGTAGATGATAGATAGTTTTGTCATAAGATCAATAGTAACGAGTAACAAATAAGTAAAGTAAATAAAGTGCAACAAGGTGGCCCAATCCTTTATGTAGAAAAGGATAAGCCTGGACAAATTCTAATAATTAGAAAGGAGCTCCCGGGGACACATGGGAATTATCGTCAAGCTAGTTTTCATCACGTTCATATGATTCGCGTTCGGTACTTTGATAATTTGATATGTGGGTGGACCGGCACTTGGGTACTGCCCTTACTTGGACAAGAATCCCACTTATGATTGTCGGGGGGAAACTGCCCGCCACGAACACCTATGGGGCCGGGGCCCCTTGTCTCATCTTGATGAGGGCGGAGGGAGCACCTGAGAGCGGATCGTGAATGAAAGCAGGCGGTTTACCCAGGTTCGACGCGACACGGACGTAAAACCCTACTCCCGCCTTGGTTTGTATTGAGCTCGGGAGCTTGAAGAGCTACAGATGCAGCTACACCGGCGAGAGTTGCAAAGGTTTCCAGCCGAACCCCTCCTCGTTGTGCATGGGCCTCCTTTTATAGTGCAAGGGTCACCGACAGTGTCAGCGTAGGAGAAAGGGGTAAAATGTAAAGAGGTGGTAGTTGGAATAGTCGCGGGAACAGTGAAGCTACAGTCGTGAGCAGTGGTGGCTACCTACTTTGTGATGGGGACAAGGGCATTTAATGCCCGTCGCCGTCGACCCTAAAAGCTCCCGCCCTTGCGTCTCCGTCGCCATGGCGATGGATCCACCACGTGTAGTGCCACCGTGTCCCCAGGCTGCACAGCCATCCGCCACGCGTCCTCGGAGAGGCCCAGGCGGCGCGTGGGCCGATGAGCTGGGCGCGGCACACACAGCGCAACTCTCCCGCAAGCACCTTGCCGGGTCTTGACTGCTGCCGGCCCGGAGCTTGCTGGGCTCAGTAACAATCGCCCACGGGCCCTCGCCGACGCATATAGCGCCGAGGCATGTCTTCTATGATGTAATCTTCTAGTCTTCTGGCGAGCTCCTCTTGCGGGGCCTTGCGTGAGTGATGTAACCTTGAGCACAGAGCGGCCTTCCGGCAAGCTCCGCTTGCCGGGTCTCGATCTTCTGTCTTGTATACTTCGTCTTTGAATGGTTTGATATAGGCGCAGGAAGGTCTCCGGCGAGCACGTGGTAAACCCTGCCGCTGAAGCTGCAACCGCCCGTGCACAAGTTGAAGTCTTGAGGTACCCTACCTTAGTCACACCGGACAGAGCCCCGGCTCTGGGCCACACACGGTGCCGAGCGCTGTTGGGCGAGCCCAAAACAAAGCAGCGGGCACACGCGCCCACAAGCGTGCGAATCCACTTCCGCATCTGCCGCATCCCCGTAGCAGCAAGCGTCGATTCGGCGTCGTGGATGGGGCGTGCCACGTTCTTTAATGGGAAGAGCGGAACGCCCCACTTCCCCATAAAGCGGAGAAGCGAGGCGGTTCCCTCCTTTTGCTTTCATTGCATCCTCTTCCTCTTCGAGAGATCCCCTTTGTGCTCCGCCTCCAAACCTCCGCCATTGCCGTCAGATGCATCTCCAGCGCCTTGGCTCTTCGTCCCCTTCCTCTGCCTCCGCCATGGCCCGAAGACCGGAAGGCGGGCGGAGAAGGCCAAGAAGGAGAAGTCGAACAGCGGCGAGGCTCGCCGAGTACCGGAAGCGGAACCTCGTCTTCCCGCCGAGGCTTAGCGCGCGGGAACTCTGGAACAAATATTACCTGTTCTGGGCCAAGGAGACCAAGGCGCATCCTCGGACCAGAGCTCATCCGGCCGCCGCCAAGGACGACTACCCCGGCGGGTACTATTTCTTCGCAGCCTTCTTCCACTGCGGTCTTTGCCCCCCTTTTTCTGAATTCTTCTGTGACGTCATGCACACCTACGGCTTCCATCTTCTTGACTTCACCCCCAACGCCATCCTCACAATGGCGGTTTCGCGCACACATCTGCGAAAACTTCATAGGAATACACCCAAGCGTGGCGCTGTTTAGGCATTTCTTCACTCCTAGAGCAGTGGCGTCCCCTCTCCGGAGGATATCTTGGGTTTTCGTTTGCACAAGAAGGAGTCTTACTTGCCGGAGAGCTCCGCGGCAAGTGGGAAAAGTGGCGTCTTGACCGGTCTTGAGATCGTTGAGGGCGCGCCACAGCCCTTCACCGCGCCGCGCTACGCCTATCGTCTGTGGCGAGGGATCGGAAGCGAGCTGGATTCGGACGACGTCAAGCTCAACATCGCCCTCGTCCGGATTCTTCGTCTTCGGATGGCAGGGCTATCCGTTGCGAGAAATGGCGCGATTTCCTCCGCCGCGCATTGCCCTCTCCAAGACAGGAAAAAAGCGGCTGGGAGTATGGCAACGCGGGGATATAATGAGGCTGCGCCGGGCTGAACTTCAACTTCACGATCTTTGGAGCTGAAGGGATGGTCAGGAACTCTTTAACACGACCCGCCCACAGAATGGTTCGCACCTCCCGGGAGTGGTGCCCTCTAACAAAGACAACCCGGGATCGTCTTTGCGCCATGATGCCCAAGTGTGACTTCGCCTGGCGTGGACGGACGTGGATTTCGCCCGATCCATCGGACATCCTCGGCTTCTTCGACAACCTTGTGGAGGTGGCGAAGAACAAGATAACATCAAGGAGCATCTGGCAGGACACCACGGACCAAGAGCTTGCATACATAGCCTCTCGGGCTGAAGAGGCCTGCAGCCCCAGCAGCCAAGGGAGAGTTCGGCTACACGCCCGAGGAGGCAGAGGCTGCAGAAATGTCCCGCCAAGCGGAGGAGGCGGAGATCCGCAGACTACTGCAGCTTCCTCCCGACGCGCCTGTCGGGGTCCCCTCGTTGAGGCACTCCGGGATCCATGGAATCGCGGCCGAGGCCGCGGCAAGGTGACGCGCTGCGGAGAACAGAGGCGCCCTTGAAGCGGCGCCGGAGGCGGAGGCGCCCGAGGGAAGAGGCTGCAGCGCAGGCGCTGGGTCCGCGAGCCAGCCGGGAGGAGGAGGAGGAGGACGCCGAGGCCGCCGAGGGGCGCCAGCGGGTCCACGGAGCTCTCGCCGACGACCTCTCCTCGTCGTCGGAGACCTCCCGCCCGGGCAAGCCTAGGCGTTCTCCGAGGCGCCTCCGCCAAGGCAGCGACGGGAGGGCGCGGGCGCAGGCCCCCGGCAACAACCAGTTCGCCGGGCAGCGCCAAGCTTCCGGGGAAGCCAAGCCGCGCCGAGGCGACCGGCGTACCAGCCACGGCGAGGCGGCCAGCAGCGCAGAGCCATGGCGGCGCCCGCAGGTCGGCGCCAAGCGGACAGGGTCTTCTCGGGCGGCGCGGCGGCTCCGCCCGCTTCTCGGGCCCGGCTGCAGCAGGCTGGGTCTTGCGGCCCCCAGCCCGGGGACCGCCAAGCGCCCGAGCCTTCGCCTCCGCTCCTCGCGTCGTAGCGCCCAGGTGGAGTATGACTTCTCCGCCTTGGCGAAAACGACGAGGAGGAACAGGAGTAAGTATCAAGAGACCTTCATCTTCTCAAATTTCGCCTTGATTATTGTTGAAGCTAATCTTGTTTCTTGTTTTGATTTCAGGACCTTGGCGGAGCGGGTGAAGAAGGCCAAGGTCTTGGCCATGCTTGGCGACGGGACGTCTTGGGAGCCAAGCTTGCGGACCGAGCGCTGCTCAGGAGCAGCCCAGCGCAGCCCAGCGTAAGTCTGGGTTTTGCACTTTCGCTCGGGCGTGTTGAAGATTTTGGTCTTGTACTAATGCCTTGATGCTTTTGTCTTGACTTGTGCGGAGGTGGAGCCACAGCGGCGGGGGCGTCCGGAGGTCGCCCGAGGAGCCATGAGCCCCGCCGTCCCGTCAAGGCCGAACTCCCGGCGAGGGAGAGCACTCCGCCAAGGCGGAGTACCCGCCAAGGCGAGTAGCCCGGCGAGGCGGCCACTCCGCCAAGGCGAGCTCCCGGGGGAGCCCGCCGTTGAACGACGTCATAAGGTAGGTTCTGCAACTTGTCTTCTTGGCTTTGTCTCTTTTGGATATTTGCTTGAACTTCTTTCGCTTATTCTTCTTCTTCTAGATCCCCCTCCCCGGCAGATGGAGGCGAAGTCATCGTCATTGAGGAGGAGGCGCGCAGGCGGCGGCGCCCGTCGCCGAGATCTGGCGGGAGCTGCCGAGCCAGCTGCGCAAGAGACCCGCTCGGACGCTGCGGGCCGGGAGGAGGGCGGCGACCGCACCGCCCGGCCGGGGCGGCGGGAGCATCAAGTGCTGCGCCGGTCGCCGACCCCTCCACCGGAGAGGAGCAGTCCGGCTACTACCTGAAAGCCCCCAACGGCGTCTTCATCCAGTGCCGTGGGGCTCTTCGTCATGAGCTCCCGCAGAGGGCGAGGCCTTTGATGGGAGGTCCTCACCTCCGGGGCTTGAAGATCGTCGAGGGGCCGGCGGGGCAGCGGGCCCGAGGAGGCTGCTTCACCAGCTCCGGCCCTTTACCGGGCAGGCGGCAAGCTTCGCTTCCAGGAGGCCCTCGCCGCCAAAGCCGCCGAGGATATGGAGAAGCGTGCGGCGGAGCTTAGCGCCGCCAACCAGGCTGCTCTCCGCGATGTGGCGGAGAAGCGTGAGCGACTCGCCGGGGAGTATGAGGAGTGGTTGCTAGAGAAGGCCGAGGCCGAAGAGCAGCAGCGGCTCGCCGGGGTGGAGCTGTCCCGGCGAGAAGGAGAACTCACCCAGCGGAAGGTCAACCTCGACTCCCACGAGGAAGACCTTGCCGCTCGGGAGCAGGCCCTTGGCGGGGAACTGAAGGAGGCGAAAGCCGCCGCGGCTGCCGCGGAGACCGCCAAGGAGGAGCTTGCCGCCAAGGTCGTGCAGCTGGAGGAGTTCTTGGGCGTGGAGAAGGTCGCCCGCTCACCACGGAGCGTGAGAAGGACGCCCACACCAACTCAGAACTCCAGGTGCGTCTTTCCAAGAAAGGCGACGAGTTGAAGGCCGCCAAGGACTCCATCGAGGATCTTGAGCTGAAAGTCTCTGCGCTGAGGGACTCGCTTGACGCCGCCCGGGATCGGGAGACCAAGTTGAAGGAGGAGCTCAGCGAGGCGAACCTTGGTGGACAGCGTCAACAAAGCAGCGAGCACTTCCGCCGTCCCGTCGAGTTATGGACCGAGGACTTGGTGTCTTGTCGTCCGACATTGATCGAGAGCTCTTTGGCGCTGAAGCCGGAGCATCTCATCTACTCCCGGATCAAATCTCGCTCAGCGCCAAGCTCAGCCTCTTCTTGAGGGGATCGCGCGGCCCTTGCAAATCTGCGGAAGAAGATCCTGCGCAACTTCGCCGAGGAGACTCACCGGCTGTGCACGGGAACCATGGGCGTGTCTTGACGAAGATTGTATACCGCAATCCGGCATAAACCTCACCAGCGTTCTTCGCAGCTTGCCGCCCGACGCGAACATGGAGGCTCTGAAGGAGCAGGTCGCCCACATCATTGCTAAAGTGAACAAGATCTCCAGGGTGGAGGGCGACCGCGTAGACTAGGCCTCCTTTATTTTTATCTCTTTTTGTTGCTGCATAGGGTGTTATGAACTCATTAGTCATCGCGACAAGTAATTCCTCGTAGGATATTATCTTTACTTTGATCAATAGATGCAGTGTTATCTCCCTTGTTCTGATCCTCAAGTTTGTATGCTTCAACCCTACGCTTCTAGGGAACTTGCCGGCAAGGGGCCCTTGCCGCGAGCGCTGAGTGCTGAACTCGAAGCAGCCCGCTGGCCAAGGTTTTACCGGCAAGCAACCTTGCATGACTAGTCGCATAGCAACAAGCTTGCTGGCGGACTCGAAAAGCGAAACAAAGGCGCGACACTTGTCGCAGCTCACTTAAATCGTTGAGCATGCTCGACAACAAGATAAGGGTGCGGCTATCCACGGGTAGGTTCCTCCGCGCACAGGTTTCCCATACAAGGTGTGGTTGTTCAAGGAAGGTAACTTAAAATTCAAAATTTTGAACTGCTCAAATTCTAGTAACTTCGCTTTCGTGATCTGTGCGTTCTCCGGCAAGCTTCTCTTTCTTGAACAGCACTTGGTTCATCCTCCATTTCCTTCCCCTCCGGCAAACTTGTGCGCGAGGGACGTTCCTTCTGCTTAAGAGGCAAGGAAAAAGAAGAGGGAAACAAGTATATGGCCTTTCGGCGTGCTATTGCTTACCGGATATGTGTGTTGCACAAAAGATGCCAAATAACACATGCAAATAGCAAAGAAAATCATGGGAAAGGCAACTAGCGCAAAACACAGAAACTTTACTGATGCACGGGGTCTGCGCCCGGCTTTGTACAAAGGGTTACATGCAACAGCGGCAAAGCTTGTACAAAAGGTGGTTGCGGGCGGATCACGGCAACCGCGCTTTATGGGTGAAACTTGCGAAGATGCTCTATGTTCCAGAGTTGCTCATTTGGTAAGCCTTCTTCGGTCTCGGCGGACGACGCCGGGCCTCGTGACTTGTCTCACCCGATAAGGGCCTTCCCACTTCAGCGTCAACTTGTTGGAATTCTTGGCGGACTGAACACGCCGAAGAACAAGGTCGCCTTCCTCGAAACTCCGGCTTTGACCTTGCGGCTATGGTAGCGGCGCAAGGCTTGCTGGTATCGAGCAGCTCGTCTGAGCAGCACAGGCGTCCTCCTCAAGGAGCAATGCATCATCTTGCCGCGATTGCTCTTGCTCGAGCTCATCATAAGCGAGCACTCGAGGAGATTCGTATACGAGTTCCGTGGGGAGAACTGCCTCTGCTCCATAGACTAGAGCAAAAGGTGTCTGTCCGGTGGCTCGATTTGGTGTCGTTCTGATTGACCAAAGAGCTGCCGGTAGCTCCTCTATCCAATTTCTTCCGCACCTGCGCAGCCTGTCGAAAGTTCTTGTCTTGAGACCGCGCAGCACTTCAGCATTGGCCCTCTCCGCTTGACCGTTGCTCCTCGGGTGAGCAACAGAAGCGAAACAGACCTTGGTGCCAAGGTCTTGGACGTACTGCATGAAGGTGCGACTAGTGAATTGTGTACCGTTGTCGGTGATAATCCTGTTAGGGATCCCGAAACGGCACACAATCGATCTGAAAGAACTTGACCGCTGATTGTCTTTGTCACCTTTCTCGCTGGCTCCACTTACGCAACTTTGTGAACTTGTCGATTGCTACGTACAAGTACTCAAAGCCCCGACAGCCCAGGGGAAGGGGCGAGATATCAAGCCCCAGACCGAGAAGGGCGGGACAAAGGGATTGTTTGGAGAGCTTGAGTGGTGATGAATCTGCTTTGCATGGGCCAGCACGCTTCACACTTGGTTACTAGTGCGATTTGCATCTTGGAGGCTTCTTGCCAAAGAACCCTTGCCGGAAAGCTTTCCCAGCAAGCGCCCTTGCGCCAATGTGGTGGCCGCATATGCCTCCGTGTATTTACGCAACAGCTTACATCCATCTTCCACGGAGATGCACTTGATCGACACCATTGAGCCTTCTTCTGTACAGCTCGTTATCCACGAACTGGTACATACTTGACTGTCTGGTTATCTTCTCTATTTCTTCTGGGTCGTCGGGAAGTTCTCCAGTTTGCAAAAAGCAGACGATCTGCTGCGCCCATGCGGAACTGGGGCTCAGCGGCAAGGACTAAAGGCATGAGGGCGCTGCGGGAACCTCGGCTTCCACGGCAAGAACCTCTGGCTCTGCCGAGCTGAAGGTCCCCGCAAGCTCGCCGGGCGAGGCTTGTCGGGAACACTTGCTTAAGCTGCAGATCCGAGGATCTGCAGGAGCAAACTGTTCCTCGGCGTTACAGTCGTTGATCTTGGGGACCTTGGCGGCGGCCTCGGGGAGACCCGCCGACAAGTAGTCGCGGAGACCAACTTTCTCTTTTGGACTGCCCAACCGATGGCGTGACGGATGGTTGAGTCAGCTTGAGCAAGAAGGTCCCTGGTTCCACAGGTAACTTCATCGAAGCACACTTTGAAAGGCCATCTGCGATTTCATTCTGAGCTCTCGGGACGTGCTCCATCTGCAAACCTTCAAAGCGCTCCTCAAGCTTCCTCACTTCATCGACATAAGCTTCCATCAAAGGGCTCTGATAGCTCTTGTTAACTTGCCGGACCACCAACTGAGAATCTCCCCACAATCAACTTCCTCGATCCCAAGTTCGGCCGCAATCCACGAGGCGGCGAGCAAACCTTCATACTCAGCGGTGTTGTTTGTCGCTTGCTCCCTTGGGAAGTGCATCTGGATAACATACTTGAGGTGCTCTCCGGTGGTAGCGATGAGTACCACGCCGCACCGGCGCCTTACAACGAAGGCACCATCAAAGTACATTACCCATTCACTTGTCGCTTCTTATGCAGGTGCACTTGTTTCTTGGATTTCTTCATCGGGCGTTGGGCTCCACTCTGCTATAAATTCTGCCAAGGCTCGGCTCTGTATGGTTGAAGTACTTTCAAACTTGAGTCCAAAGCTTGACAGCTCCAGGGCCCACTCAACGATCCTGCCTGTTGCTTCGGGTTGTGCAATATCCTCTTGGCCGAAAGCGAGTGACCATTTGTTATCTCGTGTGCTGGAAGTAATGGCGCAGCTTTCTCGAGGCCATGAGGAGGCCGAAAGCAACTTTTGCACACGGAGTATCTTGATCTAGCCCCTGGAGAAGGGAACTTACAAAATACACCGGGCGCTGCACCATCTTCTTCCGCACTTCATCCTGTTCTGCTTGAGAGTTGTCCTTGTCGGGGCGGAGCTTGTCGGAGCAGCCCCCCGTCGTCGCTGGACTCGCTTGCGGTGGTGTGGCCTCCTCGTCGGACTCCTCTCCGCTACTAGCAGCACTAACCACCTGGTTGGTTGCCGCTAGGTACAGCAACAACTTCTCCTGTGGTCTAGGTGCGACAAGTATTGGGGTGGAGGATAGGTACCGTTCAAATCCTGCAGCGCCGCCTCCGCTTCGAGTCCACTTCATGGGACCTGCCTTCTTCAAGATTTTGAAGAAAGGCGGGTATGCGTCTGAACTTCAAATGAAACTCTTGAGGGCAGCCACACAACCTGCAAGCCTTCTCGACATCCTTGACTCGCCGGGCTTCGATCGCTCAATGGCTTTAATCTTGTCGGGGTTGGCTTCAATCCCATTGTGACACAAAGAACCGAGAAGTTTGCGGAGGGAACTCCAAAGACGCACTTCTCGGGGTTCAACTTAAAACTGTATCTTGCGCGGTTCGAAATGTCTCTTCCAAATCTTGAATCAGCGTATCCTTGCTCTTGCTCTTCACCACGATATCATCCATGTAAGCCTCTACATTTACGTGGATCTGTGGCTCAAAAGCAGTATACACTACCCTTGCAAATGTTGATCATGCATTCTTGATCCAAATGGCATGCGTGTGAAGCAATCGTGCCACATGGAGTGATAAATGCAGTCTTCTCTTCATCCTCTTTGGCCATAAGGATCGGTGATAGCCTGAGTATGCATCAAGAAAGCGAGTAGCTCACATCCGGCGATGGAGTCAACAATCTGGTCAATGCGGCGGCAAGGGAATGGATCCTTGGGACATGCTTTATTCACATCGGTGAAGTCTATACACAGCCTCCACTTCCGTTGGCCTTGCGCCACGACGGCGGGTTTGCTAACCACGTCGGATGGATCACACCTCTAACTAGGCCTGCTGCCTCTAACTTCTTGATTTCTTCGTTGATGAATTCTTGGCGCTCCACGGCTTGCTTCCTCACTTTTTGCTTGATGGGCCGCGCATGATGGGGCAAACAGCAAGCTTGTGCTCAAGCACCTTCACAGGAACACGGGGATGTCGGATGGTTGCCATGCAAACACATCGACATTCGCCCGAGGAAAAGCAGCGCCGCTTTCCTATTTGCTATCAAGTGTGGCATCGATGGTGAAGGTACCACCGATGCCGTCCTCCTTGGCGGACACCTTCTTGGTTGCCGGCGGGCGCCATTCCCTTTTACTCTTGCGGTGGAGCTCGGCGGGGCGTCCTCGGCGGCGCGCAAAGACTCGAAGAGGTGCGGTTGCGGAGCGGGCCCCGGCGCTTGCGGACTTGGTCTTCGTCTTCTTCCCGGGAGCTTCAACGGCAAGTGTATTCTTATCGGCCGCAGCTGCGCATCCCGGTAGATCTTGTCGGCGCGGATAAGCGCATCCTTCTTGTCGCCGTGGGCGGTGATGGCGCTTATCGGCCCGCATCTTGAGTACGTTAGGCATAATGGGAAGCTGCCATGAACTTGGCGAGGCGGGACGGCCGAGTATTCCATTGTATGGCAACGGAATATCGGCGACGTCAAAAGTGATCGCTCCAGTCCTGAAATTGAGCTCCCCGCCAAAGGTCACCGGCAGAGTGATCTTTCCCTTGGGCTTGCTCCGTCCCGGGTTGATTCCTTGGAAAGAACCGGTCTCTTCGAGCTCGCCATCTGGAATTTGGAGTTTCTCGACCACAGCAGAGGAGATCAAGTTCAGCCCGGCTCCACCGTCAACCAACATTTTAGTGACCTTGAGGTTGCGGATGGTGGGCGAGACCAGCATCGGCAAGCACCCGACCGCGGTGGTGCGGTCAGGGTGATCCTCAAGATCAAAAATGATGGGCGTGCCGGACCATTTGAGGAGCCTGCGCGACTCCACGGGCGGCTCCGCTGCATTTACCTCACGCACCCACTGCTTTAGCTGGCGGTGGGAGGTGTGCAGAGAGGCGCCACCGTCGACGCACAGGACCTCCGTGGCCTTCTGGAACTCCTGCTCGCTGTTATCCTCATCCTCCATGTCTTCGTCGTCGTCTTCTTCATCCTTGTCGCGGCCCCGGGGAGGTCGATCATCTTGCCGCTGCTTGGCCTTGCCGCGGCGTCCTCCCCGGCCATCGAACGGCCGCTTCTTGCTCGGTTCTCTCCCGCCACCTTGGGCCCTCTCCTTGTCGCGCCTCTCGTACTCAGCTTTTTGCTGCTCGACGAGATCCTCGACGCGTTTGCAGTTGTAGAGATCGTGGCCCTTGGTGCGGTGGATTTTGCAGTATTGCTTGCGGAGCCGTCCTGCTTGTCGGCTGCCGCTACAGGGGCAGGCTCCTTGCCGGAGCCGCCAGCCTGTGCTTGCTTGGCGGGAGCCTCCTCGCCGGACTTCTCGACGGCAAGCACTTCTTTGCTGTTCTTCTTTTGGTTGTTTCGCCGCCGTCTTTTCTTTGCCGGGGCGGCGTCGTCACTGTCGCTTTCTCCTGCGCCGGCATCCTCCCCGGGGAGTCTCCTCCCCTCTTCTGTAGCGTCTTGCCTGCTCAGCCGAGCATAGAGCTCGTGACATCGAATCTTGGTCGCCGCCATCTCTTCACGCATCTGCGCGATTCGCGCGCGTTTTGGTGGAACAGCGCGATAACCGCGGCGGTGGACATCGAGGATGTTGTCTTTGCACGCAGTGAGCGTTGGATATACTTGCGCAGGGATTCTCCTTCCTACGGGCCAAAATGTGGAATCGCTCTCGGCCGTGGGGTTTGTGGCGCCAGTGAAGGCGCCAACAAACTGATGGCAAAGGTCTGCCCAAGAAGAAATGGAGCCTTCGGCAAGTGCATAAGCCAAGAACGAGCGTTCGCTTAAGCACGAGTGGGAAGTGATTCGCCAGAATCTTCTCGTCGCGCCCGGCAGCCTGCACGCGATGGTGTAGACACCGAGGAATTCGAGGGTGCGTCTTGCCGTCGTACTTCTCGATGCGTCGGGCTTGAAATTCTTCATCTTGGAGCCATTTGGGCGCGCCAAGCTCTCGGGTGAGCAGGCAGCTTTGCAGCGTCTGACAAGTCGCTGGTTCACCGGGCGCGTCTTGCGTCGGCAGCGTTCCCAGCTCTCGATCGATTGTCGCCGAGCTTCTCGGTGGCGCTCGATTAATGGTCCGGCGTCTTCTTATCGCTTGTCGTCGAGGACTGGCGTTGATCCCGCGAGTCCAGCGGATCCGGCGATGCCGTGGAGCCGTCGTCGGTGTTGTTCCGTCGAAGCGGCGTCTTTCGCTTCGCGGCGGGGCGCCGCGGTGGTTGCACCCGGCGGTCTTATCGCCGTCGACCTTCGTCTTCTCAGCTTGCATGCCGCGAGGTCGCCCGCTGCTGTGAAGAGTCGTTGTTGGCGGCGATCAGGCTCTGGATGGTTGCCCTCCGCCTTGACCTTGTCCGCCGTTGGAGAAGTCGAGGCGATTCGCCCTTGCGGCGCTTCTGCGGAGTAGAGGGAGCGGGTGCGGCGGTGCGAGGCGCGGATATGCTCGGACTCTAACAGCGTTAGAAGGCGAGGTCTGCCCGGCGCCTTCGCTTTGCTTTGTGTCCGGACGGTGGTGCGGAACATCCCGCGAGCCTCCGGTGTGTCCTTGCCCGAAAGATGCGGATACCACCTCCGTGGTATGGCGCTGCTGGGTTGTCGTGTCTTTGAGATGGGCGCGCGTGTCCACGGAGACCGGCGCGGTCATCCGTCCCGCCCTTGATCTGGTGGTGCCGCGAGTGTCCTCGCCGGCGACCATCCTTCCGACGGCGTCTCCTCCGCCCACCGTTGGCTCCGGTGGCGGCGGATGAGACGCAGACGAACTGCGCAGTCAAAGCCTTCTTCTTGGGCCATGGCGCAATTGTTGATGAAGCTGTTGATGAAACCGAGAGGTTGATGAAGAACGCGCTCGCGTGAGCGCGGATCAGGTCCGCACAACCTCGGCGCCCCTACCGGCGCGCCAAAGATGTCGAAACTGCCCGCCACGAACACCTATGGGGCGGGGCCCCTTGTCTGTCTTGATGCGAGGCGGAGGGAGCACGAGAGCAGATCGTGGCGAGCACGCTGGCGGTTTACCCAGTTCGAGACGCTGACGGACGCGTCAAACCCTACTCCTGCCTTGGTTTGTATTGAGCTCGGGGCTTGAAGAGCTCGATGAGCAGCTACACCGGCGAGAGTTGCAAAGGTTTCAGCGAACCCCTCCTCGTTGTGCATGGGCCTCCTTTTATAGTGCAAGGGTCACCGGCAGTGTCAGCGTGGGAGAAAGGGGTAAAAATGTAAAAGAGGTGGTAGTTGGAATAGTGCGGGAACAGTGAAGCTACAATGCGTGAACAGTGGTCGCTACCTACTTTGACAGTGGGGGACAAGGGCATTTAATGCCCGTCGCCGTCGACCCCAAAAGCTCCCGCCCTTGCGTCTCCGTCTGCCACGGCGATGGATCCACCACCGTGTAGTGCCACCGTGTCCCCCAGGCTTCACAGCCATCCGCCACGCGTCCCTGGAGAGGCCCCAGGGCGACGCGTGGGCCGATGAGCTGGAGCGCGGGCACACAGCGCAACTCTCCCGGCAAGCACCTTGCCGGGGTCTTGACCTTGCCGGGCCCGGGAGCTTGCCGGGCTCTGTAACTTGTCGCTTCCCGGGCCCTCGCCGGGACGCATATAGCGCCGAGGCGTGTCTTCTATGATGTAATCTTCTAGTCTTCCTGGCGAGCTCCTCTTGCCAGGGCCTTGCGTGAGTGATGTAACCTTGAGCCTGGAACGGCCTTCCCGGCAAGCTCCGCTTGCCGGGGTCTCGATCTTCTGTCTTGTATACTTCGTCTTTGAATGGTTTGATATAGAGCAGGAAGGTCTCCGGCGAGCACGTGGTAAACCCTGCCGCGGGAAGCTGCAACCGCCCGTGCACAAGTTGGGGTACTGAGGTACCCCTACCTTAGTACACCGACAATGATTAACCCCTATTGCAAGCGTCTGCAACTACAAAAGAAGTATTAAGGTAAACCTAACCACAGCATTAAACATATGGATCCATATCAACCCCTAACGAAGCAACGCATAAACTAGGGTTTAAGCTTCTGTCACTCTAGCAACCTATCATCTACTTATTACTTCCCCATGCCTTCCTCTAGGCCCAGATAATGGTGAAGTTTCATGTAGTCTACGTTCACATAACACCACTAGAGGAAAAGACAACATACATCTCATCAAAATATCGAACGAATACCAAATTCACATGACTACTAATAGCAAGACTTCACCCATGTCCTCAGGAACAAACGTAACTACTCACAAAGCATATTCATGTTCATAATCAGAGGGGTAATAATATGCATTAAGGATCTGAACATATGATCTTCCACCAAGTAAACCAATTAGCATCAACTACAAGGAGTAATCAACACTACTAGCAACCCACAGGTACCCATTTGTGGTTTTGATACAAGATTGGATACAAGAGATGAACTAGGGTTTTGAGAGGAGATGGTGCTGGTGAAGATGTTGATGGAGATTGACCCCCTCCCGATGAGAGGATCGTTGGTGATGATGTTGGTGATGATTTCCCTCTCCCGGAGGGAAGTGTCCCCGGCAGAACAGCTCCGCCGGAGCCCTAGATTGATTCCGCCAAGGTTCCGCCTCGTGACGGCGGAGTTTCGTCCCGTAAGCTTGCCCCCGATTTTTTCTAGGGTAAAATCTCTAATATAGTAGAAGATGGACATCGGAGGCCCACCAGGGGGCCAGGAGATAGGGGGCACGCCCAGTAGGGGGGCGCCCTCCTCTCTCCTGGACAGGGTGTGGGCCCCCTGGTGTATTTCTTTCGCTCAATAATTCTTATAAATTCCAAAAACATGTTTCGTGGAGTTTCAGGATTTTTGGAGCAGTGCAGAATAGGTTTCCAGTGTTTTCTCCTTTTTCCAGCCAGAATTCCAGCTGCCGGCGTTCCCCCTCTTCATGATAAACCTTGTAAAATAAGAGAGAATAGCCATTGAAGGAAATATGCCCTAGAGGCAATAATAAAGTTATTATTTATTCCTCATATCATGATAAATGTTTATTATTCATGCTAGAATTGTATTAACCGGAAACATGATACATGTGTGAATACATAGACAAACATATTGTCACTAGTATGCCTCTACTTGAACTAGCTCATTGATCAGAGATGGTTATGTTTCCTAACCATAGGCATGTGTTGTCATTTGATTAATGGGATCACATCATTAGGAGAATGATGTGATTGACTTGACCCATTCCGTTAGCTTAGCACTTGATCGTTTAGTATGTTGCTATTGTTTTCTTCATGACTTATACAAAGTTCCTGCAACTATGAGATTGTGCAACTCCCGTTTACCGGAGGAACACTTTGTGTGCTACCAAACGTCACGATGTAACTGGGTGATTATAAAGGTGCTCTACAGGTGTCTCCGAAGGTACATGTTGAGTTGGCATAATTTGAGATTAGGTTTTGTCACTCCGATTGTCGGAGAGGTATCTCTGGGCCCTCTCGGTAATACTGATCACCTAAAGCCTTGCAAGCATTGTAACTAATGAGTTAGTTATGAGATGATGTATTACGAAACGAGTAAAGAGACTTTCCAGTAACGAGATTGAACTAGGTATTGGATACCGACGATCGAATCTCGGGCAAGTAACATACCGATGACAAAGGGAACAACGTATGTTGTTATGCGGTTTGACCGATAAAGATCTTCATAGAATATGTGGGAACCAATATGAACATCCAGGTTCCGCTATTGGTTATTGACCGAGAATGGTTCTAGGTCATGTCTACATAGTTCTCGAATCCGTAGGGTCCGCACGCTTAACGTTACGATGACAGTTTTATTATGAGTTTATAAGTTTTGATGTACCGAAGTTTGTTCGGAGTCCCGGATGTGATCACGGACATGATGAGGAGTCTCGAAATGGTCGAGACATAAAGATTGATATATTGGACGACTATATTCGGACACCGGAAGTGTTCCGGGTGATTTCGGAGAAAACCGGAGTGCCGGATGGGTTACCGGAACCCCCCGGGGAAGTATTGGGCCTTAGTGGGCCTGAGGGGAGAGAGAGGGCAGCATCCCAGGAGGTGGCACGCCCCCTCCCAAGGGGAGTCCGAATGGACTAGGGGAGGGGGGCGCGGCCCCTCTTTCCCTCTCCCTCTCCCCCTCTTTCCTTCCCCCTTCCTCCTTCCCAGTTGGACTAGGAAAGGGGAGTCCTACTCCCACTAGGAGGACTCCCCCCTCCTTGGCGCGCCCCAAGGGCTGGCCGGCCTCCCCCCTTGCTCCTTTATATACGGGGGCAGGGGGGCACCCCATAGACACACAAGTTGATCTACGGATCGTTCCTTAGCCGTGTGCGGTGCCCCCCTCCACCATAATCCACCTCGGTCATATCGTCGCGGAGTTTAGGCGAAGCCTGCTCCGATAGAACATCATCATCGTCCACCACGCCGCGTCATCTTGTGGAACTCATCCTCGGCGCTTGCTGGATTGGAGCCCGGGGGACGTCATCGAGCTGAACGTGTGCTGAACACGGAGGTGCCGTACGTTCGGTGCTTGGATCGGTCGATTCGTGAAGACGTACGAATACATCAACCGCGTTGTTATAATGCTTCCGCTTAACGGTCTACGAGGGTACATAGACAGCACTCTCCCCTCTCGTTGCTATGCCATCACCATGATCTTGAGTGTGCGTAGGAATTTTTTTGAAATTACTACGTTCCCCAACAGTGGCATCCGAGCCTAGGTTTTATGCGTTGATGTTATATGCACGAGTAGAACACAAGTGAGTTGTGGGCGATACAAGTCATCTGCTTACCAAATGTCATACTTTGGTTCGGCGGTATTGTGGGATGAAGCGGCCCGACCAACATTACGCGTCTGATTACGCGAGACTGGTTTCACCGTTCGAGCACTTTCGTGCTTAAAGGTGGCTGGCGGGTGTCTCGCTCTCTCACTTTAGCTGAATCGAGTGTGGCTACGCCCGGTCCTTGCGAAGGTTAAAACATCACCAACTTGACGAACTATCGTTGTGGTTTTGATGCGTGGTAAGACGGTTCTTGCTAAGCCTGTAGCAGCCACGTAAAACTTGCAACAACAAAGTAGAGGACGTCTAACTTGTTTTTGCAGGGCATGTTGTGATGTGATATGGTCAAGGCGTGATGCTATATTTTATTGTATGAGATGATCATGTTTTGTAACCGAAGTTATCGGCAATGGCAGGAGCCATATGGTTGTCGCTTATTGTATGAAATGCAAGCATACTGTAATTGCTTTACTTTATCACTAAGCGGTAGCGATAGTCGTAGAAGCAATAGATGGCGTGGCGACAACGATGCTACGATGGAGATCAAGGTGTCACGCCGGTGGCGATGGTGATCACGACGGTGCTTGGAGATGGAGACCACAAGCACAAGATGATGATGGCCATATCATATCACTTATATTGATTGCATGTGATGTTTATCCTTTATGCATCTTATCTTGCTTTGATTGACGGTAGCATTTTAAGATGATCTCTCACTAAAATTATCAAGAAGTGTTCTCCACGAGTATGCACCGTTGCCAAAGTTCGCGTGCCCGGACACCACGTGATGATCGGGTGTGATAAGCTCTCGTCCATCTACAACGGGTGCAAGCCAGTTTTGCACACGCGAATACTCGAGTTAAACTTGACGAGCCTAGCATATGCGATATGGCCTCGGAACACGAGACCGAAAGGTCGGCGTGAATCATATAGTAGATATGATCAACATAAAGATGTTCACCATTGAAAACTACTCCATCTCACGTGATGATCGGTTATGGTTTAGTTGATTTGGATCACGTGATCACTTAGATGACTAGAGAGATGTCTATCTAAGTGGGAGTTCTTAAGTAATATGATTAATTGAACTTAAATTTATCATGAACTTAGTACCTGATAGTATTTTGCTTGTCTATGTTTGTTTGTAGATAGATGGCTCGTCTTTGTTGTTCCGTTGAATTTTAATGCGTTCCTTGAGAAAGCAAAGTTGAAAGATGATGGTAGCAATTACACGGATCGGGTTAAGTAACTCGAGGATTATCCTCATTGCTGCACTGAAAAGTTACGCCTGGAAGCACCGCTGGGTGCGAACTTCTTTGTTGATGCAACCGACGACGTTAAGAACATCTGGCGAGCAAAGCGATGACTACTCTATAGTTCGATGTGCCATGCTTTACGGCTTAGAACCGGGTCTTCAACGATGTTTTGAACGTCATGGAGCATATGAGATGTTCCAGGAGTTGAAGTTAATATTTCAAGCAAAAGCCCGGATTGAGAGATATGAATTCTCCAATAAGTTCTACAGCTGCAAGATGGAGGAGAATAGTTCTGTCAGTGAGCATATACTCAAAATGTCTGGGTATAATAATCACTTGATTCAACTGGGAGTTAATCTTCCGGATGATAGCGTCATTGACAGAATTCTCCAATCACTGCCACCAAGCTACAAGAGCTTTGTGATAAACTATAATATGCAAGGGATGAACAAGACTATTCCCAAGCTCTTTGCAATGCTAAAAGCTGCGGAGGTAGAAATCAAGAAGGAGCATCAAGTGTTGATTGTCAACAAAACCACTAGTTTCAAGAAAAAGGGCAAAGGGAAGAAGAAGGGGAACTTCAAGAAGAACAGGAAGCAAGTTGCTGCTTCAAGAGAAGAAACCCAAGTCTGGACCTAAGCCTAAAAGCGAGTGCTTCTCTTGCAAGCGGATCGTCCTTTGGAAGCGGAACTGCCCCAAGTATTTGGCGGATAAGAAGGATGGCAAAGTGAACAAAGGTATATGTCATATACATGTTATTGATGTGTACCTAACTAGAGCTCGTAGTAGCACTGGGTATTTGAGTACTTGGTTACATTGCTAATATTTGCAACTCGAAGCAGGGACTACGGAATAAGCGAGCAGCGCCAAGGACGAGGTGACGATGCGCGTGGGAAAGCGGTTCCAAAGTCGATGTGATCGTGGTCGACACGCTACCTCTACATCTACCTTCGGGATTAGTTTTAGACCTGAATAATTGTTATTTGGTGCCGCGTTGAGCATGAACATTATATCTGGATCTTGTTTGATGCGAGGCGGTTATTCATTTCAATCGAGAGAATAATGGTTGTTCTATTTATATGAGTAATATCTTTTATGGTCATGCACCCTTGAAGAGTGGTCTATTTTTATTGAATCTCGATAGTGGTGATACACATATTCATAATGTTGAAGCAAAAAGATGCAGAGTTGATAATGATAGTGCAACTTATTTGTGGCACTGCCGTTTAGGTCATATCGGTGTAAAACGCATGAAGAAACTCCATACTGATGGACTTTTGGAATCACTTGATTGTGAATCACTTGGTACTTGCGAACCATGCCTCATGGGCAAGATGACTAAAACACCGTTCTCCGGTACTATGGAGAGAGCAACAGATTTGTTGGAAATCATACATACAGATGTATGTGGTCCGATGAATGTTGAGGCTCGTGGCGGATATCGTTATTTTCTCACCTTCATAGATGATTTGAGCAGATATGGGTATATCTACTTAATGAAGCACAAGTCTGAAACATTTGAAAAGTTCAAAGAATTTCAGAGTGAAGTGGAAAATCATCGTAACAAGAAAATAAAGTTTCTACGATCTGATCGTGGAGGAGAATATTTGAGTTACGAGTTTGGTTTACATTTGAAACAAAGCAGAATAGTTTCGCAACTCACGCCTTCTGGAACACCACAAAGAAATGGTGTGTCCGAACGTTGTAATCGTACTTTACTAGATATGGTGCAATCTATGATGTCTCTTACTGATTTACCGCTATCGTTTTGGGGTTATGATTTAGAGACGGTTGCATTCACATTAAATAGGGCACCATCTAAATCCGTTGAGACGATGCCTTATGAACTGTGGTTTGGCAAGAAACCAAAGTTGTCGTTTCTTAAAGTTTGGGGCTGCGATGCTTATGCGAAGAAACTTCAACCAGATAAGCTCGAACCCAAATCGGAGAAATGTGTCTTCATAGGATACCCAAAAGAGACTGTTGGGTACACCTTCTATCACAGATCCGAAGGCAAGACATTCGTTGCTAAGAATGGATCCTTTCTAGAGAAGGAGTTTCTCTCGAAAGAAGTGAGTGGGAGGAAAGTAGAACTTGATGAGGTAATCAGATTCTGCTCCCTTATTGGAAAGTAGTTCATCACGAAATCAGTTCTGTGATAAATACACCAATTAGTGAGGAAGCTAATGATATTGATCATGAAACTTCAGATCAAGTATCTCTTCGAACCTCGTGGGTCTTCGAGTAAGATCCACACCAGAGTGGTACGGTAATCCTGTTCTGGAAGTCATGTTACTAGACCATGATGAGCCTACGAACTATGAGGAAGCGATGATGAGCCCAGATTCCGCAAAATGGCTAGAGGCCATGAAATCTGAGATGGGATCCATGTATGAGAAAAAAGTACGGACTTTGGTTGACTTGCCCGATGATCGGCAAGCCATTGAGAATAAATGGATCTTTAAGAAGAAAACTGACGTTGACGGTAATGTAACTATCTATAAAGCTCGACTTGTTGCGAAAGGTTTTCGACAAGTTCAAGGGGTTGACTACGATGAGACTTTCTCACCCGTAGCGATGCTTAAGTCTGTCCGAATCATGTTAGCGATTGCCGCATTTTATGATTATGAAATTTGGCAGATGGATGTCAAAACTGCATTCCTGAATGGATTTCTGGAAGAAGAGTTGTATATGATGCAACCAGAAGGTTTTGTCGATCCTAAAGGAGCTAACAAAGTGTGCAAGCTCTAGCGATCAATTTATGGTCTGGTGCAAGCCTCTCGGAGTTGGAATAAACGCTTTGATAGTGTAATCAAAGCATATGGTTTTATACAGACTTTTGGAGAAGCCTGTATTTACAAGAAGGTGAGTGGGAGCTATGTAGCATTTCTAATATTATATGTGGATGACATATTGTTGATTGGAAATGATATAGAATTTCTGTACAGCATAAAAGGATACTTGAATAAAAGTTTTTCAATGAAAGACCTCGGTGAAGTTGCTTACATATTGGGCATTAAGATCTATAGAGATAGATCAAGACGCTTGATTGGAATTTCACAAAGCACGTACCTTCATAAAGTATTGAAAAGGTTCAATATGGATCAGGCGAAGAAAGGGTTCTTGCCTGTATTACAAGGTATAAAGTTGAGTCAGACTCAATGCCCGACCACTGCAGAAGATAGAGAGAAAATAAAAGGAGTTCCATATGCTTCAGCCATAGGCTCTATCATGTATGCAATGTTGTGTACCAGACCTGATGTGTGCCTTGCTATTAGTTTAGCAGGGAGGTACCAAAGTAATCCAGTAGTGGGTCACTGGACAGTGGTCAAGAACATCCTGAAATACCTGAAAAGGACTAAGGATATGTTTCTCGTATATGGAGGTGACAAAGAGCTAGTCGTAAATGGTTACGTCGATGCAAGGTTTGACACTGATCCGGACGATTCTAAATCGCAAATCGGATACTTATTTTTATTAAACGGTGGAGCTGTAAGTTGGTGCAGTTCTAAACAAAGCGTCGTGGCGGGATCTACATGTGAAGCGGAGTACATAGCTGCTTCAGAAGTAGCAAATGAAGGAGTCTGGATGAAGTAGTTCATTTCCGATCTAGGTGTTATACCTAGTGCATCGGGACCAATGAAGATCTTTTGTGACAATACTGGTGCAATTGCCTTGGCAAAGGAATCCAGATTTCACAAGAGGACTAAGCACATCAAGAGACGCTTCAATTCCATTCGGGAACAAGTCCAAGTGGGAGACATAGAGATTTGCAAGATACATACGGATCTGAATGTTGCAGACCCGTTGACTAAGCCTCTCTCACGAGCAAAACATGATCAGCACCAAGACTCCATGGGTGTTAGAATCATTACTATGTAATCTAGATTATTGACTCTAGTGCAAGTGGGAGACTAAAGGAAATATGCCCTAGAGGCAATAATAAAGTTATTATTTATTTCCTCATATCATGATAAATGTTTATTATTCATGCTAGAATTGTATTAACCGGAAACATGATACATCTGTGAATACATAGACAAACATATTGTCACTAGTATGCCTCTACTTGAATTAGCTCATTGATCAAAGATGGTTATGTTTCCTAACCATAGGCATGTGTTGTCATTTGATTAATGGGATCACATCATTAGGAGAATGATGTGATTGACTTGACCCATTCCGCTAGCTTAGCACTTGATCGTTTAGTATGTTGCTATTGCTTTCTCCATGACTTATACAAAGTTCCTGCAACTATGAGATTGTGCAACTCCCGTTTACCGGAGGAACACTTTGTGTGCTACCAAACGTCACAACGTAACTGGGTGATTATAAAGGTGCTCTACAGGTGTCTTCGAAGGTACATGTTGAGTTGGCATAATTCGAGATTAGGTTTTGTCACTCCGATTGTCGGAGAGGTATCTCTGGGCCCTCTCGGTAATACTCATCACCTAAAGCTTTGCAAGCATTGTAACTAATGAGTTAGTTATGAGATGATGTATTACGGAACGAGTAAAGAGACTTGCCAGTAACGAGATTGAACTAGGTATTGGATACCGACGATCGAATCTCGGGCAAGTAACATACCGATGACAAAGGGAACAACGTATGTTGTTATGCGGTTTGACCAATAAAGATCTTCGTAGAATATGTGGGAACCAATATGAACATCCAGGTTCTGCTATTGGTTATTGACCGAGAATAGTTCTAGGTCATGTCTACATAGTTCTCGAACCCGTAGGGTCCGCACGCTTAACGTTACGATGACAGTTTTATTATGAGTTTATAAGTTTTGATGTACGAAGTTTGTTGGAGTCCGGATGTGATCACGGACATGACGAGGAGTCTCGAAATGGTCGAGACATAAAGATTGATATATTGGACGACTATATTCGGACACCGAAGTGTTCGGGTGATTTGGAGAAAACCGGAGTGCCGGAGGGGTTACTGGAACCCCGAGGAAGTATTGGGCCTTAGTGGGCCCGAGGGAGAGAGGGGCAGCAGCCCAGAGGTGGCGTGCCCCTCCCAAGGGGAGTCCGACTGGACTAGGGGAGGCGCGTCCCTCTTCCCTCTCTCTCCCCTCTTTCCTTCCCCTTCCTCCTTCCTAGTTGGACTAGGAAAGGGGAGTCCTACTCCCACTAGGAGGAGGACTCCCCCCTCCTTGGCGCGCCCCAAGGGCCGGCCGGCCTCCCCCCTTGCTCCTTTATATACGGGGGCAGGGAGCACCACATAGACACACAAGTTGATCTACGGATCGTTCCTTAGCCGTGTGCGGTGCCCCCTCCACCATAATCCACCTCGGTCATATCGTCGCGGAGTTTAGGCGAAGCCCTGTGCCGGTAGAACATCATCATCATCACCACGCCGTCGTGCTGACGGAACTCATCCCCGACACTTCGCTGGATTGGAGCCCGGGGGACGTCATCGAGCTGAACGTGTGCTGAACACGGAGGTGCCGTACGTTCGGTGCTTGGATCGGTCGATTCGTGAAGACGTACAACTACATCAACCGCGTTGTTATAACGCTTCCGCTTAACGGTCTACGAGGGTACCTAGACAGCACTCTCCCCTCTCGTTGCTATGCCATCACCATGATCTCGAGTGTGCGTAGGATTTTTTTTGAAATTACTACGTTCCCCAATAGCCATAAGTATTGAGATATAATGTGTAATAACAGCCCATAATGCAATAAATATTGATATAAAAGCATGATGCAAAATGGACGTATCAACTCCCCCAAGCTTAGACCTTGCTTGTCCTCAAGCGAAAGCCGAAATTGAAAAATATGTCCACATGTTTAGAGATAGAGGTGTCAATAAAAGTAAAATACGGACATGAGAGCATCATGATCATTCTTATAACAACAACATATATAGATTTTATCATATGATTTCTTATGCTCAAGCAACAATGAATTCACAATGTCAAGTATGGTTCAAAAACTTCATTGGGAACTAACAAACTATAATCTCAGTCATTGAAGCAATTGCAATTTATCATGACATCAGAAAGAGTCAACAATAAAGCTTTTCAGCAAGTTCACATACTCAACTATCTTGTAGTCCTCTATAATTGCTAACACTCACGTAGTACTTGTGGTTATCGAGTTTCAGACAGACACTGAGAAAATAGGGGCTTCTTGTGGTGCCTCCCAACGTATTCACCTTTAGGTGATGTCAACAATAATAGCCCATGCTAACTTACATCCAATTGGATATATATATATCATGATCTTTCAATCACGAGGAGCTTGCCAAAGGATAAAATGAAAAAGGGAAAGGTGAGAATCACTTTGACTCAAGCATAAAGTAAAAACATAAAGTAAATGATAGGCCCTTCGCAGAGGGAAGCAGAGGTTGTTATGTGCGTTTAGGGTTGATGCACAAAATCTTAATGCAAAAGAACGTCACTTTATATTGCCCCTTGTATGTGGACCTTTATTATGTAGTCCGTCGCTTTTATTACTTCCACAACAAGATCGTACAAAGCTTATTTTCTCTGCACTAATAAGTCATACATATTTAGATAGCAATTTTTATTGCTTGCAACATGACAACTTACTTGAAGGATCTTACTCAATCCATAGGTAGGTATGGTGGACCCTCATGGCAAAACTGGGTTTAAGGATATTTGGAAGCACAAGTAGTATCTCTACTTGGTGCAAGGAATTTGGCTAGCATGAGGGGGAAAGGCAAGCTCAACATGTTTGGAAGGTCAATGACAATATACTTTAACTGAAATGTCGGAAAACATAAACCATTACGTTGTCTTCCTTGTCCAACGTCAACTCTTTTAGCATGTCATACTTAATGAGTGCTCCGAATTATAAAAGGTGTCCAAGATAATATATTTATATGTGAACCTCTCTTTCCTTATCACTTCCAATTAATTGCAACGATGACCAAGGCTACGTTCATCAACTCTCAACAATTTTTATGCCTCATACTTTCTATGTGTGAAGTTATCACTATCCTTAAGATCAATATGAACACTTTTATTCTTTCTACTTTCTCAAGATCATAGCACATAGCAAAGCCCTTGACTCAACACTAATCTTTATTATAGATAACTCACGGACTCGATTACAAAAAGAGATCACAATGCAAAACTCGAAAATACTTGATATCAAAACTTCAATCTATGAGATCAAGATAATACTAAAAGGATCGAACTAAATAAAACAGTAAAGATAGGAGTGTGATGGTGATACGATACCGGGGCACCTCCCCCAAGCTTGGCAGTTGCCAAGGGGAGTGCCCATACCCATGTGATTATGTCTCGGAGGTGGTGAAGTAGGAGTTGTTGATGACGTAGGCTTGTCGTCCGTCTTCCAAGGCATAGGCTCTCCATCATAGAAGGATGATCGAGTCTTCGGGATCCTTAAATCTGCAGCCAAACTCATCCTTTTGAATCTATGTTCATACTCACAGTTCTGGTTTTGCAGGTCATAGATCTGGGCTTGGAGGTGCTCGGTCTTCTCTTGAAGCTTGAAGATGGTCTCCCCAATTGTCACGCCCAAGATGCGACCCTATCCCAAAGGAACTCGAAGGTCCCACCAAGGATAGAAGCGCATCTTGAAGACGCTTTTGCAAGGTGGATATCATTACATCAACATTACATAATAGATGGGGATACATACATAAGGCATACAATGCCACACGAATACAACATCATCTTACATAAGACCAACATCCGACTACGGATGAAACACAAACAGAAGCTCAAACGACATCCACCCTGCTAGCCCAGGCTGCCGACCTGGAACCTATCCCCTGATCGAAGAAGAAGCAGAAGAAGAACTCCAAAACAAGTAAACATCGCTCTCGCATCATGATAATCGCATAACCTGTACCTGCAACTGTTGTTGTAGTAATCTGTGAGACACGAGGACTCAGCAATCCCATTACCATGGGTATCAAGACTAGCAAAGCTTAATGGGTACGGAAGGGGTAAAGTGGTGAGGTTGCAGCAGCGACTAAGCATATATGGTGGCTAACATACGCAAATGAGAGCGAGAAGAGAAGAAAAGGAACGATCGTGAAGCTAGCAATGATCAAGAGGTGATCCTGAACTCCTACTTACGTCAATCATAACACAGAAACCGTGTTTACTTCCCGAACTCCACTGAAAAGGGACCATCACTACTACACACGCGGTTGATGCGTTTTAATTCGTATCTGGTGTCAAGTTATCTACAACCAGACATTAACAAATTCCCATCGGCCACATAACCGCGGGCACGGCTCTCGAAATTTTATACCCTGCAGGGGTGTCCCAACAGCCCATGATAAGCTCTACAATCAACGAAGGATATACCTTCTCCCAGAAGACCCGATCGGTCTCGGAATCGGTTTACAAGACATTTCGACAATGGTAAAACAAGACCAGCAAAGCCGCCCGATGCGCCGACAATCCCGATAGGAGCTGCACATATCTCGTTCTCAGGGCAACACCGGATAAGTCAAGCTACGAGTAAAACCAGACCTTGAGTTTCCCCGAGGGGGCCCCGCAGGCTGCTCGGTTCAGACCAACACTTAGAGAAGCAATGGCCCGGGGGGCTAAAATAAAGATGACCCTCGGGCTCCGGAAACCCAAGGGAAAAAGGGCTAGGTGAGGCAAATGGTAAAACCAAGGTTGGGCCTTGCTGGAGGAGTTTTATTCAAAGCGAACTGTCAAGGGGGTCCCATAAATCACCCAACCGCGTAAGGAACGCAAAATCCGGGAACATAATACCGGTATGACGGAAACTAGGGCGGCAAGAGTGGAACAAAACACTAGGCATAAGGCCGAGTCTTCCACCCTTTACCAAGTATATAGATGCATTAATTAAATAAGAGATATTGTGATATCCCAACATAACCCTGTCCATCATGGAGCAATCTTTAACTTCACCTGCAACTAACAATGCTATAAGAGGGGCTGAGCAAAGCGGTAACATAGGCAAACAACGGTTTGCTAGGAAGGGTGAAAAGGTTAGAGGCTGACATGGCAATTTGGGAGGCTTGATAGAACAAGGGATAGGTAGCGCAGCATAGCGATAGAACGAAGCAACTAGCATAGCAATGATAGTAGTGAGATCCAGGGTAGCGGTCATCTTGCCTGAAATCCCGCTAGGAAGAAGAACGAGTCCATGAAGAAGATGAACGGGAGTAGTCGAACGAATCCTCACAATCGCAACATTACCAGAACTAAGAAGCAACACCGGAAAGAAACAAACAACATGGTAAGCAACCATCACATAAGCATGGCATGATGCAGAATCAAGTATGATGCATGTCCGGTTTAAAGAGGCATGGCATGGCAAAGTGCAACAAACAATACTACAAGTTAAGTGGAGCTCAATATGCAACGAGTTGCATATTGACGAAATACCACATCCGAGTTATTTAGTTCGCTCTCTTTTAGGTACACAACAATGTTAAATGTTGTTAAACATGGCAAGGGGTGTAACAAAAGTGAACTAACTATTTAGGCAAGTTTAAATGAGGCCGGAACAACAAACAACAATTCCGGAAAATCCTCATGTCCATATTTATGAATTTGGTACTGTTCTGCCCTAAAACATAATTTAAAGTTCTTAAGCAGGAAAATAAATTGGACCATGTTAAACTAGGCATTTTTTCACCCCATTTACATATAAAGTACATTTAAAACCGAGCTACGATTATTTAGTTATGAAATAATTCACTTTAACATGGCATTTGAGCAAATTTAAACAAACAACCTTTTAAACATTTTAATTATGGATGCAAGCAGCATATTATGAAACTAGATGAGATTCTAAGCATTTTACATGTTTAGAGTTTTTACATATGATGCACGGTTGTGAAATTATTATATGCATGATGTTGGAGGGGTTTTCTGCAAAATTGGCAGTCTCTGGATAAAATTGCTAAAACATTCAGAACTGGAAAAAACGATGCGGGCCGAATCTGCCTGGCCCAACATGCACAGGAGAGGGCTGGAGGGGGCTGCTCACCCATGGGCTAGGCCTAGTCGGTGGTGAGGGAGCTGGGCCGCAGTCAACGGCGAAGGGGAGGTGGCCCAGGTGCGTGAAGTCGATCTGGAGGCAGCGACGCGATCAACGGGGTGAGCGGGTGAGCGAGCTTCTCTGTTCGTTACACAAGAACAGAGGCAGCAGCCGCATGTTCATGGCGACGAACGGCGGGAATGGCTGCCGGCGACGTGGAACTGCGATGAGAATTCGGCGCGGCTCGGGTTCCAGTGGCCGGATCCGGATGGGTCGGTGAGGTTGGAGCTCCATGGGGCTTGAGGACTTGGTGTCTATGGGCGGCAGCGTAGTCTGCTGCAAAGAAGATGCAGAATAGGATTCAGAGAGGAAACATGGGGAGGAAAGTAGAGAGAGATGGCGGGCATGCGGGAGGAGATGAGGGAACCGACGGGGCCTTGAGCAAGGCGGAGGAGGTCGTGTGGAGGTGTTATGGGGAAGTCGGCGAGGGCTGGGCATGGCCCAGCGAGAGGAGGCCATGGCGTCGAGGTAGAGGAGGCGCTCGGGCTGCGTCTGCAGACGAGGCGAGGGACAGCAGATGGATCGGGAAAAGGGCATCGGGGGGGCGGGACCGAGATGGCAGTGACGGGCGGCGCGGCTCCATCTCCGGATAGGCGGCCATGGTTTGTTTCTGTGAAGAAAGCGAGAGATGAGAGATTACGAGAGGCGTTCTTTGGCAAGAAGAAAGCGAGGGGAGGATGGAGAGGAAGGGCACGGTCCTGCTAGAGGTGGTCGCCGGCGGTGTGGTTCACCAGGCGGCGGGTCGCGAGGAGGAGGAGTGCTCGGGCATCTCCGTCGGGTGGCTTGGGCGGAGGAGACAAAGGAGCAAGGCCGTGGCCTCGATCCAACCTGGATCAAGTCTTGCTGGCTCTGGGAGAGCTCAAGGTCAGCATGCTGCTCTGCGCGTGGGAGGCTAGGAATGGGCGCGCGGAGAACAAGGGAGGTGGTCGCTGGTCGGAGGGCGAGAGAGGATCTGGATTTGGCTCGAGTTGGTGGATTTTGGATCGGGGCGATCCCAAGGAAGAGAGAAGTGGCGGCGGGGAGGATTTGATGGATGGATGGGACAGGCCTAGGGTTTCATCTGCATATATATATATAGCAAGTGGTTTACCCTAGGGCTATCCGGTCCCTCCGATCGTAAACGGGTGGTCAAGAAAAATAGGCTAGAGAAACCAAATGAGAAAACGGAGATGTTTTGTAGACGTTTGTGGATGATCCGAATGCAACCGTGATGACTGGGCGGTTCGGGTTCGGGGCAAGTTTTTGGACGCGCGCAAGAGGGGTTTGGCAAAATGCCATGGAGACAAGGGGTTTGAGTATTGCGCAAAGAGGGTCAAACGGTCGGGCAACAACAGAATGGTCGGTCTGAGAAAGGTCAACAGAGACGAGGAAGAAGCGGCAACTAACAACGGATGCATGTTTTATGAAAACATGCAGATGCAATGCGCATGATGCTATGAGATGAGATTGCATGATAAGAACAAAACGCAAAAGAAAAGACAAAACCCAACCACGAAGGAAAGATCATATCGCATCTCCGGAAAAGGAAAGAGTTGGAGTTACGAATATGGAAAGTTGTATCCGGGGCGTTACAACAATGACTTTGGCATCCAGCTTGTGGTTGTTGGTGAACTCCGTGATCATCATCTGGTTGGCGTTGAGTCCACGCTCCACCATCCCTTGGCACTTGAAAACTTGCTGCTCCACGGCTTTGAGCTTTGTCTCCACGCTTCCGGTACGCCTTGGTCCCTCCACATCGCGGATGTGCAACACCCCCTCACGCATCTCAATGGTTTGAGGGTGTTGAAGCACCTCCGCAAGATAGGAGTTGATAACCCTCTTGAAAAACTTGTCCTTGGGAGCGCTTGGAGACGACATGAAGCTCTAGATCTGAAACAGAAACAGCTCAAAACGAAAACAAAGGATAATTGTGTGATACGTTGGTCAAAACCTTTGGGAGTATATATAATGGATTTTTACCGACCAAAATACGTAACGTGCAAGAAAACGGAGTCCGGGAGGCACACGAGGTGCCCACGAGATAGGGGGGCGCGCCCTCCACTCTCGTGGGGGCCTCGTGTCCCTTTCGGACTACTTCTTTCTTCCTAAAATTCTTAAATAATCCAAAACTGATAAAAATTGCCATTGGAGTTGTTTTGGAGTCGGTTTACTTACCGTACCACATACCTATTCCTTTTCGGAGTATGGAATGTTCTGGAAAGTGTCCCTTATGTATTCCTTCGGGGTTACGATTTCAATAATATTAGTTTCAACATTGATAGGATTACCTGAAATATAATGTTTAATTCTTTGACCGTTTACCACCCTTGGACTTGTGCCTTCGAAGTTGTTGATATTTATGGCACCAGAACGATAGACCTCCTCGATAACGTAAGGACCTTCCCATTTTGAGAGAAGTTTTCTTGCAAAAAATCTTAGATGAGAGTTGAATAATAATACATAATCTCCTAAGTTAAACTCACGCTTTTGTATCCTTTTGTCATGCCAGCGGTTGACTTTTTCTTTGAATAGCCTGGCATTCTCATGGGCTTGAGTTCTCCATTCATAAAGTGAGCTAATATCAAACAACCTCTTCTCACCGGCAAGTTTAAAGTCATAGTTGATCTCTTTAATAGCCCAATATGCCTTATGTTCAAGTTCAAGAGGCAAATGACACGCTTTTCCATAAACCATCTTATATGGAGACATCCCCATAGGATTTTTGTATGCAGTTCTATAGGCCCATAATGCATCATCAAGTTTTTTGGACCAATTCTTCCTAGATCTATTCACAATCTCTTGCAAAATTAATTTGAGCTCTCTATTTCTCAACTCTACTTGACCACTAGACTGCGGATGATAAGGAGATGCGATTCTATGATTGACAGTATACTTAGCAAGCATCTTACGGAAAGCACCATGAATAAAATGTGAACCACCATCAGTCATAAGATATCTAGGGACTCCAAACCTCGGAAAAATAACTTCTTTAAGCATTTTAATAGAAGTGTTATGATCAGCACTACTAGTTGGAATAGCTTCTACCCACTTAGTAACGTTATCAACAGTAACTAAAATATGTGTATAACCATTAGAGGCAGGAAAGGGTCCCATATAATCAAAGCCCCAAACATCAAACGGTTCAATAACAAGAGAATAATTCATACACATTTCTTGACGTCTACTAATGTTACCTATTCTTTGGCATTCATTACAAGATAAGACAAACTTATGAGCATCTTTGAAGAGAGTAGGCCAATAAAAATAGGACTGTAGTACCTTGTGTGCAGTTCTATCTCCAGCGTGGTGTCCTCCATAAGATTCAGAGTGACACTTGCGTAGGATCTGTTCATGTTCATGCTCAGGCACACAATGTCTAATAACACCATCTACTCCTTCTTTATAAAGGTGTGGGTCATCCCAGAAGTAATGTATTAAATCATAAAAGAACTTTTTCTTTTGCTGGTATGTGAAACTAGGCGGTATAAATTTAGCAACAATGTAATTAGCATAATCAGCATACCATGGAGCAGTACGAGAAGCATTGACGACCGCTAATTGTTCATCAGGAAAGCTATCATCAATAGGCAATGGGTCATCAAGAACATTCTCTAACCTAGACAAGTTATGCAGCGGGTTCTGAGCTCCCTTTCTATCAATAATGTGCAAATCAAATTCTTGGAGCAAGAGAACCCATCTAATGAGTCTAGGCTCAGCATCTTTCTTTTCCATAAGATATTTAATAGCAGCATGATCAGTGTGAATAGTAACTTTGGAATCAACAATATAAGGTCTAAACTTATCACATGCAAACACAACTGCTAAGAACTCCTTTTTAGTAGTAGCATAATTTCTCTGGGTAGTATCAAGAGTCTTACTAGCATACTGGATAACATTCAATTTCCTATCGACTCTTTGACCTAGAATAGCACCTACAGCATAATCACTAGCATTGCACATAATTTCAAAAGGTAAATTCCAATCAGGTGGCTGAATAATAGGTGCAATGATCAAAGCTTTCTTAAGTATTTCAAATGCTTCTACACAATCATCATCAAAGACAAAAGGAATATCTTTTTGCAATAAATTAGTCAGAGGCCTAGAGATTTTAGAAAAGTCCTTAATGAACCTCCTATAAAAACCGGCATGACCAAGGAAACTTCTTATACCTTTTATGTCCTTGGGACATGGCATTTTTTCAATAGCATCAACTTTGGCTTTGTCAACTTCAATACCTCTCTCGGAGATCTTATGCCCCAAGACAATGCCTTCATTAACCATAAAGTGGCACTTTTCCCAATTCAGGACGAGACTAGCGTCTTCGCATCTCTGCAAAACTCAATGAAGGTTGCTCAAACAATAATCAAAAGAGGAACCATAAACAGAAAAGTCATCCATGAATACCTCACAAATCTTTTCGCAAAAATCAGAGAATATAGCCATCATGTATCTTTGAAAGGTAGCAGGTGCATTACATAAACCAAAAGGCATACGTCTAAAACCAAAAGTAGCAAAAGGGCAAGTAAAAGTAGTTTTCGATTGATCCTTTGCTGACACAAGTATCTGAGAGAAACCAAAATAACCATCTAGAAAGCAGAAATGACTATGTTTGGATAGTCTTTCTAGCATTTGATCAATAAAAGGTAATGGGTAATGATCTTTCTTAGTAGCTTTATTTAACTTACGAAAATAAATTACCATCCTATAACCTGTAATAATTCTTTGCGGGATCAATTCATCTTTATCATTAGGAACAACGGTAATACCTCCCTTTTTAGGGACACAATGGACAGGGCTTACCCATTCAATATCAGCAAAGGGATAAATAATACCCGCCTCAAGGAGCTTTAGTATCTCCTTTCTTACCACTTCTTTCATCTTGGAATTTAGTCGTCGTTGAGGATTTCTAACTGGTTTGGCATCTTTCTCCACTGTAACTTTGTGTTGGCATAATGTGGGACTAATGCCCTTAAGATCATCCAGAGTATATCCAATAGCTGCTCGGTGCTTCTTCAGAGTTTTCAATAATCTTTCTTCTTCTGTCTCTGAAAGGTTAGCACTAATAATAACAGGATATATTTCCTTTTCATCAAGATAAGCATACTTAAGATTATCAGGTAGTGGTTTGAGTTCAAACACAGGATCACCCTTGGGTCGAGGGGGATCCCCAAGAATTTCAACGGGGAGGTTATGTTTCAGCATAGGTTCCTATTTAAGGAACACTTCATCTATTTCCTTTCTTTCCTTCATAAACATATCATTTTCCTGGTCTAGCAAATATTGCTCTAATGGATCAGTAGGAGGCACAGCAATGGAAGCAAGACCAATAATCTCATCCTTAATAGGTGGTTCCCTATCACGAGGTTGTCTATGAAACTTAGCAAAATTAAAATCGTGAGACATACCATCTATGCCAACGGTGACAGTATCTTTTTCACAATCAATCTTAGCACTAGCTGTATTCAAGAAGGGTCTACCAAAAATAATGGGACAAAAATCATCTTTTGGGGAACCAAGAACAAGAAAATCAGCGGGGTATTTAACCTTCCCACACAAAACTTCAACATATCTAACAATCCCAACAGGTTTAATGGTATCCCTATTAGCAAGCTTAATAGTAACATCAATGTCTTCTAATTCAATGGGTGCAATGTCATGCATAATTTCTTTATATAAGGTATAAGGTATTGCACTAGCACTAGCACTCATATCGCATAAGCCATGATAACAATGATCTCCTATTTTAACAGAAATAACAGGCATGCCTATGACAGGTCTATGTATCTTAGTATCTGGTCTAGCAATATTAGCAGTCTCACCATAGAAATAAATAACATGCCCATCTAAATCATCATCCAAGAGATCTTTAACCATAGCAATACTAGGTTCAACATTAATTTGCTCAGGAGGTGTACAAGTCCTAGTATTACTCTTATGAACAACAGTCGAAGCTTTAGCATGATCTTTTATCCTAACAAGAAACGGGGGTTTCTCAACGTAAGTAGTAGGAACAATAGGATCGCTATAGGTGATAGTCTTTTCTTCAACTGTAATAGGTGCAACTACTTTCACTTCAACATGAGGATTATATTTAAGCCACTTCTCTTTAGGGAGATCAACATGAGTAGCAAAAGATTCACAAAAAGAAGCTACTATCTCAGAGTCAAGTCCATACTTAGCTAAATCCACGAAAAGCATCGGTATCCATAAAAGATTTAACACAATCGAACTTAGGTGCCATACCGACTCCTTACCATCATCGGCACCCCAATCTTCAGAGTTGCATTTAATTCTTTCCAATAGGTCCCATTTGAAATCAATAGTCTTCAGCAAATAAGAACCAGCACAAGAAGTATCGAGCAGGTTGCGATTATCAAGAGAAAGCCGAGCATAAAAGTTCTGAATAATCATTTCCCGAGAGAGCTCATGATTGAGGCATGAATATAACATTGACTTAAGCCTCCCCCAAGCTTGAGTGATGCTTTCTCCTTCGCGAGGCCAGAAATTATATATGTAATTAAGATCACGATGAACAAGATGCATAGGATAGAACTTCTGGTGAAATTCCAGCTTCAATCGCTTATAATTCCAAGATCTCGTATCATCACATAGCCTATACCATGTCAATGCATCTCCCTTCAAAGATAAAGGGAAGACCTTCCTTTTGACAACATCATCGGGAATACCTGCAAGCTTAAATAATCCACAAACTTCATCCACAAAGATAAGGTGTAAATCAGGATGCAATGTTCAGTCTCCTTCAAATGGATTAGCTAGCAGTTTCTCTATCATACCCGAAGGAATCTCAAAGTAAATATTTTCATAAAGTTCAGTAGGTTGAGGAGCAACTCTTTGCTCTTCTTGTCGGGGTGAAGATACCCCGAACAAGCCCCTCAAAGGATGAGTTTCCATAGTGAGTAACAGAAAATTTTAGCACACTATATAAATGTTTCCTTACCAAGTTCCACTCACCAAAAGCGCTACACTCCCCGGCAATGGCGCCAGAAAAGAGTCTTGATGACCCACAAGTGTAGGGGATCTATCGTAGTCCTTTCGATAAGTAAGAGTGTCGAACCCAACGAGGAGCAGAAGGAAATGATAAGCGGTTTTCGGTAAGGTTTTCTCTGCAAGCACTGAAATTGTAGATGACAGATAGTTTTGTGATAAAATAAATAGTAACGAGTAACAAATAAGTAAAGTAAATAAAGTGCAGCAAGGTGGCCCAATCCTTTATGTAGCAAAGGATAAGCCTGGACAATTTCTAATAATGAGAAAGGAGCTCCCGAGGACACATGGGAATTATCATCAAGCTAGTTTTCATCACGTTCATATGATTCGCGTTCGGTGCTTTGATAATTTGATATGTGGGAGGACCGGCACTTGGGTACTGCCCTTACTTGGACAAGCATCCCAATTATGATTAACCCCTATTGCAAGCGTCCGCAACTACAAAAGAAGTATTAGGGTAAACCTAACCACAGCATTAAACATATGGATCCATATCAGCCCCTAACGAAGCAACGCATAAACTAGAGTTTAAGCTTCTCTCACTCTAGCAACCCATCATCTACTTATTACTTCCCCATGCCTTCCTATAGGCCCAAAGAATGGTGAAGTGTCATGTAGTCGATGTTCACATAACACCACTAGAGGAAAAGACAACATACATCTCATCAAAATATCGAACGAATACCAAATTCACATGACTACTAATAGCAAGACTTCACCCATGTCCTCAGGAACAAACGTAACTACTCACAAAGCATATTCATGTTCATAATCAGAGGGGTAATAATATGCATTAAGGATCTGAACATATGATCTTCCACCAAGTAAACCAATTAGCATCAACTACAAGGAGTAATCAACACTACTACCAACCCACACGTACCAATTTGTGGTTTTGATACAAGATTGGATACAAGAGATGAACTAGGGTTTTGAGAGGAGATGGTGCTGGTGAAGATGTTGATGGAGATTGACCCCCTCCCGATGAGAGGATCGTTGGTGATGATTTCCCTCTCCCGGAGGGAAGTGTCCCCGGCAGAACAGCTCCGCCGGAGCCCTAGATTGATTCCGCCAAGGTTCCGCCTTGTGGCGGCGGGGTTTCGTCCCGTAAGCTTGCCCCCAATTTTTTCCAGGGTTAAAGCTCTAATATAGTAGAAGATGGACACCGGAGGCCCACCAGGGGGGCCAGGAGATAGGGGGCGCACCCAGTAGGGGGGTGCGCCCTCCTCTCTCCTGGACAGGGTGTGGGCCCCCTGGTGTATTTCTTTCGCTCAATAATTCTTTTAAATTCCAAAAACATGTTTCATGGAGTTTTTCAGGATTTTTGGAGCAGTGCAGAATAGGTTTCCAAAGTTTGCTCCTTTTCCAGCCAGAATTCCAGCTGCCGACATTCCCCCTCTTCATGATAAACCTTGTAAAATAAGAGAGAATAGCCATAAGTATTGAGATATAATGTGTAATAACAGCCCATAATGCAATAAATATTGATATAAAAGCATGATGCAAAATGAATGTATCAGATATACGCAACCCATATTCCCAAGCGGGAACGGAAGCGCACACTAAGGGACGCCTATGCGATGGAGCCAGTTGCGCCAAAGTTCAATCCATGGTCCTCTTGTCCGATCGCCTTCGATCGCAGGGACCATCCTACCAGTATCCGCCATGGCGGTTCGGCCGCATTGGTCCTTGACCCCATCATCGATGGATTCCATATCACAAGAGTCCTCATGGACGGCGGCAGCAGCCTGAACCTGTTCTATCAGGATACAGGGCGCAAAATGGGCATCGATCCCTCAAGGATCAAACCCACAAAAACAACCTTCAAGGGTGTCATACCCGGTGTGGAGGCCTGTTGTATGGGCTCAATCACACTGGAAGTGGTCTTCGGATCTCCGAACAATTTCTGAAGCGAGGAGTTAATCTTCGACATCGTCCCCTTCCGTAGTGGCTATCATGCATTGCTCGGACGAACCGCATTCGGTCCACAATGCGGTTCGATCGCCCCGGGACAGACGCATTTTTGCACCCCTTTTTTCTTTCAGGTCCCTATCTTCAGGAGGCTCTTCTGAAAGACCAGCTATCGGACACATAGCGAGACGGACACACCAGGAGGACAAGAAGCTCTGGCGTACAAGGGAATCCTCAGGTGGTCTCTGATAATGATCGTTATACCTGTTTTACATACCCGCATACCGCCCGCTCCTGATCAGGATGTGTCAAACAATCCTATTCCGCTTATCGCACTACTTGTATATGTACGCTTTGACGTATCATTTGAATAACAAGGGAAAATAGTATACAGTGTCAGCTTGCTATTATGTTTATTTACCCCTTTCCTTTACTACTTATTTATTATACCCATGCATTTTGGCACAAGCGGTTTGCCAGGGGCTTCAGTACCCCATAACCTGGCAAGACAAGTCCGAACACTTTCGACAGTGCGGCACCCCGAACTTATAGCACTATATGCATCAGCTCCGAATCATGTCTTGGGTCAATAGTTGGGTTTGCCCGGCTCCTATGTTTTGGTACCTTAAGTTCCGCTATATCGGCTAAGGTAGCACAGGGAGAACTACTGCGATTGTGTCCCGGTTCTTCCGGATGAGCACCTCAGTAGAGAAAGGCGAAAACTGACTGTCATGATAAGACGAGAGCTGGTCGCTGTTTGAGAGGTCTCAAATCCTTAAAGATTTTTTCCGCTTCAGGCGAGGAATCGGCCTCGTCCAATTTAGGCGTGTATAGCGCCCCGAGTCTGGCTTTCCGGATACTAGGGGCTTCTCCAAAATTTAAAATTGTAGACTTCTATGGCTAAGTGAGAGCAATAAAGCCGTATAGTCCGATTGCCTCGTTCGCGGTGCTAAACACCTCCTTAAAAGGACCAAAAATTTAGATAAAGGGTGTTTATACTTATCCCGAACACCCCAGTACTAGTTGGGGGGAGATGCCGATGATTGGCCAACTCTCAAGATTTCATAAATGGCCGCACAAAAGGTAATATTTTAAATTAACAAGCGCCATATAGCGCACATGAACTGGTTTTCATATTACAGGATGACATGAGTACATTCATTCGAACATTACATCCTTAGTACATTCATCCGCTACAAGGCGGGCACCCTTTATGACATTTTCATAATATTGTTCGGGGTGGCGATGCTCCTTGCCCTTCGGCGGCCCCTCTATCACCAGCTTCTCGGCGTCTTCCCCCAGTGCACCTTCGCACAGGCCAAGGCCCTGCGTGCACCCTCAATGCAGACGGACCGCTTAACGACTTCAAGCCGCGGACATGCATTCACCATCCGCTTAACAAGGCCGAAGTAGCTGCTGGGCAGGGGCTCGCCAGGCCACAGCTGGACTATGAAGTCCTTCATGGCCAGTTCGGCCGCCTTGTGAAGTTCGACCAGTTGCTTTAGCTGGTCGCTCAAGGGCATTGGATGTTCGGCCCCAGTATACTGGGACCAAAACAGCTTATCCGTCGAGCTCCCCTCCTCAGCCTGGTAGAACTCTCCGGCATCAGAGATGTTGCGCGGAAGATCTGCGAATGCTCCTGGAGAGCTCCGAACTCGGGTAAGTAAAAGGAAAGTCTCCTTCACATGCTTGTTTTGCATAATGAAAGCCTTACCCGCAGCTACCTTCTTGGCCGCCTCAATTTCCTGGAGGGACTTCTGGGCTTCGGCCTAGGCGTCTAGTGCGCTCTGACAGACCTTCGCAAGCTCCGACTCTTGCGTCTTGGAGTCACGCTCCAAGGATTCGAAGTTTTGACGAAGTCCCGAAGCTCTTGCTGGACCTCATCAACTCGCGCCTCTTGTTTTTCACGCTCGGTGCGCTCCTTGGCCGCTTTGTTTTTGGCCTCGGATAGCGCCTTCTTAAGGGCCGCCACTTCGGTCGTGGCCCCTAGTAAAATTCATCATGCTTCTATTAGCATCAACGATTCTTTCCCTTATATAACATTCAGACAGGGTATTACTTACCTTTGTTCTCCTCGAGCTGCCTCTTCACGAAGCCGAGCTCTTCTTCGGCCCGCCCCAGGTTCTGGCTCAGTCTGGAAACCTCCGCAGTGGCAGCAGCGACAGCCAGTAGCAACGCCTGCTTATTCACATAGACATAATATGATTAGACTCATGGGAATGATATTTGATCCTCTGTTCGGCTTTTCTTCCCGAACACCAAACAGAGCATCAGGGGCTACTGTCTATACTGTGATACTTTCTCATAATTTAAATTACTTACCTCAAAGCCTATCAGGAGGCTGGCGCAGGCTTCGGTCAATCCGCTTTTGGTGGACTGAACCTTCGCAATCACCGTACTCATAAGAGTACGGTGTCCTTCATCAAGGGAAGTGCTCTGAAGCGCTTCCACCAAGTTATCCGATGCCTCTGGATGGACAAAGGTCATCGGCACAGGTGGCTCGCCCCCCTTGACGGGGGGCTGCCTGCCTGAATCCGAAACCACTAGAGGTTCCGGCGCAGTATCCAGCTGGGGGCCAAGCTTGCTGCGGCCCCCCTCATCCGAATCCATGGGGATCCCCCCCCATGAGCCCGGCATTGGGGGTCTCGCCTTGAGGCATCTCCAGGACTAGCTCCTCCTGGTCCGGTATCCTCTAAGATAACACCTCGGTGTCATCCGCGGTCCGGGGAGTGGAAGCCGTCGGGAGCGAATAGCTGTTCATCTCCGACGAGCTCAAGGACCCATCCGAGGAGGATAAGTCGATGTGGGCTTTGGACGGACTGCACAAACAAACCTTGACATAATAAGAAGCCATAAAGCTAAAACATGCAAGAAGTATTATGGCATCCGAATACTTATGACTTCGCCAGGGGCTTGGCCCTGGGTAGCCACTCCTCCTCGCTGTAGGCGGCGGTTGTGGAGTGGTCCGAAGGGAGGGTCCTTCCCTTCTTGGACCCTTCGGCCTCCCCGGAAGGGGCGGCCTTCCTTTTTTTGAAGGAAATATGCCCTAGAGGCAATAATAAAGTTATTATTTATTTATTCATATCATGATAAATGTTTATTATTCATGCTAGAATTGTATTAACCGGAAACATAATACATGTGTGAATACATAGACAAAACTATGGTCACTAGTATGCCTCTACTTGACTAGCTCATTAATCAAAGATGGTCATGTTTCCTGACCATAGACATGAGTTGTCATTTGATTAGTGGGATCACATCATTAGAAGAATGATGTGATTGACATGACCCATTTTGTTAGCCTAGCACTTGATCGTTTAGTATACTGCTATTGCTTTCTTCATGACTTATACAAAGTTCCCGCAACTATGAGATTGTGCAACTCCCGTTTACCGGAAGAACACTTTGTGTGCTACCAAACGTCACAACGTAACTGGGTGATTATAAAGGTGCTCTACCAGTGTTTCCAAAGGTTCATGTTGAGTTGGCATAATTCGAGATTAGGATTTGTCACTCCGATTGTCGGAGAGGTATCTCTGGGCCCTCTCGGTAATACTCATCACTTAAGCCTTGCAAGCATGTAACTAATGAGTTAGTTATGAGATGACGTATTACAGAACGAGTAAAGAGACTTGCCGGTAACGAGATTGAACTAGGTATTGGATACCGACGATCAAATCTCAGGCAAGTAACATACCGATGAAAAAGGGAACAAAGTATGTTGTTATGCGGTTTGACCGATAAAGATCTTCGTAGAATATGTAGGAACCAATATGGGCATCCAGGTCCCGCTATTGGTTATTGACCAGAGACGTGTCTCGGTCATGTCTACATTGTTCTCGAACCGTAGGGTCCGCACGCTTAAGGTTTTGATGACAGTTATATTATGAGTTAAGTATTTTGATGTACCGAAGGTTGTTCGGAGTCCCGGATGTGATCACGGACATGACGAGGAGTCTCGAAATGGTCGAGACATAAAGATTGATATATTGGACGGATATATTTGGACACGGAAAGGTTCCGGAGAGTTTGGGAATATACTGAGCTCCGGAGGTTACCGAACCCCTGGTAAGTATATGGGCCTTATTGGGCCCTAGTAGAAGGAGGAGAAGGAGAAAGAGAGGCGCGCCCCCCCCCAGCCCAATCCGAATTGGGTGGGGGGCCGGCCCCCCTTTCCTTTTCTCCTTCCCCCTTCTCCTTCCTACTAGTACTACTCCTTCCTTCCCCCTCCATGTTGGATTAGGAAAAGGAGGGGAAACCTACTTGGAGTAGGTTTCCCCCTCCCTATGGCTAGGGATGTAAATGGTACGGATAATTTCCGTTCCGAATCCGCATCCGCATCCGTTTTAAGGATATGGTATGTACTTTTACAAATCCGAAGGATACGGATGCGGATACAGATATTGGTTAATCGGATATCCGAAGAATATGGTAGAGGATATGGTATCGATGATATCCGACGGATGTGGACTGTCCGGTATTTTTTGCGGATTATCCGGTGTTATCAAATAGGATTATCCGATAAATTTGGTCTAATCGACATGCCCAAAGACCCGATTAGACCACTGATTAGAATCACCACATATAAATATCATATAACCCAAAGCCTAATAGCACCGTTGGACGACTGTACATATAACATGTACATACAAGCGTAGCCAATAGACTTGAGAACACGTACTGTACAAGCTCACTTACCTAATAGTATATAACTGCTATGAACCAGAGAACACTATGAACCTATGATGGCTAATGTCTTGCTTGGTGCAGCGTGTAAGTTATTAATTTCATTGATCAATAAAAATGGATTGGTTACTTATATATTGTTCTTTGCGTAGATCATGATAGATATTATGGAAAATATGTACATAGATTTTTTTATCCATTTGTGGTCCGAATCCGCTCCGCTTCCGCTCCGAATCCGTAGTCCAATATAATCCATATTCGAATCCGCATCCGGTCATTATCCGATCCGCTCCGAATCCGACAAAAAAATGTGGTAAAGGATATGGTAAAGGCATTATCCAATCCGATCTGATCCGTTTACATCCCTACCTATGGCGCGCCCCCCCTTGGGCCGGCCACCTCCTCCCTCCCTCCTTTATATACGGGGGTAAGGGGGCACCCTAGAACACACAAGTTGATCATTGAGATCGTTCCTTAGCCGTGTCGCGTGCCCCCTCCACGATATTACACCTCGGTCATATTGTAGCGGTGCTTAGGCGAAGCCTGCGACAGAGAACATCAAGATCGTCACCACGCCCGTCGTCGACGGAACTCCTCCCCGCACCTCTGCTGGATCGGAGATCGGGGTGCGTCATTGATCTGTACGTGTGTCAAGAACTCGGAGGTGCCGGAGTAACGGTGCTTGGATCGGTCGGATCGGGAGGACGTACGACTACTTCCTCTATGTTGCGTCAACGCTTCCGCTTCGGTCTAGGAGGGTACGTAGACAACACTCTTCCCTCGTTGCTATATCATCACCATGATCTTGCGTGTGCGTAGGAAATTTTTTGAAATTACTACATTCCCCAACAGTGGCATCCGAGCCTAGGTTTTTATGCGTTGATGTTATATGCACGAGTAGAACACAAGTGAGTTGTGGACGATATAAGTCATACTGCCTACCAGCATGTCATACTTTGGTTCAGCGGTATTGTTGGATGAAGCGGCCCGGACCGACATTACGCGTACGCTTACGCGAGACTGGTTTTACCGCCGTGCTTTGCACACAGGTGACTAGCGGGTGTCTGTTTCTCCAACTTTAGTTGAACTGAGTGTGGCTACGCCCGTCCTTGTGAAGGTTAAAACGAGTCTATTTGACAAACTATCGTTGTGGTTTTGATGCGTAGGTAAGAACGGTTCTTGCTAAGCCCGTAGCAGCCACGTAAAATTTGCAACAACAAAGTAGAGGACGTCTAACTTGTTTTTGCAGGGCATGTTGTGATGTGATATGGCCAAGACGTGATGCTATATTTTATTGTATGAGATGATCATGTTTTGTAACCGGTTATCGGCAATGGCAGGAGCCATATGGTTGTCGCTTTATTGTATGAAATGCAAACGCCCTGTAATTGCTTTACTTTATCACTAAGCGGTAGCGATAGTCGTAGAAGCAATAGATGGCGTGACGACAACGATGCTACGATGGAGATCAAGGTGTCGCGCCGGTGACGATGGTGATCACGACGGTGCTTCGAAGATGGAGATCACAAGCACAAGATGATGATGGCCATATCATATCACTTATATTGATTGCATGTGATGTTTATCCTTTATGCATCTTATCTTGCTTTGATTGACGGTAGCATTTTAAGATGATCTCTCACTAAAATTATCAAGAAGTGTTCTCCCTGAGTATGCACCGTTGCCAAAGTTCGTCGTGCCGAGACACCACGTGATGATCGGGTGTGATAAGCTCTACGTCCATCTACAACGGGTGCAAGCCAGTTTTGCACACGCAGAATACTTAGGATAAACTTGACGAGCCTAGCATATGCAGATATGGCCTCGGAACACAGAGACGAAAGGTCGAGCGTGAATCATATAGTAGATATGATCAACATGATGATGTTCACCATTGAAAACTACTCCATCTCACGTGATGATCGGTTATGGTTTAGTTGATTTGGATCACGTGATCACTTAGATGACTAGAGAGATGTCTGTCTAAGTGGGAGTTCTTAAGTAATATGATTAATTGAACTTAAATTTATCATGAACTTAGTACCTGATAGTATCTTGCTTGTCTATGTTTGTTTGTAGATAGATGGCTCGTCTTTGTTGTTCCGTTGAATTTTAATGCGTTCCTTGAGAAAGCAAAGTTGAAAGATGATGGTAGCAATTACGGAGTGGGTCCGTAACTCGAGGATTATCCTCATTGTGCCTGTAAGAGTTACGCCCCGGAAGCACCGCTGGTGCGAACTGCTGCTTGATGTAACCGACGACGTTAAGAACGTCTGGCGAGCAAAGCTGATGACTACTCTATAGTTCAGTGTGCCATGCTTTACGGCTTAGAACCGGGTCTTCAACGACGTTTTGAACGTCATGGAGCATATGAGATGTTCCAGAGTTGAAGTTAATATTTCAAGCAAATGCCCGGATTGAGAGATATGAAGTCTCCAATAAGTTCTACAGTGCAAGATGGAGGAGAACGATTCTGTCGGTGAGCATATACTCAAAATGTCCGGGTATAATAATCACTTGATTCAACCGGGAGTTAATCTTTCGGATGATAGCATCATTGATGAAATTCTCCAATCACGCCACCAAGCTACAAGAGCTTTGTGATGAACTATAATATGCAAGGGATGAACAAGACTATTCCCGAGCTCTTTGCGATCTTTGAAAGCAGCGGAGGTAGATATCAAGAAGGAGCATCAAGTGTTGATGGTCAACAAGACCACTAGTTTCAAGAAGAAGGGCAAAGGGAAGACGAAGGGAACTTCAAAAGAACGGCAAGCAAGTTGCTGCTCAAGAGAAGAAACCCAAGTCTGAACCTAAGCTCAAATCGAGTGCTTCTCTTGCAAGCGGTAGTCATTTGAAGCGGAACTGCCCCAAGTATTTGGCGGATAAGAAGGATGGCAAAGTGAACAAAGGTATATGTGATATACATGTTATTGATGTGTACCTAACTAGAGCTCGTAGTAGCACTGGTATTTGATCTTGGTTCATTGCTAATATTTGCAACTCAAACAGGACTATGGAATAAGCGAGCAGCGCCAAGGACGAGGTGACGATGCGCGTGGGAAGCGGTTCCAAAGTCGATGTGATCGCCGTCGGCACACTACCTCTACATCTACCATCGGGATTAGTCTTAGACCTAAATAATTGTTATTTGGTGCCTGCGTTGAGCATGAACATTATATCTGGATCTTGTTTGATGTGAGACGGTTATTCATTTAAATCGAGAGAATAATGGTTGTTCTATTTATATGAGTAATATCTTTTATGGTCATGCACCCTTGAAGAGTGGTCTATTTTATTGAATCTCGATAGTAGTGATACACATATTCATAATGTTGAAACCAAAAGATGCAGAGTTGATAATGATAGTGCAACTTATTTGTGGCACTTTGCCGTTTAGGTCATATCGGTGTAAAACGCATGAAGAAACTCCATCTTGATGGACTTCGGAATCACTTGATTATGAATCACTTGGTACTTGCGAACCGTGCCTCATGGGCAAGATGACTAAAACACCATTCTCCGGAACTATGGAGAGAGCAACAGATTTGTTGGAAATCATACATACAGATGTATGTGGCCCGATGAATGTTGAGGCTCGTGGCGGATATCGTTATTTTCTCACCTTCACAAATGATTTGAGCAGATATGGGTATATCTACTTAATGAAGCACAAGTCTGAAACATTTGAAAAGTTCAAAGAATTTCAGAGTGAAGTGGAAAATCATCGTAACAAGAAAATAAAATTTCTGCGATCTGATCGTGGAGAATATTTGAGTTACGAGTTTGGTTTACATTTGAAACAATGCGGAATAGTTTTGCAACTCACGCCACCTGGAACACCACAAAGAAATGGTGTGTCCGAACGTCGTAATCGTACTTTACTTGATATGGTGCGATCTATGATGTCTCTTACCGATTTACCGCTATCATTTTGGGGTTATGCTTTAGAGACGGCCGCATTCACGTTAAATAGGGCACCATCAAAATCCGTTGAGACGACACCTTATGAACTATGGTTTGGCAAGAAACCAAAGTTGTCGTTTCTTAAAGTTTGGGGCTGCGATGCTTATGTGAAGAAACTTCAACCAGATAAGCTCGAACCCAAATCGGAGAAATGTGTCTTCATAGGATACCCAAAAGAGACTGTTGGGTACACATTCTATCACAGATCCGAAGGCAAAACATTCGTTGCTAAGAATGGATCCTTTCTAGAGAAGGAGTTTCTCTCGAAAGAAGTGAGTGGGAGGAAAGTAGAACTTGATGAGATAATCAGATCCACTCCCTTATTGGAAGGTAGTTCATCACGAGAACCGGTTCCGTGACAACTACACCAATTAGTGAGGAAGCTAATGATATTGATCATGAAACTTGAGATCAAGTTTCTCTTGAACATCGTGGGTCTACGAGTTAGATCCGCACTGAGTGGTACGGTAATCCTATTCGGAAGTCATGTTACTTGACCATGATGAACCTACGAACTATGAGGAAGCGATGATGAGCCCAGATTCTCGCAAAATGGCTAGAGGCCATGAAATCGAGATAGGATCCATGTATGAAAACAAAGTATGGACTTTGGTTGACTTGCCGATGATCGACAAGCCATTGAAAATAAATGGATCTTTAAGAAGAAGACTGACGCTGATGGTAATGTTCTTGTCTCAGAAGCTCGACTTGTTGCAAAAGGTTTTCGACAAGTTCAAGGGGTTGACTACGATGAGACTTTCTCACCCGTAGCGATGCTTAAGTCTGTCTGAATCATGTTGGCTATTGCTGCATTTCATGATTATGAAATTTGGCAAATGGATGTCAAGACTGCATTCTTGAATGGATTTCTAGAAGAAGAGTTGTATATGATGCAGCCAGAAGGTTTTGTTGATCCAAAAGGTGCTGACAAAGTTTGCAAGCTCCAGCGTTCTATTTATGGACTGGTGCAAGCATCTCGGAGTTGGAATAATCGTTTTGATAGTGTGATCAAAGCATATGGTTTTATCCAGACTTTTGGAGAAGCCTGTATTTACAAGAAAGTGAGTGGGAGCTCTGTAGCATTTCTAGTTTTATATGTTGATGACATATTATTAATTGGAAATGATATAGAATTTCTGGATAGCATAAAGGGATACTTGAATAAAAGTTTTTCAATGAAAGACCTCGGTGAAGCTGCTTACATATTAGGCATCAAGATCTATAGAGATAGATCAAGACGCTTAATAGGACTTTCACAAAGCACATACCTTGACAAAATATTGAAAAAGTTCAATATGGATCGAGCAAAGAAAGGTTTCTTGCCTGTGCTACAAGGTGTGAAGTTGAGTCGAACTCAATGCCCGACCACAGCAGAAGATAGAGAGAAAATGAAAATGTTCCTATGCTTCAGCCATAGGCTCTATCATGTATGCAATCTTGTGTACCAGACTGACGTATGCTTAGCAATAAGCTTAGCAGGAGGTACCAAAGTAATCCAGGACTAGATCATCGGACAGCGGTCAAGAACATCTGAAATACCGAAAAGGACTAAGGATATGTTTCTCGTATATGGAGGTGACAAAGAGCTAGTCGTAAATGGTTTACGTCGATGCAAGCTTTGACATCGATCCGGACGATTCAAAATCGCAAACCGGATCGTGTTTTTATTAAACGGTGGAGCTGTAAGTTGGTGCGAGTTCTAAACAAAGCGTCGTGGCGGGATCTACATGTGAAGCGGAGTACATAGCTGCTTCAAGCAGCAAATGAAGGAGTCGGATGAAGGAGTTCATTTCCGATCTAGGTGTCATACCTAGTGCATCGGGACCAATGAAGATCTTCTGTGACAATCTTGGTGCAATTGCCTTAGCAAAGGAATCCAGATTTCACAAGAGGACCAAGCACATCAAGAGACGCCTTCAATTCCATTCGGGACCAAGTCCAAGTGGGAGACATAGAGATTTGCAAGATACATACGGATCTGAATGTTGCGACCGTTGACTAAGCCTCTCTCACGAGCAAAACATGATCAGCACCAAGACTCCATGGGTGTTAGAATCATTACTATGTAATCTAGATTATTGACTCTAGTGCAAGTGGGAGACTGAAGGAAATATGCCCTAGAGGCAATAATAAAGTTATTATTTATTTATTCATATCATGATAAATGTTTATTATTCATGCTAAATTGTATTAACCAAAAACATAATACATGTGTGAATACATAGACAAAACTATGGTCACTAGTATGCCTCTACTTGACTAGCTCATTAATCACAGATGGTCATGTTTCTTGACCATAGACATGAGTTGTCATTTGATTAGTGGGAGCACATCATTAGAAGAATGATGTGATTGACATGACCCATTTTGTTAGCCTAGCACTTGATCATTTAGTATACTGCTATTGCTTTCTTCATGACTTATACAAAGTTCCTGCAACTATGAGATTGTGCAACTCCCGTTTACCGGAAGAACACTTTGTGTGCTACCAAACGTCACAACATAACTGGGTAATTATAAAGGTGCTCTACAAGTGTTTCCGAAGGTTCATGTTGAGTTGGCATAATTCGAGATTAGGATTTGTCACTCCGATTGTCGAAGAGGTATCTCTGGGCCCTCTCGGTAATACTCATCACTTAAGCCTTGCAAGCATGTAACTAATGAGTTAGTTATGAGATGACATATTACAGAACGAGTAAAGAGACTTGTCGGTAACGAGATTGAACTAGGTATTGGATACCGACGATCAAATCTCGGGCAAGTAACATACTGATGACAAAGGGAACAAAGTATGTTGTTATGCGGTTTGACCGATAAAGATCTTCATAGAATATGTAGGAACCAATATGGGCATCCAGGTCCCGCTATTGGTTATTGACCAGAGACGTGTCTCGGTCATGTCTACATTGTTCTCGAACCGTAGGGTCCGCACGCTTAAGGTTTCGATGACAGTTATATTATGAGTTTATGTATTTTGATGTACCGAAGGTTGTTCGGAGTCCCGGATGTGATCACGAACATGACGAGGAGTCTCGAAATGGTCGAGACATAAAGATTGATATATTGGACGGATATATTTGGACATCGGAAAGGTTCCAGGGGAGTTTGGGAATATACCGGAGCTCCGGGAGGTTACCGGAACCCCCCGGTAATTATATGGGCCTTATTGGGCCCTAGTAGAAGGGAGGGAGAAGGAGCAAGAGAGGGGGCGCCCCCCCCCCCCAAGCCCAATCCGAATTGGGTGGGGGCCGGCCCCCCTTTCCTTTTCTCCTTCCCCCTTCTCCTTCTTACTAGTACTACTCCTTCCTTCCCCCTCCATGTTGGATTAGGAAAAGGAGGGGAAACCTACTTGGAGTAAGTTTCCCGCTCCCTATGGCGCGCCCCCCCTTGGGCCGGCCACCTCCTCCCTCCCTCCTTTATATACGGGGGTAAGGGGGCACCCTAGAACACACAAGTTGATCATTGAGATCGTTCCTTAGCCGTGTGCGGTGCCCCCCTCCATGATATTACACCTCGGTCATATTGTAGCGGTGCTTAGGCGAAGCCCTGCGACAGGAGAACATCAAGATCGTCACCACGCCGTCGTGCTGACGGAACTCCTCCCCGCACCTCTGCTGGATCGGAGATCGGGGTGCATCATCGAGCTGTACGTGTGTCAAGAACTCGGAGGTGCCAGAGTAATGGTACTTGGATCGGTCGGACCGGGAGGACGTACGACTACTTCCTCTACGTTGCGTCAACGCTTCCGCTTCGGTCTACGAGGGTACGTAGACAACACTCTTCCCTCGTTGCTATATCATCACCATGATCTTGCGTGTGCGTAGGAAATTTTTTGAAATTACTACGTTCCCCAACATTCTTCTCCCCCTTGGTTTGGGGGAGAGGGTTTTCCTCTTCCTCCCCCTCATTGTCGTTGGAGGAGTGCGCTTTGGTGTCTTCGAACGATGAGTCCGACACCACCTTGCGCCGGAGACTTTTCCTGGTCCCCGTGGCCTTCTTCTTGGCCTTCTTCTCCGGCAGCTCATAAGGCGTCGGAACCAGCATCTCCGTCAGGAGAGCGGTTGCTGAATCTTTAGGCAACAGAGCCGGACAGTCGATCCGCTCCACCGTTGCCACATAATCCTATTAAATAAGTACGGTGGCTTAAGTTCCTCCCACGAATATACTGAGGAAGGCACATCTTACGAAATGTAGAATGCTTACCGAGTTGGCGTAGCGCTTGGCGCTGAGTCCGCGGTCCTCGGTGGTGGGAGGAGGAACTTCGCTAGCCTTGAACAACACCTTCCAGACGTCTTTGTGCGTCGTGTTGAAGAGCTCTTGCAGTGTCTGGTGTTGGGCCACGTCGAACTCCCACAGATTGAATGCCCGTCTTTGACACGGGAGAATCCGGCGAAATAGCATGACCTCGACCACGTTGACAAGCTTGATCTTCTTGGTTATCATATTTTTGACGCAGCTCTGGAGTCCGGTCAGCTCCGCAGACGCGCCCTAGGATAGGCCCTTCTTCTTCCAGGAGGTGAGCCGCATGGGGGTGCCGGATCAGAATTCGGGGGCCGCCACCCAGTTGGCGTCGGGCGGCTCGGTGATGTAGAACCACCCCGATTTCCACCCCTTCACGGTCTCCACAAAGGAGCCTTCGAGCCAGGTGATGTTGGGCATTTTGCCCACCATGGCGCCTCCACACTCCGCCTACTGGCCGACCACTATCTTCGGCTTCACGTTGAAGATCTTTTGCCACAGGCCGAAGTGGGGCCTGATGCGGAGAAAATCCTCACACACGACGATAAACGCTGCGATGTTGAGGATGAAATTAGGGGCCAGATCATGAAAATCCAGCCTGTAATAGAACATGAGCCTGCGGACAAATGGGTGGAGGGGGAATCCTGGTCCACGGACAAAGTGGGTGAGGAACACGACCCTCTTGTGGGGTCCGGGAGTCGGAACGATCTACCCCGCGTCCGGCAGCCGGTGCGCGATATCTGCGGCCAAGTATCCGGCCGCCCGAAGCTTCATAATGTCCTCCTCCGTGCCATCCACTTGCCTCCCGCTCCAGACATGTTTGGCTGTACGGAGAAGGTGAGAACTGGGGCGCTGGAGCTCGAGCGTGCAAGAATGGATGAGCGAAGAAGGAAGAAGGTGTGGGTGAAGGAGGAGGATCCCTATCTCTTTATAAAGGCGGTAGAAACTGTACACCTCCCCACTTGCCCGTTAAGATTGCTTATTTCCCAAGCGCCATGATTGATGGCGTGGTTGGGATACCCATACCCGTATTGATGAGAATCCCGTGATAAGGGGACATGATCTCTGCTTCGACAAGACATGTCAAGGAAACTGCCTCGCATTACGTGCAGTAGCTGGTTGTGAAAAATGGTTTGAATAATGACCGGACCATGGTGTGATGTCATGCTATAAAAAGCTGTCAGCAGATTAGATTTGTGGAATATTGTACTCTCTACGGTGGTATATGGAATTTGTCTTGCAAAGCCGGACACGATTCTCATGTTGAAAATCTTCTATGGAGTATTCGGAGAAGGAACCCGCCTTGCAATTCCGAAGACAATCTACGTGCCAGACTCGTCGTCATTGAAGCCTGGTTCAGGGGCTACTTAGGGAGTCCTGGATTAAGGGGTCCTCGGACAGCCGGACTATATACTTTGGCCGGACTGTTGGACTATGAAGATACAAGATTGAAGACTTCGTCCCGTGTCCGGATGGGACTCTCCTTTGCGTGGAAGGCAAGCTTGGCATTCGGATATGTAGATTTCCTTCTCTCAGAACCGACTGTAACCCTAGCCCCTCCGGTGTCTATATAAACCGGAGGGTTTAGTCTGTAGGACAACAACAATCAGAATCATAGGCTAGCTTCTAGGGTTTAGCCTTTACGATCTCGTGGTAGATCAACTCTTGTAATACTCATATCATCAAGATCAATCAAGCAGGAAGTAGGGTATTACCTCCATCTGGAGGGCCCGAACCTAGGTAAAACATCGTGTCCCCTGCCTCCTGTTACCATTAGCCTTAGACGCACAGCTCGGGACCCCCTACCCGAGATCCGCCGGTTTTGACACCGACACCCACAACCACTAACGCCGGCGGACGGAATGGACTCAAATATGGTTGTTTGGCCTCGTCATAGTAGTTGTGCATAGACTAGGGCAAAACTGAGCACAATTCGCATCTGAGGGCAAAACTGAGCACATGGACACCACTGAGTGCAAAAGGATAATTAATCCTATATAATAAAGATTAGTTTTGAGTTGAGGGCTTTGCTATCTTGCTATGATCTTGAGGGAATAAAAGAAAGAATAAAAAAGAAATAAAAAGATCATATTGATCTTATGGAGAGTAATGACTTCACATATAAAGAGTATGATGAACAGAAGTTGTTGAGAGTTGACAAACATAGTTTTGGTCATCGTTGCAATTAATAGGAAGTAATAAAGAAAGAGAGGTTTTCACATATAAATATACTATCTTGGACATCTTTTATGATTGTGAGCACTCATTAAAATATGACATGCTAAAAAGTTGATGTTGGACAAGGAAGACAACGTAATGGGTTATCTTTTCTTATATCCGAAATAAATTATATTGTCATGGATCATCCAACATGTTGTGCTTGCCTTTCCCCCTCATGCTAGCCAAATTCTTTGCACCAAGTGGAGATACTACTTGTGCTTCCAAACATCCCTAAACCCAGTTTTGCCATGAGAGTCCACCATACCTACCTATGGATTGAGTAAGATCCTTCAAGTAAGTTGTCATCGATGCAAGCAATAAAAATTGCTCTCTAAATATGTATTGTCTATTAGTGTGAAGAAAATAAGCTTTATACGATCTTGTGATATGGAAGAAATAAAAGTGACGGACTGCATAATAAAGGTCCTTATCATAAGTGGAAATATAGTGACGTTCTTTTGCATTAAGATTTTGTGCATCCAACCATAAAAGCGCATGAGAACCTCTGCTTCCCTCTGCGAAGGCCCTATCTTTTAATTTTTACCTTCTACCCTTATACAAGAGTCATGGTGATCTTCACCTTTCCTTTTTAGACTTTATCCTTTGGCAAGCACTATGTGTTGGAAAGATCCTGATATATATATATATATATATATATATATATATACACATATATCCACTCGGATGTAGGTTTTCATAAAATTATTGTTGACTGCCCTTGAGGTAAAAGGTTGGGAGGCAAAACTATAAGCCCCTATCTTTCTCTGTGTCCGATTGAAACTTCATACCCATAAGTATTGCGTGAGTGTTAGCAATTGTGAAAGACTAAATGATAGTTGAGTATGTGGACTTGCTGAAAAGCTCTTATATATTGACTCTTTCTGATGTTATGATAAATTGCATTTGTTTCAATGACTGAGATTATAGTTTGCTAGTTATTGATGAAGTTTCTGATTCATACTTTACATTGTGAATAGATTGTTACTTTAGCATAAGAAATCATATGACAATATATATGTTGTTGTTCTAAGAATTATTATGATGCCCTCATGTCCATATTTTATTGTATCAACAACTCTATCTCTAAACATGTGGACATATTTTTCGATATCGGTTTTCGCTTGAGGACAAGCAAGGTCTAAGCTTGGGAAGTTGATACGTCCATTTTGCATCATGCTTTTATATCAATAGTTATTGCATTATGGGTTGTTACTACACATTATGTCACAATACTTATGCCTTTTCTCTCTTATTTTATAAGGTTTACACGAAGAGAGAGAATGCCGGCAGCTAGAATTCTTGACTGGAAAAGGAGCAAATATTAGAGACCTATTCTGCACAACTCCAAAAGTCTTGAAACTCCACGAAAGTCAGTTTTGGAATATATTAAAAATATTGGGCGAAGAAAGCACCAGAGGGGGGACACCCAGCAACCACGAGGGTGGAAGGCGCGCCCCTTGCCTCGTGTGCCACCTGGCAACCCCCCGATGCCCATCTTCTGCTATATGGTGTCTTTTGCCCTGGAAAATATCATAAGGAAGCTTTCGGGACGAAGCCTGCCGTCTCGAGGCGTAACCTTGGCGGAACCAATCTAGGGCTCCGCCGGAGTTGTTTTGCCGGTGAAACATCCCTTTGGGAGGGAGGGGGAAATCGTCGCCATCGTCATCACCATTGATCCTCTCATTGAGAGGGGGTCAATCGCCATCAACATTTTCACTAGCACCATCTCCTCTCAAACCCTACTTCATATCTTGTATCCGATCTTTGTCTCGAAACCTCAGATTGGTAACTGTGGGTTGCTAGTAGTGTTGATTACTCCTTGTAGTTGATGCTAGTTGGTTCATTCGGTGGAAGATCATATGTTCAGATCCTTTATGCATATTAATACCCCTATGATTATGAACATGAATTTTATTTGTGAGTAGTTACGTTTGTTCCTGAGGACATGGGAGAAGTCTTGTCACAAGTAGTCATGTGAATTTGGTATTCGTTCGATATTTTGATGAGATGTATGTTGTCTCAACTCTAGTGGTGTTATGTGAATGTCGACTACATGACACTTCACCATTGTTTGGGACTAGGGGAAGGCATTGGGAAGTAATAAGTAGATGATGGGTTGCTACAGTGACAGAAGCTTGAACCCTAGTTTATGTGTTGCTTCGTAAGGGGCTGATTTGGATCCATATGTTTCATGCTATGGTTAGGTTTACCTTAATTCTTCTTTCGTAGTTGCGGATGCTTGCAAGAGGGGTTAATAATAAGTGGGATACTTGTCCAAGGAAGATCAGTACCCACGCACCGGTTCACCCACATATCAAATTATCAAAGTAACGAATGCGAATCATATGAGCATGATGAAAACTAGCTTGACGATAATTCCCATGTGTCCTCGGGAGCGCTTTGCTTAATATAAGAGTTTGTCCAGGCTTATCCTTTGCTATAAAAAGGATTGGGCCACCTTGCCGCACCTTAGTAACTTTTGTTATTTGTTACCCGTTATGAATTATCCTATCACAAAACTATCTGTTACTGATAATTTAAGTGCTTGTAGAGAATACCTTACTAAAAACCGCTTGTCATTTCCTTCTGCTCCTCGTTGGGTTCGACACTCTTACTTATCGAAAGGACTACGATAGATCCCCTATACTTGTGGGTCATCATGTACATAGGTGACACTAAACATGCATACTCATGTTGGTTGCAAATCAGTTTGTTTTCATTTTCAATGTTTCAAGCTTCCATTTTGATACCAATAAAATTTTGCTTCAAAACATCCGTGCTTACTAGGTGACATGTATGTGCTTCTTATGTACTGATCTATTGTGGCATTATAGCTGCTACATTTATTCCTATTATTAATTCATGTGCATAGATAGCCACCTGAATTTAAATTAGATTGCATCATGTGTTTACTATCCCATCCCCGCACCAGTGGTTCGCTCGTCACCTCACATGTAGTACACGTCCATTACTCTACCAAGCCACGTGTATCCTGAGCTTGTTCTATGCTTAGGTTTCTTTTTCAATTTTGGAGTGCATATCCTGATAGATAGCAATTGATACTATAGTATTGACGTTTAAATCTGCTCCTGTTTTCAGTGTGTTGTTATATAAATTGATAACTATGTTGATTTCATGTTTTTGCACACTTTTGTTTGATGTAAGTTCACATAAGTCCCAATTCTGTTGATGAAATTGGTTTGTGTGTCACAAATTTTGCACCAAGATCTTTGGTGAAGCATGCTATTTTGCATTTTCAAATTTCTGGGCTTCCAATAAGTATCATATATGTTGCTATACCACAAAATTGCTTCAAAGCATCCATGCTTTCTAGGTCTCATATGTGTACTTCTTACGTACCGATGCATTGTGACACTACAACTGTGCTTCTTGATATAGTATTATTGTTTCGAGAGCATATATAGCCTTTCAAATTTAAATTAGCAAGCTTCCTATATTTCTCATTTTATGTTGCAAAGGATCCATGTCCTGACGTGTGTGTATATCTTATTTTGCAATAGCCCTTTCAGGTTGCTGTTGAGTAATTAATTCTAATAGTAATGTATATATTCGTGTTGATGTCACGATACGAAGTGCTTGCATATTTATTTTATGTTGAAGATCCTCTCTTCACACTCTCTCCATGGTTGTATGCATGTATATAAGCTTATGATTCCATGATTTCGTTCTATATGTTCATGTTGTTTCCATTATATACTCTCATGCTTCCTAACAAAATTAAGCCGTCCAGGTTTTTTCAAGTCATCACATTCTGATGTAATTCTATATGCTTCCATACTAGTTTATAATTTCTTTTAAATGCTAGTTTTTTTTTCTTTGACCATACACATGCTTTCCATGGTATTTCACCAAACATACCTTTGCTTCTATGCTTCCAACCAAACATGTTATTTCCTTCAAACAGAATCATGTTTTTGCTTGAAGCCATTTGCTGGTAATTTGGTTGATGTTTTGGTGAACTTATGTATGCAACTGTTTTTCGTTTTGCTGATGTAGATAATGACCGCTTGTTGTGTTCCTGGTGAACATCTTTCAAATTCACTAGTAATCGTGCACGTGCAACGCACGTGTAACCTTAGAGAAAAAGGTTTGCATTAAGTTTGTTGCAAACCCTGAACTTCTATGCATAGTATTATCCCAACTAGAACTTCCAATTCCTAAAAACCGAACCCTAAACCCATGTCACATTTTCCAAACGGCTAGTCATACTAAACCTGGTCCATCTGGCATGCATGCCACAAGAAACTCATGGTCTAGTTGGAGCGACATCGTGTCATTCTAACATTAAGCTCAATCGAGTTGCAGAAGACAGAGGAGAGGGTGCATCAACAGGTGGTGGAATAGAAAAGATCATGTCCACGGCCACCCGCTTAGGACATCGTGGCGGGCGCCAACGCGGCTAACCGCTATTTTTCCCGAGCTACAAACCAGCCAAGGCGTGCTTCGTGCCCTTCATTGTGCCGACATGGGGGAGACAAGCCAACGACAGGGGTGGCCTTTGACTGCAGGAGCCAACAACACAATGTGCAATCCCCTTTCCCTCCAAGTTCCGTAAGGCCCTAATAAACATATCTCCCATGAAGTTTCTTCACACAAAATCGAACCACACTCAACATGTATTACTGAGCAAAGCCAAGAGTATCGCCCAAAAACAAAGAAAGAAAACAATTGTTGAATTAAGAAGAATGGGTAGTGAACAATCAGAAATGTAAGCATCGATTTTTCTTCTATAAACATGTGATGCATGCAATGGCCATGTTCGTATAAAACTATTTGTAAGGTTGTGCCATCAGTTTTTGCTTGGTGGCAAACAAAGAATAACCCTGGTTTCATGTAAAAAAATAAGAATCTGCAAAAAAAAGAAGTAGCACATTACGGAATCTATGGATCCATTCCGGCCTGTAAAATATTCATGCAACCCTTCACATCTATGGATCCATGCTCAGTTAGCAACAATAACAAAATTACAGTATCTGAAACCTCACATATTATTTTCCATAGAATAAGCTCTGAAACCTCACAAATTATTTGCCATAGAATAAGCTTGCGAGACACATACAATACAAGATTGCAATAACCTGCATTAGCATTAGAGATATATATTTTCCGAAGAAGAGGTAAGATTACTAAAAAGCTATCATACATGGCTGGTTTATGATCTACATAAAAGGAACCAATCTGTCGCAACCGTCTCTTTTGACCTGCAGCAAACACAAGCACCAGGATGAGCAGTAACAAAACAAATCGCGAGACACAGCAAAATGTTGATGGAGTGGAAATAAAAATATTTGAGTACATATATTTTTAGTTTGTACATAAGTTTCATACAACAAACACTCCCCCCCCCTTTGGTTCTGCACTCACCCTTCCGCTCTGCCTCAACCAAATTGAAATCAGTAGCAGGTGTTGAGCTCGAGCTGGAGCAGAGGTCAACCAACATTAACAACTGCAACCAGCATGACCAAAACCTGACCAAGCATATCTGCATCATGCACAGAGAGACAATGCAGTACACTCAAATGTTCTTGTCTGCCAGGTTACTCAACATATAGCCTAGAAATACAGTCACAACCACTTTGACACACTTGTGAAGAGGAACTTTCAGAGAACTTAGCATAGCAACGGAAGATCCCGCAAACAGAAACCGAAGCATAATTTAATGACTATACTAAACCAGGAAATTGTCGATTCCAGTCCATTGTTTCATTAGGAACATACACGCCATCGACTAATCACCTCTTGTGCACAGTCGGTAAAAAAACGACTTTCTGAGAAATATATAGTACCCCTTAGAAAGCTCAGTTTCCATATAGTACCCCTTTGTACTCAATTAAACACTAATTAGAATGATCTCACCTACGTACCTCTGTGCTCTTTCCATGAGGTGCTCTGTGAAGGGTAACGGGGTCCTTCTACATCTTTTCCATCCCTCATTCCGGGATCAGGCTATTCGTTGGTTCTACAGCCATGGATTCATCATGTATTACCAGGGTATCACATCCAAAATATGAACGGATTCATATGTGTAATATTACCAGGTGCAATGTACTGCTCGCAGCGAACGTCGATGCGTTGCGCGATCTTAGGGAGCGGATACGATAGAAGGTGGACCTCTCTGCATCGACCTTGTCCTCCCCGTGTCGACGGGACTGAGATCCCAGCCGAGACCGTGGAGGAGCGGTAGACCGCGACCGGCGGGCACACACGTAAGGAGTGGCCGGGGGCTAGAGGTGTTTGTGTTGGTCACTTGTTGGTGTCCAGCATAACCAATTCCAGGTCCACACAAGACCCTAGCTAGGCATTATGTCCAACACATGATCAGCAGTATAGGGAAAACGTTCTAACATATATTATACTATTAACCATTGTCCATCTATTTCCTTCATAGCCCAATTCCATGCTCCATGACAGTATCAAATCCCTAAATGTGGCCTGTTTCATAGCATTCCAGTTTTTGTATGTTACCTAATAATATAAGTACATCCCGAACAAACACTTTGGTCGAATTTCGCTGTCTGTAGAGTGAAGGTAATGAACTTGTCACTACAAAGGTGTCTTTAGGAAAAGAAAACTCTGAACACAGCAACACTAAAGTCAATACCTCAGTTATAAGAACCTTCGCTCTCCGGGCATCCGCATTTTGGTGGGCCAAGAATAAAATCAGATGTTGTATCTCTGGTGAAGGTAACTTCTGGGTACAGTATGGTATCTGTAATCTAATCAAACATATAGTGAGTTACAACATAAGAAATCTGGTTGAGAGTAGAACAAAAGCTCACCTAAGAGCCCGATTGCTTTAATTTTACCATTTGACTTCCCTTCAAGTGAGCATATAGTTTTTTTCAACGTCCTTCTAACAGACTATACGAAGTAGCCCTTCCTGATATTCCTGATATTCATAACTTCATAAGGAAAAAGATGGGACACTAAGCATTAACTTTTGTTCGATAATTGCATGGTGAGTAACTCTATTATTGAACTGAGTCAAGAAGCAGTACCTGGCCTGGGTACAGTATGGTGAGTCTGAAATGGTCTGGCAACAAGGTCATTGCATATTTCATGTTTCTCCTGAAAAAAAGCACTGCACTATAAGAAGTAAACATGGACAAAACAAAAGAGCCAGCGATGAAATGATCTCCATACCGAAATCAACAGCAACTAATTCAGCTTGCAGCTCAATTCTTCTGATTCTACGATGGATCTGAAGAGTGGTTGGAGGCTTCAAATTGTAGAGGCCACGGGTTGCTATATAGAAGTACATTGGAAGTCCACCCTGAAAATTTCCCAGTTTACCACATAATAACCGATCTATTAGTGATCTTTCTCTAGTGCAAGTGCAGTGAACTTGGAAATATAAGAATTTGTCACTAATTCTCATGAGAAAGAGATATATAGCAGCAAGCAACAGTATGTCAAGAATCGGAGCATATGGGAACACTGAAATAGCAAACAACCGAGCATCTCAAGATACCTTGCAATCCAGCAGAGAAAAAGAGATTGCATATTTAAGACGATGTTGCCAACCCTCAAATGCTCACGATGTGGTCGAGGTGGGCGTGGCGTCGTGGGCGATGAAGAGGTGGTCCTGGCGTCGGCGAATAGCGGGCGCAGCCATTGTCGAATGCGACGTGGGACGGCAATAATGACGCATGTCCGTGCTCGCCCATCGAGATCCCCTAGATGGCCTACCCTCCGCCTCCACGCCTTGCGCTGCACCTGGATGCACCAGCGGTACACCTTGTTAGTGAGCACCGGTCGAGCATCGAGAGCAGCCCGTGCCGTGCGCCCTCGCCGGGCCCCGGAGACGGTGGAGGCAGCCGCCTTCTTCGAGGAGAGCGTCTAGAAGCGAGATACCATGCCGGGGATGTGGAGAGGAGGCGGCGGCGGGTGAGGCCGAGCGGGGCGAGGGAGAGGAGGGGGTGATGGTCGCGTGGGGTGGCGGCGGGGAGGGCGTCCGTGGGGGAGGTCTGCGTGAGGGAGGTAGTAGTCCTCTTTTCAGTTTTTCTTCAGAGAAATAGTTGGAGAGAAACAAGGAAATATTTGATTGTTTCCATAACTAAGCAGATCGTGGGGTGGGAGATCCGCAAACTGTGGGGGAGGAGACTGCAGGCACAGACGTCTGCCGCAGAACTTTGATCGTGCGCCGTTCGATCGGAAGGCAGAGCATCAAATTAATATTGACTCTTAGATCTTATTATATGGATCCGATCGGATGGTTCATGTTATCCTGTGTACGCTTTGTGGGTGTGGCTTTAGGAAAATTTATGTTTGCTCTAGTTGGACCGACGTCGTGTCATTCTAACATTAAGCTCAATCGAGTTGCAGAAGACAGAGGAGAGGGTGCATCAACAGGTGGTGGAATAGAAAAGATCATGTCCACGGCCACCCGCTTAGGACATCGTGGCGGGCGCCAACGCGGCTAACCGCTATTTTTCCCGAGCTACCAACCAGCCAAGGCATGCTTCGTGCCCTTCATTGTGCCGACATGGGGGAGACAAGCCAACGACAGGGGTGGCCTTCACTGCAGGAGCCAACAACACAATGTGCAATCCCCTTTCCCTCCAAGTTCCGTAAGGCCCTAATAAACATATCTCCCATGAAGTTTCTTCACACAAAATCGAACCACACTCAACATGTATTACTGAGCAAAGCCAAGAGTATCGCCCAAAAAGAAAGAAAGAAAACAATTGTTGAATTAAGAAGAATGGGTAGTGAACAATCAGAAATGTAAGCATCGATTTTTCTTCTATAAACATGTGATGCATGCAATGGCCTTGTTCGTATAAAACTATTTGTAAGGTTGTGCCATCAGTTTACGGAATCTATGGATCCATTCCGGCCTGTAAAATATTCATGCAACCCTTCACATCTATGGATCCATGCTTAGTTAGCAACAGTAACAAAATTACAGTATCTGAAACCTCACATATTATTTTCCATAGAATAAGCTCTGAAACCTCACAAATTATTTGCCATAGAATAATCTTGCGAGACACATACAATACAAGATTGCAATAACCTGCATTAGCATTAGAGATATATATTTTCCGAAGAAGAGGTAAGATTACTAAAAAGCTATCATACATGGCTGGTTTATGATCTACATAAAAGGAACCAATCTGTCGCAACCGTCTCTTTTGACCTGCAGCAAACACAAGAACCAGGATGAGCAGTAACAAAACAAATCGCGAGACACAGCAAAATGTTGATGGAGTGGAAATAAAAATATTTGAGTACATATATTTTTAGTTTGTACATAAGTTTCATACAACAAACACTCCCCCCCCCTTTGGTTCTGCACTCACCCTTCCGCTCTGCCTCAACCAAATTGAAATCAGTAGCAGGTGTTGAGCTCGAGCTGGAGCAGAGGTCAACCAACATTAACAACTACAACCAGCATGACCAAAACCTGACCAAGCATATCTGCATCATGCACAGAGAGACAATGCAGTACACTCAAATGTTCTTGTCTGCCAGGTTACTCAACATATAGCCTAGAAATACAGTCACAACCACTTTGACACACTTGTGAAGAGGAACTTTCAGAGAACTTAGCATAGCAACGGAAGATCCATCAAACAGAAACCGAAGCATAATTTAATGACTATACTAAACCAGGAAATTGTCGATTCCAGTCCATTGTTTCATTAGGAACATACACGCCATCGACTAATCACCTCTTGTGCACAGTCGGTAAAAAAACGACTTTCTGAGAAATATATAGTACCCCTTAGAAAGCTCAGTTTCCATATAGTACCCCTTTGTACTCAATTAAACACTAATTAGAATGATCTCACCTACGTACCTCTGTGCTCTTTCCATGATGTGCTCTGTGAAGGGTAACGGGGTTCTTCTACATCTTTTCCATCCCTCATTCCGGGATCAGGCTATTCGTTGGTTCTACAGCCATGGATTCATCATGTATTACCAGGGTATCACATCCAAAATATGAACGGATTCACATGTGTAATATTATCACGTGCAATGTACTGCTCACAGCGAACGTCGATGCGTCGCGCGATCTTAGGGAGCGGATACGATAGAAGGTGGACCTCTCTGCATCGACCTTGTCCTCCCCGTGTCGACGGGACTGAGATCCCAGCCGAGACCGTGGAGGAGCGGTAGACCGCGACCGGCGGGCACACGCGTAAGGAGTGGCCGGGGGCTAGAGGTGTTTGTGTTGGTCACTTGTTGGTGTCCAGCATAACCAATTCCAGGTCCACACAAGACCCTAGCTAGGCATTATGTCCAACACATGATCAGCAGTATAGGGAAAACGTTCTAACATCTATTATACTATTAACCATTGTCCATCTATTTCCTTCATAGCCCAATTCCATGCTCCATGACAGTATCAAATCCCTAAATGTGGCCTGTTTCATAGCATTCCAGTTTTTGTATGTTACCTAATAATATAAGTACATCCCGAACAAACACTTTGGTCGAATTTCGCTGTCTGTGGAGTGAAGGTAATGAACTTGTCACTACAAAGGTGTCCTTAGGAAAAGAAAACTCTGAACACAGCAACACTAAAGTCAATACCTCAGTTATAAGAACCTTCGCTCTCCGGGCATCCGCATTTTGGTGGGCCAAGAATAAAATCAGATGTTGTATCTCTGGTGAAGGTAACTTCTGGGTACAGTATGGTATCTGTAATCTAATCAAACATACAGTGAGTTACAACATAAGAAATCTGGTTGAGAGTAGAACAAAAGCTCACCTAAGAGCTCGATTGCTTTAATTTTACCATTTGACTTCCCTTCAAGTGAGCATATAGTTTTTTTTAACTTCCTTCTAACAGAGTATACGAAGTAGCCCTTCCTGATATTCCTGATATTCATAACTTCATAAGGAAAAAGATGGGACACTAAGCATTAACTTTTGTTCGATAATTGCATGGTGAGTAACTCTATTATTGAACTGAGTCAAGAAGCAGTACCTGGCCTGGGTACAGTATGGTGAGTCTGAAATGGTCTGGCAACAAGGTCATTGCGTATTTCATGTTTCTCCTGAAAAAAAGCACTGCACTATAAGAAGTAAACATGGACAAAACAAAAGAGCCAGCGATGAAATGATCTCCATACCGAAATCAACAGCAACTAATTCAGCTTGCAGCTCAATTCTTCTGATTCTACGATGGATCTGAAGAGTGGTTGGAGGCTTCAAATTGTAGAGGCCATGGGTTGCTATATAGAAGTACATTGGAAGTCCACCCTGAAAATTTCCCAGTTTACCACATAATAACCGATCTATTAGTGATCTTTCTCTAGTGCAAGTGCAGTGAACTTGGAAATATAAGAATTTGTCACTAATTCTCATGAGAAAGAGATATATAGCAGCAAGCAACAGTATGTCAGTAACCGGAGCATATGGGAACACTGAAATAGCAAACAACCGAGCATCTCAAGATACCTTGCAATCCAGCAGAGAAAAAGAAATTGCATATTTAAGACGATGTTGCCAACCCTCAAATGCTCACGATGTGGACGAGGTGGGCGTGGCGTCGTGGGCGATGAAGAGGTGGTCCTGGCGTACGGCGAATAGCGGGCCGCAGCCATTGTCGAATGCGACGTGGGACGGCAATAATGACGCATGTCCCGTGCTCGCCCATCGAGATCCCCTAGATGGCCTACCCCTCCGCCTCCACGCTCTTGCGCTGCACCTGGATGCACCAGCGGTACACCTTGTTAGTGAGCACCCGGTCGAGCATCGAGAGCAGCCCGTGCCGTGCGCCCTCGCCGGGCCCCGGAGACGGTGGAGGCAGCCGCCTTCTTCGAGGAGAGCGTCTGGAAGCGGGAGACCATGCCGGGATGTGGAGAGGAGGCGGCGGCGGGTGAGGCCGAGCGGGGCGAGGGAGAGGAGGGGGGTGATGGTCGCGTGGGGTGGCGGCGGGGAGGGCGTCCGTGGGGGAGGTCTGCGTGAGGAAGGTAGGAGTCCTCTTTTCAGTTTTTCTTCAGAGAAATAGTTGGAGAGAAACAAGGAAATATTTGATTTCCATAACTAAGCAGATCGTGGGGTGGGACGTCTGCCGCAGAACTTTGATCGTGCGCCGTTCGATCGGAAGGCAGAGCATCAAATTAATATTGACTCTTAGATCTTATTATATGGATCCGATCGGATGGTTCATGTTATCCTGTGTACGCTTTGTGGGTGTGGCTTTAGGAAAATTTATGTTTGCTCTTTTTATAGTAGTATAGATAGATGAACTTTTTTCATTCTTAATTTTTTTAATTTCATGGACTTTCTCTAACTTGCGATTTTTTTGAACTCCTGAACTTCTTCATATTTAATATTTGAGAAGTCAACGGTCAGTGGTCAAAGCCAAAGGGACGACCGAGCGAAACAAGAACCATCGAGGAGTTAATTGCATAGAAGTACCACAATTGAGACATTACATGTAGATTGGTATCAACTTTGGTAATTTTTACATGTCAGTACCAAGTCCGGGGCAAGTCGTTGCAGAATAAACTAAACAACATATAAACACGTATTGACAGCCTCCTGTCAGGTGCTGAGGTGGCATGTTCTTTCACGGAAAAACCCCTCGGTTTATATTTAATCACACAAAGGACCTCGTTTGCGAAAAAAAACCTCAAAACCAGCAAGAACGAATTCCGTGGGCCACCAGATTCGAACAAGAGACGCACTGTTCGAGGGAAACAGGCGCCGACCACTAGGCCCCAAGGCCGCTTCTGATGAATTCAAGGCTTAAATATTTTTATACCATCCAAGAAATCATTTTTTTTTGCTGGACGACAGTTTTGGTTTTCTATAATGTGTTCTTTTTCATATTTCTTTTATCTTTTAAGACACGTCCTGACCTTCTTCCATTTTGAAGTTTTTGCGCATCTCTTTTATATATAGGTTTTGTAATAACTGGTGTACGTTTTTCCTAGTGGTGGGCATTTTAACCGAAGACCGAATTACCGAACCGAAAAAACCGGGACCGAAGCCGAATGAACCGAAACCGAAAAAATTGGTACTAAATTCGGTCATTAACTCTGTAAAACCGAAATTACATCGGTCGCTTCGGTTTTAACCATCGAGTACCCGAAGTACCAAAGTAACCGAGAAAACTTAGTAACAGGCCAACTCCATGCATTAGGCCCATAGCCCACTTTCGTACATGCGTCGTCCATGCCCTTCAGCTTCAGGCATGCCCTCACCGGCATGGAGGAGTATGATGGTTTCAAAAACCCGGATAGCTTCAAGTTGGATAGGCTGGCAGTTTGGGCACAAATCCACCGGCTACCTGATAATTTTTTGATCGAACCTGCAGTGAGGGGCATGGCTTCCTGCATTGGCGAAGTGGAAGAAGTTCAGCTAAAGTTGCCAGCTGGGTTCTTTGGCGAGTTTGTCAGGGTGAGGGTGAAGATAGACATCAACGCAAAAATAAAGAGGTTTGTAACCGGCAAGAAAGGAGATGAGAGAGTCAGATACCAGATAAAGTATGAGAAATTGCCAGTCTTCTGTTTCAACTGTGGGGAGTGTGGGCATTGGCATGAGGAGTGCGGCGATGGCGTCCATGATGAAACCAAGTTTGAGTGGGGAGAATTTGTTTTGGCCGACAATGTACGCTTCAGGCAATCAGGAAGAAGTGGATTTGGTAATCAGAGAGGGCGAGGAGGCCCCAGGAACGCTGGAGGGAGAGGCCCGGGACGAGATCAGTTCAACCCCAACCAGAGTTGGCGTTTCAACGCCCGTCAAAACGAACCGTTCAATGAAGCAGAACCACAGGAGGCAAGGGCAGAAGCAGTTCATTATCCCGGTGCTTCAGGATCAGGGGATATGAATGTGACTAGATCGTCGGCTGCTACTGCTGTGGAATCAGCAGGGGCAAACAATAAGAGGCACTCAGCTGACAGCCAACTTATAACGAAAGAGCAGACCCTGGATGGGAAAGTTACTATGGATCCAGAGGGATCTTCAGCCCTTGTAGCATCGGCAAAGCCTGTGGGGATTCCCCCGCCACCGCCGGTCTATGTTTCGCCAAGGAAAGAAGTGAAGCGGCCCAAGAAGAATGATGCACGATTGGCGGCCTCCCCGGCGGAGGACCGCCGGGCGCAATGAATCTGATGTGCTGGAATTGTCGTGGGATAGGCAACGCCCCGACAATTCAAGAGCTACGCGATCTCGCGAAAAAGTTTGCCCCTAGAGTACTTGCCATTGTTGAAACACAGATCAGTAGTGTTGGAGCTGAAAATTTGAAAAGTACCTTAGGATATGATAATTCTTTTGCTGTTGACTCCTCCGGGAGGAGTGGAGGTTTAGTTTGTTCTGGAACAATGAAATAAAAGTTGAGATTTTGGGTTACTCGAAGTATCATATCGATACGAAAATCAGTGATCTTGGAGGAGACCCATGGCGCTTCTCTTGTTTTTATGGTGAGGCTCAAACTCACCTTCGACAGAACACGTGGGATACTATGAAAAATTTATCCACGTTGAGTAACTTACCGTGGCTTTGCATGGGAGACTTCAACGAAGTGTTAAGGCATGACGAGCATGATGGAGTGGGCACGAGAAGTCAAGCACAGATCCAGGGTTTCAGAGATGCAGTCGATGTTTGTGGCTTGGTTGACCTCGGTTTTAAGGGGACTTGGTGGACTTTTGAAAAGAAAGTCATAGGAGGTACTTTCACACGTGTAAGGCTAGACAGAGCCCTGGGAACGACTGAGTGGTGCGTTAGATTTCCTTCGGTGGTGGTGGAGAACCTCACGGCAGCAACCTCCGACCATTCACCTATATTGCTACAGCTAACGCATCCTCCAACTGGTCGGAGGAAAGAGAAGATGTTTCGTTACAAGGTTATGTGGGACACACATCAAGACCTAAAAGGTACGGTGCAGAATTCTTGGGAGGCTGGGAATCACAGTTTCACAGTTACTGATGTGCGAGCCCAGCTGGAAGCTCTTGCTAACAATCTTGGCGAGTGGTCAAAGGCTTCTTTTGGGAGCGTCAAGGGAGAGATACAGAGGTTGAAGAAGGAACTTGACCGCATGCGAGGTGATCCAGCGAGAGTGGGGCCATCTCATGCAGAAATAAAGATCAATGATCGTCTAATCGAGCTATATTTACGGGAAGAACTAATGTGGAGACAACGGTCTCGCGTACAATGGCTAGCTGAGGGCGATCGCAACTCCCACTTCTTCCATATGAGAGCCTCGATGAGACGACGTAAGAACTTGATCAAGGCTCTTCAACGTGCAGACGGACAAATAACGGAAGATCTGACTGAGATGCAACAGTTAGCACTTGAATATTACAAGACGCTTTATACTTCGGAGGGAGTCCAAGGGGTGGCAGAAGTTTTAGCACATGTTCCTGTCAAGGTAACGCCGGCAATGAATGATATCCTCCTGGCCCCTTATGATACTAAGGAGGTTAAAACAGCACTTTTCCAGATGTTTCCAACAAAGGCTCCGGGCCCAGATGGCTTCCCTGCACATTTTTTCCAAAGGCATTGGGACATTTGCGGAGATGCGGTAACAAAGGCGGTACTGGGTATTGTGAAAGGCGATGAGAGTCCAGCCTGCATAAATGACACGTTGTTGGTACTTATTCCCAAGGTATCCAATCCCACTTTGCTTTCTCAATTCCGACCTATAAGCCTATGTAACGTGTTCTACAAGATTGCCTCGAAGGTACTTGCAAACAGGCTAAAACAGATTCTTCCGGACATCATCTCTGAAGAACAATCAGCGTTTGTACCAGGGAGGCTTATCACGGACAACATAATTTTAGCATATGAGTGCCTGCATTTTATGAAGCGGAACAGAGCCAAAAGTAATAGTTTTGCTGCACTAAAAATAGATATGATGAAGGCGTATGATCGAGTGGAATGGTGTTATCTCAGATCAATCATGGAGAAGCTGGGCTTTGCTGCACCATGGGTTCAGGTGATCATGAACATGGTGAGCTCAGTAACCTTTTCAGTTATGTTTAATGGAGTTAAATCAGAAGTGTTTCACCCAACACGAGGTATCCGACAGGGAGATCCTATCTCTCCATACCTCTTTCTGTTAGCAGCGAAGGGCCTTTCGTGCCTCTTAAAATCCCAGATTCAATCGTCCCAGCTCAGCGGCATTAAGGTGGCACCGTCGGCGCGTGATGAACCATCTTTATTCATGACGATAGCTTCTTTTTTTCGTATGAGTGTCAATGGAGCGGAGGAGGTTTCAAACCTATTGGATAGATATTGCATGGCCTCTGGGCAATGCATCAACAAAGATAAGTCCTCAATCTTCTTCAGTAGGGGCTGTCCGGAAATAGTTCGTAATGCAGTTAAAGGCTATTTACAAGTTCCTAATGAATCCCTGAGCGACAGATACTTGGGTCTTCCAACAGATGTGGGACACTCTAAGAAAGGAACTTTTAAATATTTAAGTGACAGGGTGTGGGACAAGGTAAAAGGATGGATGAGCAAATGCCTCTCAGCTGGTGGAAAGGACGTTCTCATCAAATCAGTGGCTCAGGCTATACCTGTGTTTTCGATGTCTTGTTTCAAGTTGCCAAGGGGTTTATGCGACCACATAAAGTCGATCATAAGGAAGTTTTGGTGGGGATGCAAGCAAGGACAACGCAAACCGGCGTGGGTTTCTTGGGACTTGATGACTAGACCAAAGAACTTGGGCGGCCTCGGTTTCAAAGATCTTGAGATCTTCAATTTGGCTCTATTGGCAAGACAAGCCTGGAGATTGTTGCACGAGCCGGACACCCTAAGCGCAAGGATTCTGAAGGGGGCCTACTACCCAGATAGTAATATCCTTGAGGCTGAATTGGGGCACAAACCTTCGCAAATCTGGAGGGCGATTATTGAAGGACGTGATCTGCTAAAGCAAGGGATAATTAGACGGATTGGCAATGAACAAACTACAAATATCTGGACAGACAATTGGATCCCCAAGGAAACCACGCCAATACCAATCACTTCGTTGGTGGCGAATCCACCGAGGATGGTTTCAGAACTGCTGTCACCAGCAACAGCAGGGTGGGACGAAAGTGTGGTGCGTTCGGTTTTTTTACCGATAGATGCGAATGCAATTCTGAAGATTCCTACATGCACTAATAATACGGAGGATTTTTGGGCTTGGTACCCGGACAAGAAAGGGAAATTTTCAGTGGCGTCGGCATATAAGTTTTTACTCGAGGTTAAAAGGCAGCGAGAGGACTGGTTAGAGGGACGAGGTGGAACATCAAACACCCACACGGATGAAAAATCTTGGAGTTCCCTATGGAAAGTGAAGGTTCCGTCCAAAGTGCGGATTTTCTTGTGGCGACTTGCACACCACTCACTCCCCACCACCGATGTCCTGAAAAATCGAAATATGTCAGTACATGATGTGTGCCCGCTGTGTGGATGTCAAGATTCATGGCGACATGCCCTCGTCTCTTGCACCATGTCCAGATGTATTTGGGCGTTGACTGACGATGATCTTGTCTCACGCATGACAGCTAATGCAGAGCCTAATGCAAGATTGTGGCTGTTTGAGCTCAGCGACGAACTTGATCAAGCAAGCTTCACAAGGATGGCTGTAACTCTGTGGTCAATCTGGTATGTTAGACGCAAGGCAGTGTACGAGTCATTGTTTCAGAGCCCGCAGCAAACAATCCGTTTTGTGGACAATTTTATAGCTGAACTAGGCCAACTGGAGAAGGGGCAGATTCGTAAGGAGCAAACACATCCGATCGCTCAGCCCAGGCGTTGGCTCCCACCACCTGATGGCTCTGTTAAGATTAATGTAGACGCTGCTGTTATAAGATCGCAACGAGGAGGGGCTGTTGCGGCAATGTGCAGAGATCAAGCGGGCCAATACTTGGGATCTTCGGCCGTAGTCTTTCGAGGAATCAATGACCCTTTAATTCTAGAAACCTTTGCATGTCGAGAAGCATTATCACTAGCAGAGGATCTGGCCGTCCAAAATATATGTGTGGCATCAGATTGCCAAGAAGCGGTTAACGACATTACAAAGGGGACAGGAGGTCCAAATGCGGCTATCGTACATGAAATATCAAGTCGATGTAATGCTTTCAATTCTAGCTTTTTCATTTTCGAGCGTAGGAATTTTAATTTTGAGGCTCATAATCTTGCCAAGTTTGCTTGTAACCTAGAAGTAGGTAGACATGTGTGGTTGGGCAATCCTCATGACCCAAACCTTGTACCTCATACTATGGTTTTGAATGAATAAAGATGGCGAGATTTCTCAAAAAAAAAAAAGGCATGCCCTCACCACTAAAAACGGGCTGCCCTCACCGCACCTTATCCACATCTAAGACGCCGCAAGATCTGAGCCGCCAGCCAGCCGATGCTCTGCCGTTCCTGTTGATCTCGCTGGCTGGCGCCGGGCTGCCGGCGCCGCAACATCTCTTCCCTCCTCCTCGTACTTCTCTCCAACAGCGACCACACCTCCCAAGTCCCAACTGAAATTCCACAAGCACTCCTACAGCAGGCTAACTGAGCCTGTCTACCGAGCTGCTCCTACAGGCTACAGCTGCATCTCCTCTCCCGTTCCTTGTCATACATGCATTTTTTGATTATTTTTTTGGTTCATTCCATTGACAACCACTGCTTGTGTTCTTCCCTATGGTATTTGACTTTTTCTTTGGTCTCTTCGGTCTGAAACCGACGACCGAACCGAAGTATCGGTCCACCGAATACTCGGTTAGCAGAATTTTATAAAACCGATCGGTCATCAATTTTGGAAAACCGAAATTCTTATTAAACCGAAGAACCGAACCGATCGGTTCGGGTTAACCGAATGCCCAGGCCTAGTTTTTCCAATCCGTCGACATTTTTAAAATTTACACCGAACTTTTTACTATGCGACAGTTTTTCAGATATTGTATATTAAAGAAGTTCAATGTATATAACAAAAAACTTTGTTGTATATTATACAATACTATTCAGTGTGTATTTATACAATGATATTCAGTGATATATATATATATATATATATATATATATATATAGGGATTGACTATTCGTCACCTGGGTGAGGAATAGTTATTCTTCACCCTCTATTTTACTATCAATGGACCGTAATTTTACGTTCCGTAAATTTTGCCTTATTTCTGAAGTAAAAAGACCGTGAAAATATATAATCGTCGGAAAAAATATTTTATGTTATGTAAAATTACAAATTTAAAAACATAGTGTAAAATACACATAAACTGTAAATTTTCTTGTCTTATGACCTATATTTTTATTTTCTTATGTCAAATTTTACGTCGTGAATGGATAGGAATGTAACTATTTGAATTCCAAACGTAATTTAAATAGTTACATCACCCAGGGTGCAGAATAAGTTATTCTTCACCCGAGGTAATCTTACGATCATTTCATAATTAAATTACGTTTGGAATTCAAATAGTTACATTCCTATCGATTCACGACGTAAAATTTGACATAAGAAAATAAAAATATAGGTCATAAGACAAGAAAATTTACAGTTTATGTGTATTTTACACTATGTTTTTAAATTTGTAATTTTACATAACGTAAAATATTTTTTCCGACGATTATATATTTTCTTACGGCCCTTTTTACTTCAGAAATAAGGCAAAATTTACGGAACGTAAAATTACGGTCCATTGATAGTAAAATAGAGGGGGGTGAAGAATAACTATTCCTCACCCAGGGTGACGAATAGTCAATCCCTATATATATATATATATATATATATATATATATATATATATATACTTCATCATATATTTTAAAAATGTTCATCTATACATTATAGCTCAGTATAAATAATTTCTGTTTGTATAACAAATTTTAAAAATTCTTCATATACTATAGAATAGTGTTCAGTGTGTATTTATAGAATAATTTTCAGTGTGTATTTACAAAAAATATCGCATAATAAATAATTCATTATAAATTCAGAATATGTCAACAGTACTGAAAAAATGTTCACCATTTACTACAAAACCTATATGAAAAACAATTGTGCATAAATAAAAAAATGAAAACCTGAAGAAAACCCAAGATCTGAAAAAGATGAAAGGAATGTAAAAATGATTTTATGCAATAAGTTTTTGATACACGTCGAACCATTTTTTGAAATACACATTGTCAAGTTGGCGCATCATATGTTTGTTTATGCACCGTTCACAGTTTTGTTATATACATTGAGCATTTCTTTAATATACAATGTTATTTTTTAATTACACAATGATTTTTTAATAAGATGAAGTTTTTTAATATATATGTTACTTTGTTTATATTAAGTGATATTTTTGGTAACTACACACTAAACATTATTGTATAAATATACAGTGAACATTTTGTTATATATATATTGAAAAACATCAATATACAATGGCCCGGAAAATATTACATAATACCAAAAGATAAAAGAAATAAAAAAAGACCTAAAAAACGAATCAGTACTCAAAGGCCGGACGTCTCTAGTATTTGCATTATGAAAGTATATGAACCTGTTCTTTACCCTAAGGCACCTAGTAGCTCAGTGGTCAGCGCGCGCGCGTGGAGTTGGCGCGACCTACGTTCGAATCCTTTTACGTTAACAAAATATCTACTCTTTTTGCAAACAAGGGTGTTTGTGTGATTCAATGTAAAGCAGGGGGTTTTATTGTGAAAAACATGCCACGTTGGCCCCTGACACAGGGTCCCGCCGGTCAGTATCAGTGTCAATACGTTGTTTATACGGAGTTTAGACCATTCTGCAGCGGCGTGCCTCAGTCTTGGTACTGACACGTAAAAATTACCAAAGTTGGTATCAATCTGCATGTAATGCCTCAATTGTGGTACTTTCATACAATTAACTCACCATCGAGCGAGCTGAGAAGTACCACAATTGGGGCATTGGAAGCAGATTGGTACCAAGATTGATAATTTTTACATGTCAGTATCAAGATTGGAGCGAGTCGTTGCAAAAAAAGGCTAAAAGTGTGTTTTATACGTATTGACAGAGAATCTGACCGGTTGGGCCCGCCCGTCAGGCGCCACGCTGGCCGGTGCGCGCGTGCTCGCGCGCTGACTAGGACGAGCCCGGCTCGCACCGTTTAGGCCTCGCTGGTGCGACCTAGCTGAACCCAAACTCGACCCGCTCTTCCTCTTCCTTCTCCACGCCTCCCTCGCACGGCACTGCCCTCCCGTCATGCCGCGCGCCACACCACGCCACCGTAACCATGTTTCAAACTGCTTAGGTGTTGTCCCCTCCCCCGTGGCTGCTCCTCCCTCGCGCCCTCCTCTCCCCCGTGGTTGTTGCGCCCTAGGCGACGATGGCCTCGGTGACTCCGGCAGGCGGCGAGGGCCGGGGCGATGCGAGCGGCAGCAACCTCCCTCGCTTAGGCCTCGATGGCAGTGGCGGCTACTCCAGCTCGGAGTACAGTAGCGAGGACGCAGATTTTGCGAAGCTAGCATTATCGATGGAGCATAGGCTGCGGATGGCGCGAATTTGGGTGGCCAACCCTAGCACCGCCCATCACTGGACTCATGGCTTCGGTGGTGTTCTGTAAGTGCTCCACTGTTCCATTCTTGCTAATTGAAATTGGGGATTAGGGTTAGGGTTTACTGCCTCCATGTTTAGCACTCTAATTGCTAGTCCTAACCAGAGCAGAGAATTATAGTGGATTACATGAGTCCTAACTAGAGCAGAGCAGCATTAGGTGTTACCTAACTAGAGCAGAGCAGAGCAGCATTAGTGGATTACACTGTTATTTCTTAGTCCAAATTGTCAGAACAGCATTAGGTGTTACCTAACTAGAGCAGAGCAGAGTAGAGAAGCATAGTGGATTACATGAGTCCTAACTAGAGCAGAGCACCATTAGTGGACAATTCTGTTAACTACTTATCTGAAAATACAAAACATCAGTTTGTTGTGAGTACTCGTTTGCTGTCTTAGGGTTAATTACCCACTCTGTAATTAGGGTTGCCTTGAGATAGTCGTTTACATTGTTTGATTTTGTAGTAATTGTTAGTTTATTCATATTGTAAGGGTAAATAAAAGCTTTGTTTATATGTTAACTTAAACAAAGCTTTATTTATATGTTAACTTAAACAGAGCTTTGTTTATATGTTAACTTAAACAAAGCTTTGTTTATATGTTAGCCTATCTGTTAAGTAAAATTGTTTATTATTAACCATTTTTGTCTGTTATTTCATTTTGCAGTTTGTATGATGACATTTTGGATGTTAGGTTCCATTTTGATGCTTCAGAAATGTTTGAGCTGAAGCTCTGCAGTTCAGATGTAACATATCTGAATATGATTGCAGTGATGGAAACCCAAGGATTTAGTGAATATGATCTGCTGTTTCACATTGAGAATTCAGATTTAGGGGAGAAAGGATTGGAGATGGTAGAGAGTAATGCTGAGTTGCAATTAGTAAAGAGGCAGGTTGAGGAGTGTAAGGTTATAAATTTGCTAGTGAGGGCATGTCCACCTCCTTGCAGCCAGACTGAGAGGCAAGAATTATCCACTATTGTATATGAAGAGCCTGTGTTATATGATCTCAGTGAGCCACCCATCTATGCTGCTGATCAAGAATGAGTTGCCTTTGAAAGTCAGAGTAGCAGCTGCAGTGTAGCTCATGGTACTGGTGTTTGCACACAAGAGAGCAAGAATGTAAAAGGAAAGCTGAAAGTTGTTTTGGAAATAGAAGAAGAAGAGGGATATGATGGCAGTGGTGGTTCTGATTGTGAAGGTGAAGATGACAATGATGTAAACCCTTTTTATATGGGTGATGCTGATGACATAGAGATGGATGAGGGAAAGAGACAGAGAGAGTATGATGAAATGAAAGAGGAAGAAACAGATGATGAAGAATCTGAGGAGGAAGAAGTGGTGCATTATGAGGGTGACATAGAGGTTGAGGAACCTTTTCAAATGGATGAAGGTGACAAAGTTGTTTCATAGGACGAAGAAACTGTAATTGTACATGAAGAGAAGAAGAAGAAGAAACAGAAGCTTCTAGTTAGAAAGGGCCTACAACAAGGTCACATTCAAGTGTAGTATAAGAGGAGGAACCTGATTTCAAACCTTCATCTGATGAAGAAGAGAAAGGATTGTTGAAGGAGGCTGATGATGGTGGTTTTGAGCCATTTTCATTTGTGCTGCCAAAGAAAAGGAAGAGCAGGGCAAAGCAGAGGCCTCCTAGAAAATGGTACAATGAGAAAATGGAGGCACCACATGAGCATTTATGTCTAAAGAAGTGTTTCAAGGATCAACATCAATTCAGAGAGGCTTTGTTGAACTTACACATCACTCAAGGCAGAAACTTCAAATATCACAGGAACTCAGATCAAAGGATAATTGTAGAATGCAACCAAAAACATAGCAACTTCTTTATGGTGGCAGCAGTTATAAAAGGTGAAACTACTTTTGTAATTAAGAGATGAGAATTAAGCACACTTGCCCTATTAGTACATAGACAACAAGGGTAAGTGTCAAGTGGCTTGCACAGAAGTATGAGTCACTGTTCAGATCTGATCTAACAACTGGCATTCAAACTTTGATTGATGCCTGCATGGAGAAGTATGGTGTGGATGTGCCCAAGTCAGTGGCATATAGGGCAAAGAACCTAGCTATTGATGTTGTGCTAAGAGACCACAGGAAGCAATACCCTAGGTTGAAAGACTATGCTCAGACAGTGATGGATACAAACCCTGGAAGTAGAGTAGTAGTCACTACTGTAACTCCAACACCCACTGAAAAAATCCCCCATCCAGGTCCAAGATTCCATGCTATGTTCTATTGCATCAATGGAGCAAGGGAGGGGTTTCTCAAGGGGTGCAAACCATTCATTGGTTAGTTTGTTCACCTTGTGCATTAGTTACATATTGTTTCATCTTGAAATGCATTTGAATGTTTTAAATATTGAATTTGCTTGCTCATTCAGGTGTTGATGGGTGCTTCATTAAGTTAACTACTGGTGCTAAACTACTTGTTGCCACCGGTAGAGATGGCAACAACAATATATACCCACTAGCATTTGGTATTGTTGGGCAAGAGGACACTCCTAACTGGTGTTGGTTTCTACACCAACTTAAAATCTGCCTAGGAGGAGAAGAGGGACAGTTTGGTCCATATACAATAATGTCACATAGACAAAAGGTATGTGCTTGCATCATCTCTCCTTGTTCCTATATGGTTGTTTTGTGCAAGATAGTAGCTTAGCTAGTTTAATTGTGTGTCCTAGGGCCTACTAAGTGCAGTGAATGTTGTCTCTCCTAAGTGCAACCAAAGGTTCTGCCTTAGGTCCAAAATGCTGGGTTTAGGGGGGGAGATCTGAAGAAGTGTATGGATAATGCTGCCTATGCATATAGTGAACACAAATTTAACATTGCAATGAATGACCTTAGAGCTAAATGTGAGGAAGCTTGGGAGTGGCTTTATGAAATACCCAAGAAAACATGGGCAAGGCATGCATTTGCCACAAACTGCAAGACTGACCTTGTAGTTAACAATTTGTCGAGGTGTTTAACAAGTATGTCCTAGATGTTAGGAAGAAACCAATTAGGACAATGTGTGATGGAATAAAGGATAATTAGATGATGAGGTGGCATAGGAATAGGAAGAGTGGAAAGAAAGCTAGATGGGACATAACACCCCATTATAGTGAGAAGCTAGAGGTTGAGAAGGAGAGGGCCAAATATTGCAAACCAATTCAAGCTGGTGTGGACTTGTGGCAAGTTACAAGTGGGCAGCAAACCCATGCTGTTAACTTGCAAGTGCACACATGTGGGTGCAGAAAATGGGACCTCAGTGGCATCCCATGTAACCATGCCATCTCAGCAATAAACAAGGGCAAAAGAAAACCAGAGGATTATGTCAGCAAGTTCTTCAAGAAAGAATTTTATGTGGCATCTTATGAACCAATGATCTATCCAGTTCCTGGTGAGCATGACTGGACAAGGACCCCTAGTCCAGACATTGACCCACCTGCATTTAAAGTGAATAGAGGAAGAAAGAAAGAGAAGAGGATCAAGGGGATATTTGAAGTTCCAAAGCCTAAGGACACATCAAGAATGGGGACTATAACATGTGGCAATTGTGGACTGCAAAGACATAGGTACACAAGCTGCATGAAGCAGTTGAAGCCTGAGCTGGCTTTGAGGAAGAACAAACATGTGGTATTCCTCTTTATAAGTAGTAATATGTTTTCCTTCTTGTACATTCCAATTTTTTAAGTACTAACACATTTTCCTTCTTGTTTATGCAAGCCTCTTGCAAGGAATTCAAATGCTGGTGCTGTTGCTCCTACACCAGCAGCAAGACCTTCTCATCCAGCTCCTACAACAACACCAACAGTTGGAACAAGAGGTGCTGGGAGAGGAGCTGGGAGAGGTGCTGCAGCTGCTGCTGCTGGGTGAGGTGCTGGGAGAGGTGCTGGGAGAGGGAGAGGTGCATTCTCTGCCCTAAGGCAATCTGGTCCCTCCACATCTACTGCTGGGAGAGGTGCTGGTGGTAGAAATAGTGGATGGGGATCCTACTTCTATGCAAGTGGTAACTAGATACTTCATGTGTGTGTTCTTGCATCCTATGATACAATATGATCTTGCTTTGGTGGTGTACTTTAAGAATCAATGCCATATATGGCTTTTGTTCATGTGGATGGATCTATTTCTTACTTAATGACATTTCTGGAGGTGCTTCATGTGTGTTGATACATCTTATGAGTGAATGCCTGGAATGGACTATCTTCATGTGATATGTTGATGAGTAATCAATATATTATTGCATATATTGCTCGATATATTGCTGGAGTTATTGATATGCTGGAGTTATTGATGAGTACTCATTACATTATGCAAGCCTGGATGGTTCTTTTTATGATTGATATGTTGATGAGTACTCAAAATGGAGTTATTGATATGCTGGATATATTAATGGAGTTATTGATATGTTGTCTATGCTCAAAATGAAGCACTTTGGGTCTAGGGTGGCTCGAGCTCGACGGAACCACCTAAAGCCATCAGCTAGGTTCTTGGTGGCTTGGGGTTGACAAAACCACCTAAAGCCATCAACTAGGGTCGAGGGTGGCTCGGGGTCGATGAAACCACCTAAAGCCATCAGTTAGCGTTTTGGTGGCTCAGGGTCGATGGAACCACCTAAAGCCATCAACTAGGGTCTAGGGTGGCTCGGGGTTGATGAAACCACCTAAAGCCATCAGTTAGCGTTTTGGTGGCTCGGGGTCGACGGAACCACCTAAAGCCAAACTAGGGTCTAGGGTGGCTCGGGGTCGACGAAACCACCTAAAGCCATCAATTAGGGTTTTGGTCGCTCGGGGTCGATGGAACCACCTAAAGCCATCAACTAGGGTCTAGGGTGGCTCGGGGTCGATGAAAGCACCTAGAGCCATCAGTTAGCGTTTTGGTGGCTCGGGGTCGACGAAACCACCTAAAGCCATCAGTTAGGGTTTTGGTGGCTCGGGGTCGATGGAACCACCTAAAGCCTTCAGTTAGGGTTTTGGTGACACGGGATCGACGAAACCACCTAAAGCCATCAGTTTGGGTTTTGGTGGCTCGGGGTCGACGGAACCACCTAAAGCCATCAACTTTGGTCTAGGGTGTCTCGGGGTTGACGAAACCACCTAAAGCCATCAGTTAGGGTTTTCGTGGCTCGGGGTCGACGGAACCACCTAAAGCCATCAACTAGGGTCTAGGGTGGCTCGGGGTCGACGAAACCACCTAAAGCCATTAGTTAGGGTTTTGGTGGCTCGGGGTCGACGAAACCACCTAAAGCCATCAACTAGGGTCTAGGTGGCTCGGGGTCGACGAAACCACCTAAAGCCATCAGTTAGGGTTTTGGTGGCTCGGGGTCGACGGGACCACCTAAAGCCATCAACTTTTGTCTAGGGTGGCTCGGGGTCAACGAAACCACCTAAAGCCATCATTTAGGGTTTGGGGTGGCACAATAATGATGAGGAAGCATTTAAGCATCACTGTAACATAACGAACTATTCCTTTTGCAAATGCATTTAAGCATTTAAGCATCACTCTAACATATGTAACTATTCCTTTTGCAAATGCATTTAAGCATTCAGCCATCAGTATAACATAAGCATCAGTATGTCATCGTTTTCAGTCTAACATAAGCATCACTATGTCATCATTTTCAGTCTAACATTGAAACCAAACGATACTAACTGGAGTTCAACACATTATAGGAATACACAACCATTGTTCACAATACATAGTGGAGTTCAAATGCACAATCCATCCTTTTCTCACAAAAGGATGAATAACATAACTACTAGGTACATAAACAGCCAGAGTTCACAATTAGTACTAGAACCATACATTACACAACCATAATTCTAAGTTACTAGGTCATTGCACAGCCATCCTTCCCAAAAGGTCTGCAATGCCCACTAATCTCAATTCATCTTGTTCAGTTCTGTAAGATGGCCTGGATCCCCTTGATCTTCTCCTTCAGCTTCTCCTCTGCCTTCATGAGCTCAGTAATCTTAAACTCTTGCATCTGCTTCTCTTCATTATGGTTTTTCTTGAGCTTCAATAGATCAGCAACCTGGAACTTCAGCTATAGCTTCTCTTGGGTGAGCTTCTCCTCAAACTTTGTGAACTCTGCATTCTTCAACTCCAAATTTATCCTAGCCTCACTCAGCAATTCCTTCTCTTTCATATTCTTCAACTTCAGGTTTTGGATGACAGTTGCTTGAGCACTTGTCAGGTTGCACAGGAGTTCATACTTCTGTTGAAGCTTCTCTGTAGCTGCATCTTTCTTTGCCATTTCTGCCTTCATAACAGCAACCAACTCAGCTCTGCATTGCTGCTGATATGTGATGTTGGACTGCAGATAACCGAAATCCACAACCCTATCCTCCTGCATATCCACAAGTTGATGCACATCTTTCACTAACTTGTCATAGTCTATATCCATCTTGTTCTTTTCTTCTGTCAACTGGTGAATAGTTAAAGCACTTTCAAGATTATCATTCACCCTAGCACACTTGCTCTCTTCAACCATTGACCAAAGCTTCAACAATGCATTCTCCATTGTTGGGGGCCACTGAACAAACCCACAATTCTGACCTTCCTGGAAAAATTAGAAGGGAAAAGTTTAGCACAATACAACTACTAAGAGTACTAAGCAACAGTTAGTTCATGGCAGTACCTAATGTTGGCACTGACATTAATTGAATTTGCATGTGCACTACCATTGAAACTACCTACTGTCAACAGTAATAAGCAATAAAATGTGAACTACTTTGCCCAGCTAAATACACTACACTAGCCTGCAGCAACAAACTAGCTAATGAGACTACCTACTATCAGCAGTAAGCAATAGTTACTAACTGGCTCCACTGATCTTAATATTGAGCAACACTGCATTTGGAAAGAAGTATAAATAAATAGCATGTGCACACAACATGAGCATATATTTTAGCAGAAATGCAGTCCACTGAACTTAATAATGAGCATTCCTACAATGAGCACTACAATAGGGCACATATGACAAACAAATTTAGCATGCACATAATCAAATCACAGTTGGCAAACAAGACTCTGCCACTTTCAATGAACACATCCAATGCTTAATCACCAAGGCAAGAAAAATACCGGCTCTGCACATGCTAAGAACCTTCTCCCAGTCATTGTTCCTTCAAACGCAACAAGCCTCTCCGATGGCTTCCCATGCTTCTCGCAGAACGCCATCGATCTAGCTCAAGGCCCTTGTAATCCGGGTCCTCAAGTGAGAAAGGCACATGCACAGTCAAAAGCACAGCACAAGGACACATCAAATCAAACGAAATCCTCACAACAAAGACCACCTACACACAAAAATCCCCAAATTTCCTAAACCTAACCCTAACCCTAGCTCCAATGGAGTAACTTAACCTAGTTCAGCCCATCGGTGGAGGTTTCGGAGTACATGTACGGGAGGCTTGAGTTGTCATCGCTGCTCTCGTCCTCCAGAACCATGGCTGCGGCGGCGTGGTGTGGCGGACGGCGGTGGCGGGCGCAGGTGACGGCGAGGCAGAGAGCAGGAAGAAAGGAAGAAGAAGGCGAGCAGGGTCGGGGTCAGGCCTGGCTCGGTCGCACAGCCGCGACTTAAAAGGTGCGAGCCGGGCTCGTCCTAGTCAACACATGAACCTGCCAAGACTTGACCAGGCGATGGCGCTGACGGGCGGGCCCAACCGGTCAGATTCTCTGTCAATACGTATAAAACACACTTTTAGCCCTTTTTTCAATGGCTCGGTCCAATCTTGGTACTGACACGTAAAAATTATCAATCTTGATACCAATCTGCTTCTAATGCCCCAATTATGGTACTTCTGTGCAGTTTACTCTAGCCCAACATACGAGGCGGGTGAGCGCCGGCTTGCCAGGTGGCTTTGTATAGGAATCACACATGCGATATCTCGTTTTTGGTGGGGTGATGACGCAACTCATAAGAGGATGCACTGGTTTGCATGGTGGAAGATGTGTATTCCCAAGAAAGAAGGGGGTATGGGCTTCAGAGATACTCACTGCTTTAATCTTGCACTTCTGGCAAAACAGGCATGGCGCCTTATTGACAACCCGGACTCTTTGTGTGCGTTGATCCTTAAGGCAAAATATTTTCTTGATGGAGATCTCATGAATGCAACTTTAAAAAAGAAGGCTTCATATACATGGCAGAGTATTATGGCCGGAGTTGATACGCTCAGACGTGGGTATATCTGGAGAGTTGGTAATGGTGAGAAAATTAGCATATGGGATGATCCCTGGATACCGCGGAGCCCAACAAGAAAGGTGATTTCACCAAGGGGCAACAATCTTATTTCTAGAGTTTCTGACCTCATTGATCCGGTGACAGAGAGTTGGGATGAGCAGCTGGTTAACCAAACGTTCTGGCAAGTGGATGTTCGAAGGATTTTGGCCATTCCACTACCATTACATGAGATGACAGATTTCTTGGCATGGAACATGACAAAGTCAGGGACTTTCACAGTGCAATCTGCATACCATACAGAATGTGAATTTCAATTTGGGCACAAGTTGGAATCAACGGCTGGAGCTTCAAACCCATCTTATACATGGGACTTGGTATGGAACTTAGTCTGCCCACAAAGATAAAAATTTATGTATGTGGCGCTCCAGTGCTATTCCTGTCGATCTATCCTGGCTAATAAGCACTTGAAAATAAATCTGAGTTGCCCAGCCTGTAACCAGGGGCCTGATGACATAAGACCTATGTTGTTCGAATGCAAATTGGCAATGGACGTGTGGAAGATGCTCGGTCTTGAGCTTGTTATCAAACAGGCACTGAAAGTTGACAAGGCGGGTGAGCTTGTGTTGGCTCATCTTTTGTGCCTTCCAGAACAACAAATCCAAGTGTTGGGCTTGCCGAAGTTCAGAGAAACGATGGCAACAACGGCTTGGTATTTGTGGTATGAAAGGCGAAAATTGACACATGACGAAGAAACTCAAAGCGCATGTCAAGTCAATATGTCAGTGAGAGGCTTAGTAGCAAATTATACCATCTCTTATAGCTCAAAGGCTCACGTCCGTTCAGATGCTTGGTTGAAACCAAAGTATGGTTACGTGAAATTAAACGTTGACGCGGGATTTGATAGTGATACACTCGCATCAACATTTGGAGCAGTTATCCAGGACCATAGGTGGGAATTTATAGCGGCTGCTAATGAAAAGATGGACCTTTGCTTCGACTCATTCACAGCAGAAGCAATTGCAGTGAGGTTTGGTTTGAATCTTGCTAATACCGTCGGATGCAGTAAGATTGAAGTGAATTCGGATAGCGTGGAGGTGGTGAATGCGTTGAGCCAAGGCTACTCTTCTTCAGTCGCTTCATCCATTATAGATGATTGTTATTTCATGTCATTAGATTTTTCCCATGTCATTTATGATCATTGTAATAGGGAACGTAATCGAGTAGCTCATGAACTAGCAAGGTTAGCTAGGTTTTCTTCTTCAAGTGTTTGGATGGATAACGCCCCTGATGAGGTTATTCTTTTACTTGTAAACGATGCTACTTTACCTGTGAATGAATAAAGGAGAAGAAGTTTATCAAAATAAAAAAGGTGGCTCTGTATGGGACCTCTCGCAAAAACGAGTCTCACGGTCGGACGCTCCCATGACGAACCAAATCAGCACGTCCTGCGAACCCGTTACCCACGCGCACCCTCCGCCGCCGCCGCCGCCGCCGCCAACAGAACCCTCGCGTGGCGAATACCTCATCGGAGGACCTCCGGCTTGGATCGGTGGAAACCGAGGGGCTCCGCCTCGCCAATCCCGGCGGGGGCTTACCTCGACAGCGTCTGCGCGGACCTGTCCGACTTGGGATTGCCGTCAGACATGGGCCTTGATCTGCGGGAGGAGGAGAAGACGGAGTCCTGTGTCAAGAACGGCGGTGAGTATATCTTTCGTTCTGCGGTATATGCTACTTGGTCGATTTGCGCCAACAGTCAAGATCACGCACCAATAGTGGTACTTGCTACGCAGATTCACATCCGTGTGGAACTGGGCGTGACGACGTCTATCTAGACGACATGTTCGCAGATCATTGTGCCGTCAGCAGCCACTATGAATCTGAATTTGATATCTTTGGTGCCCGCCCGCTCACGGGCGATCCACTTCTGTGGGATGACATCCGCTCAGAGAACAGCGATGATTATGTTGTGCAGGAGGATGAAGAATGCGCTAAGTTTGCAGGTGTGGAGACAAATTGCCCAGGTGATTTTTCTTCTTCCCACTACTACCCAGGCGGTGAGTAATATAGAAACAGTAATAGAGAGTTAATTGACTGCCATTGATGCTCCAAAAATTCTTCAGGGAGAAACATCCCTTGCAGCTAGCAAAGAAAATCGACAACGCATGGATAAGGAGTATCGTGGAACAGAACGAGAAATACGACGTGCGGTGCCAGGAGATTCTGCGCCAGGACGAGGATGCTGATCTCCCTCCTGTTCCTTTAGATGTGTTCCCTGAGGCAACAGGTTTATGCGTCAAAAGGGGTCGCTGCTACCACATTGAATACAGGACCCATGATACTTCCACCAGTAAGGCTGATTCCAGGCTAGTAGTATTAATCTGCTCTTGATGCATGTACTTTGCTTACCAACTTACTCTTATTCTTAACATTTGCAGCTGATTCAGATCTTGGATATGCTGAACCAGAACTGATGCTACAGATATTCTTTTTGCGCTATCAAGCTTCTCCGTGTCCTATTCCTGCCCCATCAGTGTATATGGAGTATTCGCTGTTCGAGATGTAGTGGAGCCACTGCGGAACCATGTCTTCAACCGTTCCAGAGATGACCCTGTCACGGTTGACCAGGTAATCAAGGCTTGTTTGCTTTCAAAATGGAACAATCATGTTCAAGGGTCTTAAAGCCTATTTGGTTCGCAGGATTTTAAAAGCACAGGAATAGAAAAAAAAATACTATAGGATTGATATATGTCATGGCATGTTGAATCATACATGAACCAAAAGCAAATAATCTGCAATACAAGCTGTTTGGCTGCGCCACATGAAAAACACAAGAATTTTTCATGAGGTTGGAGTCAATGGAAATTTTCCTATAGTATTGCAAGCAAAATAGGCCACAGGAAAAATTCCTATGATTTCTATTCCCACAAACCAAACATGCTACGTAGGGAAATATCATAAGCAATGGAATCCTTCAGGTTTTGTATGAAATTCCTTTGAACCAAGCAGGCTCATGTGTTAAAGGTTTTCTCTATGGTCAGGTCCATGCAGTCAGTCCTATGTTTTCAAGGGTCGACCTGTTATATACAATATTCTTTTTTTTAGGGGAGTTATATACAATATTCTGTTAAGCATTTCTTTATCAGATGAACATGCTATTGAATCCCCAAAATTTTATCTGATTGTACAATTAACAACATACTAAGTGCGTATTTATTAATATGCAAATATAGAGTATTTTTTCTGTTTCTTTTTGTAATGCATACTATATTTTAGTACGCAAAGGCGTTACAAAGGCTATACATCCAATCGTGTGGTAGGGGAAGATGATTTGGTGCCCTACTGTTAATATCTCAGGAATAAGAGAGATAGTAATATATGTGAATCTTTGCCGGCAAGATAAGCAATGGCAAAAGAAAGATAATGCGGTTAAGCTGATCATGAGCATGCCTTAAATTTTGAAATAAATGGGAATATATATTTCAAACATAACTCCTTTTTTATGTAAACATGAGCCTGCACGTTTTGTTGAGTTTATTCCATTGGTGCATATACTAATTTACTTGCTTGAAAGTGGATTCTGCCTGTTGATTTCTAACTAGTTGTTAAATTGTAGGATCCGTTTACCTTGCCACTCTGTAGCCCTTGTCGAGGAATGTACATACCATATGACCTAGTATTGCTAGAAGTTGATCTTTGGATAAAAAAGGAAGGGGATGGGTCAGCCGACCAAAAATTACTTTCCGCATACCTTGAGCTGGATGTCCGCACAGAAGGCGATGGGTTCATATATGGTTGTATCCCTGGGGACAATGTCAGCTTGGAAATAGACTTTGCGTACCTCGCAAACAGTGTTGAGGCAGTGATCGAGGTCTCTGCAGAGGTTACCCGTCCTTGCCATGTGAGATTTGTCGCTTTCAGCAGTGGCTATGACAATGAGATTGTTCTCTTTGATGGAAAGCTAACCGGGAAGAAGGTTTTCCAGCATGTTGTTGCTGCGAAGACAGAGAGAGAATTGAAGGTTCAGTTAGAGGTGGAGGAATCAGTTTTCCAGTGGACTTTTGAGGGTGGAAATGACAGCTCCCCTGATGACTCTATGTTGAAGTACGGCCAGTTTGATGTGGAGGTGTGTTTTTATCCAACGACGGCCTAAGTCAACCGTCGTGATTGGTTGAAAACAAGTTCGATGCTAGAATGTTTGTGTTTTAGGAGTTGAATTTAAGTAGCAGTTGGATTTCCTTTTGTCCCTCGTGACAAAACGGGCTGAAGTTTGTGTTTTAGCTTTTGTTTATGGCCCAGATATGCTGAACTGTGGCAGAAGTTTGAGATATGCATGACTCTGGAGTGGTCCAGAACTCCGGATAGGTTAAGGTCTGACTTGTATGTTAAACTGCCAGGGACCTGAAAATGTTGTATACTTTGTGTTTCTTGGCATTATTAATTTATTATTATATTTCGAGTCCTGCTATTTTCCCTTTAGTTCCAGTGCATCATCTCGCGATATTTCTGAAGTCAACTACACTTCGAGCGCAATGAAAAGCCTTACCTTATCATCCATGCGCGACACTACTTACTTCTGTGTCTTCTGAAGCTCATCAGCCATCGCCACTACGCAGCTGGAAACCAAACCTCTGGAGACGGAGGCAATTGTTCTAGATCAGTGTTGTTTGAGCGTGGTTCTGTGCCTCTCTGGTCGATGTCGATCTATGGATGCTGATGAATTGAGGACACGTGAGGCCTTGAATCTTGATGGCTCCTTTGTTCTCTGATGATGTCTCTGAGTAGTCGTTTTTTTTTTCAAACTCGCAAATTATGAAGTGAAAACAGATAACCATAGAGCACCCCAGACAACGCCCTTAAACACTGCCGGTGAATATCGCTGAACCGTGATGCCCCTGCAAGCTTCCATACATAGTTGGTCTTCTTCGTCTTCCAACTTCTCACTGATAAGCAGCCAACAAAGAGGTGGTCGATCGTGTATGTTTTTTTTTTTTGGTGGGTATGTTGATCAAGCATTTTAACCTTCGTCTGGGCCGCATTGAGTTTTGTTGACGCACAAAAGTGGCATGGTTATAAAGAGTAGCTTGAAGCTATGTCAAGATTAATTTAAACTTATTGTTGAAAGTCACCATGAGATGTCTCTCTTCGAGAAGATCAAGATAGATATGAAGATGGTCTAAAACGGAACTCGGATGCAAAAGTGATGACAAGTTCCAAGATGCTCATGTTGACACCAGACTAAAGAATGGCATGAAACATAATTAAGTTGACCTCTGATGGAAAAAGTTACAACTGCAAAGTTCTTCGTCTTGTCGAAACGGACGATTTCGATATAAAGATCGTGCCTGTTCAAGGTCGTATGCAAAAGTTATAGACAAAACCGTGCGCTGCAGCAATGTTTGGCCGGATCATCCGGGCCGGGGTCCGGATCATCCGGGTAACTGAAGCACCAAGACTACAGAAGGTTGGCAATGAAGCCGGATGATCTGGGTCCAGTCCCGGATGATCCGGATGGAGGCCGGATAGTCCGGGTAGAGGTCTGGACGTCCGGACAGTTTTTTCTGCTGCATATGTTAGAAAACAGTCCGAAACTCCCTCAAGATGACCTCAGATCGAAAAGTGTTCAAAGTTGTGCCTCTCGTCGAGGCGGTTGATTTTGGTATAAAAATCATCTTAATCCGAGTTTGTATGAAAAAGTTACAGCCCGATTAGTGGACTGTTGTCAGAAATCTGGGCTTGGCCGGATCATCCGGACCTAGAGGCGGACATCCGGGGCGGAGGTCGTGAGAACTCCGAATTTGGTTAGATTTTGATGATTTGAACGGCAAGGCAAGTCCTTTTCTTGTACGGGAAGTCCATCCGCCTCTTATATAGACAAGAGGTGACGGCCGATTGAACAACAACACACAAACACAAACGCATCTACAACTTTTTTATCTTTTATCTTCTCCCTTGTTCTTCTTCTTCCTCGTTCTTCGTTCGTTCTTCTTTTGCAGGGCGGCGAACCTCGAGGCCCTAGGGGCGGTCAAGCCGACCTAGGGCAGCCCATAGTTGTCGCACACATACGACGGGTCCCTCCTGGGCGTGTGGGGTTTCGGGTGTACAAAAGCGCCCGCCGGATTGTCTTGCGTACCGCGCTTCCGGTGGTCTCCTTCGACGTGAGCTGCGGTGCATCACCCCCGGCGTCGAGGATACACGGTGACGTGTTCGTGTGCGAACACACTTTTTGGCGACTCCGCTGGGGACGAAGCTTTGAACGGTCTCCGGCCCGTTCTTGCTACGAAGAGATCGTCATCTAGGGTTTGCAATCTACAAAGGTAATATGAACACCCAATTCCCCTTTGTAGATGCAAATAATTCATATGTTGTTGCTAGATCACCTAATGAGCATAATGTATCGGCTAGCCCTAGTTTTATTAATCATGCATCTAATTATGCGCAAGGGCCGATGCAAAATAATCTTCATGCTTCAAATTCTTATGGTTTTTGCAACGTACAACATATGTATCCTAACTCTCATGCATCGGCAACCCCACAAATCCATATGCCGATGAACAACATGATGAGTTTGGTTAATCAATTTGAAACACCTCATGTTAAACTTCCCAATAGCACACAAGAAAGTGTTTCACCCTTTTATTCATTGGCAACTAATTTGCAATATGTAAATCCAACATTGCCGATGGATGGGAGAATTGGCCATGCTACTACTAGATATCCGGCCAGTTACTCTTAACCGTCATATGCTACACCTCATGTTAGTAATTTTTCGGCACCGTATACAACTGTAGATGCTCATAAGTCGGCTCTGCACCTTCATGGTCATAGCCGAATAAGTGAATATTTTTCAGGAGTTCACATGCCATCATCTAATATTGTAGCAGATGATGCATCCTCTACGCAATTGCATAATTTCGGCAACACCTCATTGCCGAAAGAATCTGAAAGTATTGCGGAGCAATCCCTTCCAGAAGCGATTGTGGATGCATTAAAAAAAGAGCTTGGCACAAAACAAGAGAACTAATGCTCTTTGCCTTCAACAATATGAAAAGGGGTTGTTTCCTGATTATGCTGCAATAAAGGCTAGGGTTTTGCAGGAAGATGAAACTTCATCAATTGGTAGTATTGGTGAGAGAGCATATGGTTATACAGAAGTGCATACACCTCCACCTAGTACCGCAACATATTGTACACCCCCTACACAATTGCAAAATTTCGGTAACACTAACACATCATTGCCAAAAGATCCTAAAAGCATTGGTGGGCAAACTAATCTAGAGCGGGCTGAAATTGAGAGGGGAGTTAAAGCTTTGCGCGATAGGGTGCAAGTACTTCGCCAAGAGAGAATTGATAGGGAATTAGCTCAAAGAAAAGAAGCCTTGCCAATTGATATAACCGGTGAAAAGAATGATGATTCGGAAACTAAAAGTGCTTCGGTTGAAAAAGCCGAATCAAGTAGTATATATTCCGAATCCATCAAATTCAAAGAGGCAAACATTGTTGAGAAAGGGCATGGAAAGTATAGCAAGACAGCCATACTTGATTTTTCTGAATTTTGTGCCACAGAAATTGACGAGCTTCAAGAACAAGAACAAGTAGCCGAAAAAAGTTTGGTGGACAAATATCTTCAAACTAATGATGCACGAAATCAAGAAAAAGATAATTACAAGGCGTTGGGGAGCTATCCGAAGGCGGAGCAAGATATTCTTCAAATCACACCACCATCACGCTCTCCCAACATATTTGAAGAGGTATGTCTAGCAATTAATTTACCTGTTTTCAGATTTGGTCATGACTTAGTTGTTGATGCATATATTAGAAAAAAAATCATAAGAAATATTGAGAGACCAATGGAGAAGGGTAATTTATTTGTTAGCAATCAGATTGCCACAAAGCATATCGGTCAACACATTACACCATTCAAAAAGACCAATAGCAGAAAATTATTGCAGCCAAGGCTTCCCCCATTGCTTTATCTAAAGTTCATATCTAATTGGGTCGCTTTGCTTATTTCTTACTGGGCTTACACTTGGTCTCAACTGAGACATGTATGTTCTAATTATTTTCGTTTCAAAAATTGAAAGCCAAGGTTAAAATCTTCTGAGCAAACCGATGCAAGTATAGTTTCTTATCCAATGACATCGGTAAGAGAATGCAAATAAAATTCATAGCCGAATGGGGTGATACAAAATCTGAATCATTCATTTGCTTAACTCCAAAGCCGTTCTCACAGCAAGATCGGCTAGAAAATAAAAAGTTTGCCTTCAACTCAAGCATGTGTGATCAAATATTTGATTTGTTGCTGAAAAATAATTACATAAGAATTCTTGATCACCATGTCAAGCCATCAATTCAAGGACGAATGTATTGTAGGTTGCATCATTCGTTCAAACATAATTTTGAGGATTGCAATATGTTTCGTCAAATAGTTAAATCGGCCATTGATAAAAGACGATTAAAATTTGTTGAGACACCAAGAGATGACCAGTCTATTCCGATTGGTCCCGATGGCAGAAAGTTTTTGCATCGGCTGCTTCAAGCCAATCCATTTAAAGAGAAGGTAAAAACTGCAGGTGATGAGATCGAGCTTTCAAGTAAAGAATTTGTTGAAGAGCATAATGAACATAATCTTGAGGGCAAAAATTCCATCGAAGCTACAACGGAGACGCCAAGGACTGGGAGGCAGCAAGCAAATCCAATGATCGATGAAAGCAAACCAAAAGAAAACAAAGGCCGAAATAAGCGCAAGTGTAAGAGATCAAAAATCACCTTCGCTGAACTATTGGATAAATATCAAAAGAAGAGTGAAGAGAAGAATGCTTATCGGCCAAATCATGCAAAGAAACCAAGATCACCCCAAGGCGCAAATATGAGGATTGGTATTGGCAAAGTGATAATTATAATGCAACATATTCATATCCTTATTTTTGGCCGCCAATGCCAATGCTGTGGATGCCTCCCTATGTTCATATAGATCCATATTCATCATGGGACAGGTATGATACAAGGGCACATTCTCCATCTTATTTTAGACCATCTCACCAAGACTATGCAGCTCCAAGAAGATCAACATTTGAACAATCACGCGTCAAAGACCGTTTCAATCATAAGGATTCGGTCCAGAGCTCAAGGAAGAAGACAGAGGTGGTAAAGCAAGTTTACCGCATGAAAAGAGATGGTCGTAAGTGTGCTAATTCAGATTTGATCTCAAATAACAAAGAGCCAATTAAAGTGTTGGCACTGTCTACAAAAGGCAAAGAGGTGAAGCAATCAATTGATAAAAATCAGAGTGTCAAATCTGAAGAAAAGAGGTTGAGGGTGCACAAGGCCCAAAACGAGTTTCCATTGGTTGAAACAAAATCACAGCCGACATGCCCACTCGGCTTATCGTATTGGCAAAAGAAGGAATTACAAAATCTTAGTGCACAAGAGCTGAGAAAGAAGAACATGCCATGGGTTCCCGAGAGGGTAATTACGAACAAAAATGATGTGCATGCTTCTATTGCAACAAGTACAAAAGTGAAGAAAGAGAAGGATGGAAACAACAAACAATTAAGCCGAAGGTGTGCATCACAACATCAAAATTTTCGGTTAGCACATCATCCATTTTCTTCAACCATGCCATTGATGCCTTTGCCATGGAATGCATCCCTAGGTATGATCAATTACCCTCCATGGATTTATTTTGATCCATGGATGCAACATAATTTTCTATATCATGAGAGGGTATTACCAAATCACTATACATTTTTCTAGTTACATTTTTGTTGCTAATACAAGGGGCCAAAATATTTTATTGCTATTTTATTTGTTTGTTTCGGCTATACATAGTTTGGTGGGTGAATTCTACATGGCCCTCATGGTAATGGCCGATATTTATCTATCGCCCTAAGAATATGTCAAAGCATGGCCGGTTTAGTATCCTAACGTCGTCCTTGGTTCAATAGGAGACCAAAACAAGCCTCATGTCACTTAAAATATTTTTGCACAATAATCACAGCCGAATATGAATTTTTTCGGTTTGGAGCTTTTGGTTGCCATAGGTGCTATACATATTGAGGCTTTCGGTGATTTGTTATGAGTAGTGCAACAAATATACAAGAGTTATCAATGTTTGGACAAATCACTTATAGTTTATCCGGAGGTATGTCTAGATGCAAAATTTACCTTGGGTTGCTTTAAAATTGTTCATATTTCTATACATGGCAATTCAAGAGAGTTGGCACAGCAAACATCCGGCTACTATATTAATCATGGTGTATTGCATTTCTATCAATAGCCGATGCTTAGTCTCGTCAACATAGGTAAGGTTGAACCGAAGTCCACCGCTTCGGCCACTAATGATTTTTTATGCAGGAAAAGTAAGGATTGGAGAAAGTTTATTGTTGATTATTTGCAAAATCCTAGCAAAAGGGTGAGCAATATGGTTCGAAGGATGACCTTGAGATACATATCTATGGGACTTTATCATCGGATTGTTAATGAAGTTGAGAAGGTTTCGCCCAAGTTTGCATCAAGGATTCAAAAAAATGATGACCGATATATAATTATCATGCTAAGCATATAAATGGTCGATGGAGTGTTGACATCGTCCTTAGAACCAACATGGTGCATGTTATTTTTCGGCACACTAGCTTTGCCGAAAAACAGGGGGGCATGTGTTGACGCTCAAAAGTGGCATGGTTATAAAGAGTAGCTTGAAGCTATGTCAAGATTAATTCAAACTTATTGTTGAAAGTCACCATGAGATGTCTCTATTTGAGAAGATCAAGATAGATATGAAGATGGTCTAAAACAGAACTCAGATGCAAAAGTTATGACAAGTTCTGAGATGTTCATGTTGATACCAGACTAAAGAATGGCATGAAACCTAATTAAGATGACATCTGATGGAAAAAGCTACAACTGCAAAGTTCTTTGTCTCGTTGAAACGGACGATTTTGGTATAAAGATCGTCCCCATTAAAGGTCGTATGCAAAAGTTATAGGCAAAACCATGCACTGCAACAATGTTTGGCCGGATCATCCGGGCCGGGGTCCGGATCATCCGGGTAACTGAAGCACCAAGACTACAGAAGGTTGGCGATGAAGCCGGATGATATGGGTCCAGTCCCGGATGATCCGGATGGAGGCCGGACTGTCCAGGTAGAGGTCCGGATGTCCGAACAGTTTTTTCTGCTGCAAATGTTAGAAAACAGCCCGAAACTCCCTCAAGATGACCTCAGATCAAAAAGTGTTCAACATGAAAGTTGTGCCTCGACCTCTCCGTCGAGGCGGTTGATTTTGGTATAAAAATCATCTTAATCTGAGTTTGTATGAAAAAGTTACAGCCCGATTAGTGGACCGCTATCAGAAATCTGGGCTTGGCCGCATCATCCGGGCCTAGAGCCGGACATCCGGGCCGGAGGTCGTGAGAAGTCCAAATTTGGTTAGATTTTGATGATTTGAATGGCAAGGCAAGTCCTTTTCTTGTACGGGAAGTCCATCCGCCTCTTATATAGACAAGAGGTGACGGCCGATTGAACAACAACATACAATCGCAAACGCATCTACAACTTTTTTATCTTTTATCTTCTCCCTTGTTCTTCTTCTTCCTTGTTCTTCGTTCATTCTTCTTTTGCAGGGCGGCGAACCACGAGGCCCTAGGGGCGGTCAAGCCGACCTAGGGCAGCCCATAGCCGTCGCGCGCCCTGACGGGGTCCCTCCCGGGCGTGTGCGGTTTCGGGTGTACAAAGGCGCCCGCCGGATTGTCTTGCCTACCGCGCTTCCGGCGGGTCTCCTTCGACGTGAGCTGCGGTGCATCACCCCCGACGTTGTACATGGTGACGTGTTCGTGTGCGAACAAGTTTATTTATTGTTGTTGTTTTTGATGATGAAAGAATTGAAGTCCCCTGTTTGTTTTGTTTTCCTTACCCATTTTCTTTTGGTGTTACTAGGTATGTGCCTGTGCGTTGTCACATGGGCCGAATTTTTCTAATGTATAATGGCTAGGATTAGCATTTTGATTTTGGAGTCATTGTAATTTGGTAGTCTCGGTGACTGGGTCATGCATGGTAATAAATTAATTTGATTGAGGGAAAGGCGTGGTTGAAAATGGCGTGGAATTGAGTGGCGTAATTCCACGTCATTGCAAAAGGTAAATTAATTAAGGTGAGTAAATTAATGTGATTGAGTGGCGTACTGGGAAGGTGCGGTCAAATATGATGTGGTGGTAAAAACCGACTGAATGGAAAAAAAGGCGAGTGCTAGGGGCCGGCGCGCCGGCCGAAATTTCAGCCGGTCGCACCGGGCACACACGATTTGGATGGTTTAATTACACGCGTGTGATGGCCTTCCTTCCCCCAACTGATTCATTAAGAAAATGAAGGAAACAACCATGGCGCATGTCGTCAAGGCCAGTCCGTGATCCTCCGCAGACGTCAGCCAGCTCGCCAGCCGTCCTGAAAGCACAAGTGCTTCCTGGGTGATTTTGGTAATTAATGTCAACATACCTCTTGTTGGACTAATACTCTTACCTAGTATGTTTTAGATAAGTTCAACAATGGAGTGGCATGGACTAGATGATGTGGAACCCCTTCAAGATGCTAAGAACAAAGGATTGGCTCAAGCTCAAAGCACAAGACTCTACATTTTACTTTTAGTGATCCAAGATCACATTGAGTCCATAGGAAAGCCAATACTATTAAGAGGGGATGAGGTGTTGCTTAATGGCTTGCTTGCTCTAAGTGCTTAGTGATATGCTCCAAAGCCCTCAACCACTTTCTCGCATCCACATATGTCCCAAACCAAAAGTCAAACTCGGCCCTACCGGTTCTTTCTATCCGGTGCCACCGAGTTCTCTTGACATAGCCACTGCCAGAAACCCTAATCAAGTCGGTCTCACCGATGGGATCTTGGTCTCATCGAGATGGGCTTGCAAACTCTCTGTTGCCTATTGCAATAATTTCGGTCCCACCGAGGTATGCAATCGATCCCACCGAGTTTACCTGGCCAACTCTCTGTTTCGCTTATTACCCAAATCGGTCCCACCGAGTTTGTGTAATCGGTCAAACCGAATTGAGGCTTTACTCTAACCCTAGCACATCGGTCCTACCGAGTTGATCATATCGGTCCCACCGAAATGCCTAACGGTCACATTATGAACTAAATCGGTCTGACCGAGTTTCACGATTTGGTCCCATCGAGTTTGGTAAATTGTGTGTAATGGTTAGATTTTGTGTGGAGGCTATATATGCCCCTCCACCCACTCTTCATTCGTGAAGAGAGCCATCATAACATGCCTACACTTCCAACATATATTTTCTGAGAGAGAACCACCTACACTTGTGTTGAGGTCAAGATATTCCATTCCAACCACATAAATCTTGATCTCTAGCCTTCCCCAAGTTGCTTTCCACTCAAATCTTATTTCCACCAAATCCAAATCCTGTGAGAGAGAGAGAGTTGAGTGTTGGGGAGACTATCATTTGAAGCACAAGAGCAAGGAGTTCATCATCAACACACCATTTGTTACCTCTTGGAGAGTGGTGTCTCCTAGATTGGCTAGGTGTCACTTGGGAGCCTCCGACAAGATTGTGGAGTTGAACCAAGGAGTTTGTAAGGGCAAGGAGATCGCCTACTTCGTGAAGATCTACCCGAGTGAGGCAAGTCCTTCACGGGCGACGGCCATGGTGGGATAGGCAAGGTTGCTTATTCGTGGACCCTTCGTGGGTGGAGCTCCGCGGACTCGCGCAACCGTTACCCTTCGTGAGTTGAAGTCTCTATCAACGTGGATGTACGATAGCACCACCTATCGGAACCATGGATAAAAAATCTCTGTGTCTCCAAATTGTGTTTGCACACTCCAATCCCGTTCCTTTACATTCTTGCAATTTGCATGCTTTACTTTTTGCTGCTCATATACTCTTGTCATGCTTGCTTGATATGTATTGTGAATGTTAAAAACTTAAAGAGATTAAAAACTACACTTTTTCTTACTTAGAGTCTATTCACCCCCCTCTAGACACCTCTTCTCGATCCTTTCACGTCCTCGCCCGCTTGCCCCGCAGCCGGTCGCCGCTGACGAGGATACAGACCCGGCGTAGGGTCATGGGCTCGACCTATACGTCCTACCCAAGGTCACTACCCTGGAAGATGGAAAGACCAAGAGTCAACAGAAGAACACCAGTCTCGTATGTCGAGTGCAATCCACTTGACGTTCACACCACTCGACGATCGTTACCTGTCGTTACTCGACCACAAGAAAGATCACTCGACCATATCGAAGACCAGAAGCCCGAAGAGCGTACAACGGCCACATATTTACTCCTTAGTCTTCATGAGCATTAAGAGTACTAAATACTGGCGTTACCAGTAAAGCCCTTACTTTATGTACATTAAGCCCCTTGTAATGGAGGGGAGCTGGGGTCCTGGCGCACTCTATATAAGCCGCCCCCTCCTCTGAGACAAGGGTTCGCACACTCTGTAATTCAACACACATAATCCAATCGACCGCCTCCGGGCACCGAGACGTAGGGCTATTACTTCCTCCGAGAAGGGCCTGAACTCGTAAACATCGCGTGTACATCTTCGCCATAGCTAAGATCTTGCCTCTCCATACCTACCCCCCTTTCTACTGTCAGGTTTAGAACCACGGCAGTTGGCGCCCACCTTGGGGCAGGTGTCTTAGTGATTTATTGGTGAAGTTGCAAGTTCGTTTTCCGATCATCATCATGGTTTCCGGCGGCGAGATGGTTGAGGGCCGCGAGATCCGTCTTGGCGCGCTCGTTTTCGACGACTCGGCGACTCGGCGTAACCGAAGCTCGCTTTCGATGTCGGCGCCCCATCAAAGGGGGACGACTTTCGCGTGCATTCGTGGTGTCCTTCTTCCACAGCCGTCGACCCAGTATAAGTCGGCTCCAGTGGCGTCCCCCCTTCCCGCTATCCGTCGCTGCAAGCGATCCGGTCGGTCGCGGCTTCAGCGGTGGGTGAGGCATGCAGTGGCTCGACGTTCGGCCACCCATCAAGTCGCAGAAATCGAGCCTGATGAAACTCTCCATGGCCTGTTCGATTTGTTGACTGGCTCCGCAGAGACGGCGTCCGAGTGCGATAGCAGCGATCCTGCGGCTGAAGTCTTGATGGTCGATGGTCCGCGTAGCCCACCTGGTTTTTGCCACGAGGACGGCAAAGAGGCTGGTGGCAATCCATCACGGGTCCACGAGGAGTATCGTCCCAAGCCTCTCTCCTCGCATCAGAGAGAGGATCTTCGCCGTCGCAATATGGACGCACTTCACACGCCCATCGCCGGAGAAACCCCCAAGGCTCGAGCCTTGGAGGAAGCGCGCTTAGCCAACTTGGTTGAGCGCACTCGACTGGATAACCTTCAGCGCGCTCTCGACGAGCGCGCCTAGGAGCGGATCCATGAATCCAGTCGATGCCAACTTTTCCCGCCTCCACCTAAGGTATACCACACACCGATTCAGAATCTCATAGCTGCGGCCCGAATAGCAGAGTCCATCCAACCTTCCCAGTCGGAAGCTGGCAGAGAGTTGATGCAGATCCGGGCCCTGCTCAGAGCAGCAGGAGAGCAGAATACAACAGTATCTTAGTCGCGGAATAGGATTCATAGCAGATCCGTCGCAGCGGACATGGTTCAGTCGGCTCACAGCCCAAGATCGCCTGCGCGGCGTGAAGGCCGTGGACAATATGATCATCCACTCGATCGTGACAATCGTCGTCGAGGACCCACTCCTCCTCCGAGGAGTGCGTCATACGTGCCTCGGCGGAATGATGATAGGCACCGTCTCAGTGGTGAGCGCAGGAATTCAGTCGACCCAAGAGAACCAGGCTTCGGCGCGAGGTCTATCCTTGTTCAAGGCCTGGTCGACCGGAACAGAGCACACAGAGAAGACCATGGCAGAGACCGTCCAAGTGGCAGTCGAGTGCATGTTTCTGGTCCCGAGTGTTTTAGCAGAGCCATCAGGGCAGCAGTGATACCTCCCAACTTCAGGCTGGCATCCGGGATCAGTAAGTTCACTGGTGAATCCAAGCCTTAAACTTGGCTTGAAGATTACCGAGTGGCTGTGCAGATCGGGGGCGGTAACGACGAGATAGCAATGAAGCATCTTCCCCTCATGTTGGAAGGGTCAGCCCGAGCATGGTTGACACAGTTGGCTCCGGGCAGCATTCACAGTTGGGAAGAGCTATCCCGAGTGTTCGTGAGGACTTTCGAAGGCACGTGCAAGCGACCTGGAGGATTGCCTGAATTGCAGCACTGCGTGCAGAAGCCGAATGAGACTTTGAGAGAGTTCATCCAGAGATGGTCCACCCTGCACCACACCGTCGAGAATGTTTCAAAGCATCAAGCCGTGTGCACCTTCAAGGAAGGCGTCAAATACAGAGAGTTGGTCTTGAAATTCGGTCGGACTAGAGATATGACTCTGGCTCGAATGATGGAAATAGACACCCGGTACGCTAACGGAGAAGAAGAGGTGCGACTCCGTAGCGGCAAGAGCAAACCAGTCGGGCAAGATACCGGTGGAGATAACTCCAGTCGGAAACAGAAGCGCAAGGCCGAGCCAGCAGCACCCGGAGAGATTGCGGTAGTGAATCAAGGAAAGTTTAAGGGAAAACCTAAAGGGCCCTGGGCCCCTAAGAAGGTGAAGGACAAGGAAGGGAATGACGTATTTGCCGTGCCACATCCACACGAAGAAAGATGAGGAAGGTAATCTAATTTACCCGAAACATACCACCCGGCAGTGTCGACTCGTAATCCAACAGTTCAGAGAGAAACAACCCACTCAAAGGGAGAAGGAGTCGGACCAAGGTGAAGATGAAGAGGAAGACAATGGTTATCCCAAAGTCAATTCCACCCTCATGATTTTTGCTGATGTTGAGAGCAAGAGTCGGTTGAAGGTCATCAACAGAGAGGTGAACATGGTTGCTCCGGCAACAACGACCACGTACTTGAAATGGTCTTAGACAGCCATCACATTCGACCAGTCGGACCACCCAGCTCGCGTAGCCACCCCTGGGAGGCAAGCACTGGTGGTCGACCCAGTGGTTGGTGGCACTCGACTGACTAAGGTACTGATGGATGGAGGCAGTGGCCTGAATATCCTGTACGCTGAAACTTTGAAAGGAATGGGCATCCCGATGTCCAAGCTTACCGAGAGCAACATGAGCTTTCACAGCGTTATTCCCGGAAAGAAGGCCGAATCACTCGGCCAGATCACTCTTGATGTGGTTTTCGGTGATTCTAAGCACTACCGGAAGGAAAAGTTGACGTTTGAAGTCGTGGATTTCCAGAGTGCTTATCACGCCATCCTGGGGAGGCCAGCATATGCGCGTTTCATGGCTCGACCATGTTATGTGTACCTCAAACTAAAGATGCCTGGCCCCAAAGGCGTGATCACCGTTATAGGCAGTCGACAGAAAGCTGAGGAGTGTTTCCAGAAAGGCTCCAAGATCGACGATGAGCAGATGGCAGCAGTTGAGCTCCAAGAATATCAGAAGAACGCGGATCCGAGTGATCTGCTCAGAGCCAAGAAACCTGCCATAGTTTCTGCATTCCAATCGACTGGTGAGACGAAGCCAATTCATATTCACTCGGCGGATCCTAGTGCCGCACCGACCCATATATCAACAACACTCGACAGCAAATAGGAAGAAGCGCTCGTCCAGTTCCTCCGTGAAAACTGGGACATCTTTGCGTGGAAACCTTCTGACATGCCAGGTGTACCCAGAGGACTGGTCGAGCACCGTTTGCGTGTCGACCCCAAAATAAAACCCGTCAAAGAACATCTTTGGCGGTCCGCCGTGCAGAAGAGGAAAGCAATTGGCAAAGAAGTGGCTCGACTGTTGGCAGCAGAGTTCATCCGTGAGATCTACCACTCCGAGTGGCTAGCCAATGTAGTCATGGTTCCAAAGAAGGATAATTCACTTTGTATGTGCATTGATTTCAAGCATATCAATCGGGCCTGCCCGAAAGATCACTTTCCTCTCCCTCACATCGATCAGATTGTTGACTCGACTGCAGGGTGTGAACGCTTGTCTTTCTTAGATGCATATTCCGGATACCATTAGATTCGACTGTATGGTCCCGATGAAATAAAAACAGCCTTCATCACCCCATTCGGGTGCTTTTGCTATGTCACCATGCCTTTTGGTTTGGAAAATGCTGGAGCCACATTCATGAGAATGATTCAGAAGTGCCTGCTCACTCAAATCAGTCGGAATGTGGAAGCGTACATGAATGACATTGTGGTCAAGTCTCGCAAAGGTTCCGACCTATTGACTGACCTTGCAGAAACCTTTGCCAACCTCAGAAGATACGATATCAAGCTTAATCCGTCAAAATGCACATTCGGAGTTCCAGGAGGAAAGTTACTCGGTTTTCTCATTTCCGAACGAGGGATCGACGCCAATCCAGAGAAAGTTGATACCATTCTCCAATGAAACGCCCGTCGAAAGTGCATGACGTTCGAAGTCGACCGGTTGTTTGGCCGCTCTGAGTCGATTCATTTCTCGTCTCGGTGAAAAGGCCTTGCCTCTGTACCGATTGATGAAGAAGTCTGATAAGTTCGAGTGGACTGATGAAGCTGAAGCAGCGTTTGCAGAACTCAAAACCCTGCTTTCCACCCAGCCGGTGCTCGCTGCACCAATCAGCAAAGAGCCTTTACTGCTCTACATTGCAGCCACTGGACAAGTTGTCAGTACAGTACTCACGGTCGAGCGGGAAGAAGAAGGAAAAGCCTACAAGGTTCAGTGCCCAGTCTATTATCTCTCTGAAGTTTTGACTCCATCCAAGCAACGATACCCGCATTATCAGAAGCTTGTCTACGGAATATACATGACCATGAAGAAGGTTGCGCATTACTTCTCTGGCCACTCCATTACAGTCGTCAGCGATGCGCCACTTTTCGAAATTCTGAACAAGAGAGATGCAACTGGTCGAGTGGCCAAATGGGTGATTGAACTCCTCCCTTTAGATATCAAGTTCGAGGCAAAGAAGGCCATCAAGTCCCAAGCAATTGCAGATTTTCCGGCCGAGTAGATTGAATAGCAATTGCCGACTCAAGTTCACTCGGAACATTGGACTATGTTTTTTGATGGTTCCAAGATGTTGAATGGTTCAGGTGCTGGAGTAGTTTAGGTATCCCCCGCGGAGACAGGCTTAGTTACGTTCTACAGATTCATTTTGATTCCTCCAATAACAAAGCCGAATAAGAATCACTTCTATACGGGTTGCGTATGGCCATTTCACTCGGCGTCCGTCGCCTTATGGTTTATGGCGATTCTGATTTGGTGGTTAACCAAGTCATGAAGGAATGGAATGTCAGAAGCCCAGCCATGACCGGTTATTGCAATGCAGTAAGAAAGCTGGAGAAGAGGTTTGAAGGTTTGGAGCTCCACCATATACCCCGACTGAAAAATCAAGCTGCAGATGAGTTGGCCAAGATAGGCTCAAAGATAGATGCTATTCCCCAAAACGTGATTCTGGAACATATCAATTCACCTTCAGTTCAGGAAGATCCTTTCACCGAAGAGTCACCACAACCCAAGAGTGCCACAGATCCGACTGAAGTCGAAGTCCCGGCCGTGGTCGACTTAATCATGGAGGTTTTGGTCATCACTCCCGACTGGACAGTACCATACATCGCATATATCCTTAGGAAGGAACTCCCACAGGATGAAGAAGAAGCTCGACAGATTGTCCGACGGTCTAAAGCCTTTAATGTGATAAGGGGACAATTGTTCAGAGAGAGTGTAACTGGAGCCTGCCAGAAGTGCATCACGCCAGAAGAAGGCTGAATGATCCTTAATGATATCCACTCGGGGACCTGTGGTCACCATGCGTCCTCTCGGACAATCGTAGCCAAAGCATACCGAGCCGGGTTTTACTAGCCGCACGCTAACGAGATGGCAAAGGAAATAGTGGACAAGTGTGAAGGTTGTCAGTTTTATTCCAACTTGTCTCACAAACCTGCGTCAGCTCTGAAGACTATTCCACTCGTCTGGCCCTTCGCCGTTTGGGGATTGGACATGGTAGGACCTCTGAGGACAGGCATGAGTGGATTTACTCATGTATTGGTAGTAGTCGACAAGTTCACCAAATGGACCAAAGCCAAGCCCATTAAGAGCCTCGAAGCAAGCACCGCCATGAGTTTTATCAGATAACTTATATTCAGATACGGCGTCCCGCACAACATCATCATGGACAATGGCTCGAACTTCGATTCTGAAGAGTTCAAAGCTTTTTGCGCCTCCCAAGGCACGAGGGTAGATTACGCTTCAGTCGCCCACCCCCAGTCGAATGGGCAAGGTGAGCGAGCGAATGGACTAATTCTCAAAGGGCTGAAGCCTCGGCTAATGCGTGACCTCAAGCACACGGCGGGGGCTTGGGTCGACGAACTCCCTTCGGTGCTCTGGGGACTGAGGACAACCCCCAATCGGTCGACTGGATGGACTTCATTCTTTCTGGTCTATGGAGCCGAAGCCGTTTTACCGAGCGATTTGCTCCACAACGCTCCCCGGGTCGAACTCTTCTCAGAAGAAGAAGCAGAGCAAGCTCTACAAGACGCTGTCGACCTCTTGGAGGAAGAGAGAGATGGCTTTGATCCGGTCGACCGTTTATCAGCAAGACTAACGTCGATTCCACGCCAAGAACGTAAGGGGTCGTGCATTCCAGGAAGGGGACTTGGTCCTCCGAGTGGATCAACAAAGGCCACACAAGCTCGCCCCCGCTTGGAAAGGCCCTTTCGTCATCACCAAGGTGCTCCACAACGGAGCATACCGCCTCTTCAATGTCGAACACAATAGAGATGAGCCGCGCGCCTGGAATGCGGATCTGCTCCGCCGTTTTTATTCTTAAATAGTTAAACCGATCGGATGTAATAAGGGATACCTGTTAGCTTAATTATCGAAAGACATAATTTACTCCTTCCGAGTAGTTGTTGCTTATTTCTTTCTGTGTATGCTACTTTAGCCGCGAATCTATTTCTCCAGAACCTAAGTGATAAAAATCCTACCGAGTGATGAGTCTGCCTCTCACTCGGGGGCTTAGCTGCAGCCCAGTGCTCGCCTAAGTGATAAAAATCCCACCGAGTGGTGAGTCTACCTCTCACTCAGGGGCTTAGATGCAGCCCAGTGCTCGCCTAAGTGATAAAAATCCTACCGAGTGATGAGTCTGCCTCTCACTCGGGGGCTTAGCTGCAGCCCAGTGCTCGCTTAAGTGATAAAAATCCCACCGAGTGGTGAGTCTGCCTCTCACTCTGGGGCTTAGCTGCAGCCAGTGCTCGCCTAAGTGATAAAAATCCTACTGAGTGATGAGTCTGCCTCTCACTCGGGGGCTTAGCTGCAGCCCAGTGCTCGCCTAAGTAATAAAAATCCTACCGAGTGGTGAGTCTGCCTCTCACTCGGGGGCTTAGCTGCAGCCCAGTGCTCACCTAAGTGATAAAAATCCTATCGAGTGATGAGTCTGCCTCTCACTCGGGGGCTTAGCTGCAGCCCAGTGCTCGCCTAAGTGATAAAAATCCTACCGAGTGGTGAGTTTGCCTTTCACTCGGGGGCTTAGTTGCAGCCCAGTGCTCGCCTAAGTTTTAAAAATCCTACCGAGTGAAGAGCAATCCTCTCACTCGGAGGCTTAGCTGCAGCCCAATGCTCGCCTAAGTTTGAAAAATCCTACTGAGTGGAGAGCGATTCTCCCACTCGGGGGCTTAGCTGCAGTCTCGTACTCGCCTAAGTTTTAAAAATCCTACCGAGTGAAGAGCAATCCTCCCACTCGGGGGCTTAGCTGCAGCCCAGTGCTCGCCTAAGTTTTAAAAATCCTATCGAGTGAAGAGTGATCCTCTCACTCGGGGGCTTAGCTGCAGCCCAGTGCTCGCCTAAGTTTGAAAAATCCCACCAAGTGGAGAGCGATCCTCCCAATCGGGGGCTTAGCTGCAATCTCGTACTCGCCTAAGTTTGAAATATCTCACCGAGTGTAGAGCAATCCTTTCACTCGAGAGGCTTAGCCGCAGTCTCGTACTTGCCTAAGTTTCAAAAACCTTACCTAACCGGTCGACTGGAACGTCAAGACCATTGCTGAGTGCCTTGCCGATGAGCTGATCAATGCTACTCAAAGGTTGCTCGATCGGGTGACTGGTCGTCCTTCTCCAGAAGCCGAGTACCTTGCTGATGAGCTGATCAATGCTACTCAAGGATCACCCAACCGGTCGACTAGAACGTCAAGACCATTTTTGAGTGCCTTCCTGATGAGCTGATCAATGCTACTCAAAAGTTACTCGATCAGGCGACTGGCCGTCCTTCTCCAGAAGCTGAGTACCTCGCTGGTGAGCTGATCAATGCTACTCAAGGATCACCCAACTGGTCGACTGGAACGTCAAGACCATTGCTGAGTACCTTGCTGATGAGCTGATAAATGCCACTCAAGGATCACCTAACTGGTCGACTGGCTGTCCTTCTCCGGAAGCTGAGTACCTTGCTGATGAGCTGATCAATGCTACTCAAAGGTTGCTCGATCAGGCGACTGGCCATCCTCCTACAGAAGCAGCATTAAGCAAATGGACAACAATTCGATAGAAAGGCGAATTTCATTCAAAGACAGACGCAGTGTGTGAGGTGACAAATGCAAAGTTTCTTAACCGCAGAATAAAGTGCTCGAGCATCAGGCTCGAAGGAGTTTTAACGGTTACAAATTCACTCGGCATTCCGAGGCGAATAAAAGTGATAAGCATAATGTTTTTCTTTTGATTACTCGGCGGGAGAAGGACTGGTCGGGTCGCAGAAGCTGTCGAGGTCGATGCTGTCGGTGATGCGAGTGGCTGCCTCGAGGAAAGTGTCCATGAAATCCTGGAAGGAGTGCTTCTTTCTGTTCACCACTTTGAGAGCTGCCAACTTTTCCTCTTTAGCTTCCTTGCAGTGCACTCGGACCAGAGACAAAGCGACATCAGCACCACAGCGGGCATAGGATTTCTTCCACTCTTGCACTCGACTTGGAATCTGGTTTAGTCGAGCCATCAAGGACTTGAGGTCTTGCGACAGTTTCTCCCAAGGCCAGAGCTCAACATCCACTTGGGTCATCACCACCTTCAGCCGAGCCAGATAGTCAACTACGTCATTCAAGCGCGATTCCAGTCGGAGCAAGTTCATCGCAGCTTCATCCTTCATGGGGCAATTGATAGGGTCGAGACCTGTCTCGACCCGTCCAGTTTCAGCCTCGAAGTCCTGACAGAGTTCTTTTTCATCACAACAAACAATAAGTCGACAGTATTACAAATCTCAGTCGACAATAGTTATTTAACAGGACAGACGTACCTTCAAGCTTCAGGACAAGCTTTGCCGCAATTTGCTCTAAATGAGACTCTAGCTTGCCAGTCTTGGTTCTGAGGCCTTCGACTTCAGCGGTCAAGTTCTCTTTGTTCTTCCGCAGCTGCTCAACTTCACGATTAGCGTCCGAGACAGCTGTCTTCAATGTCGCGTTCTCATCCTCCAGCTTGCCGACTGAAGCCAGCTTCTCGTCCGCAAGCTTCGCCTTCTCGCGCGCTTCCTTTTGACCAGCTGCAAGGTCCAGATCCTTCTGCTCCAGAGCTTCCTTCATCCTCTCTAAAGAAACAACAGTCTTCAGACGAGATTGGAGTTGGCGATTTTCACTACGCACATCTGCTTACGCGAATTCACTCGGTTCAAAGAGACTGAAAGAAAAGCTAGTGCCAAGTGTAAAGCTACAAAGCAGACAAAGTGGCCGAGTGATTACCTCCCATGATGGTTGTTTCTTCTTGAGCTTTCTTCAGATTCTTCTTCGCAAGTTCGAGATCAAGTTCCACACTGATATGCTTCTTCTTTAATTCGGTGAGCCGAGCTCCAAGATCACAAGACCTCTGAGTGAGGAAAGATACATATCGATCGACACATACAAACAACAGCGAAAGAGAAGGTTTACTCTAAGACTACTACCGAATAAAATATTCAACAGTAGTCTCGGGGACTACACCCAGTGGGTGCACTCAGCGTGCCCCCACTGGATCAGATCAATACTCAGTAAAAAAAGAGGCAGAGGCAGAATGACCAACACTCATCAGACCTCAGTCGACTGCCAGCACCCGACTGTGGTCTCGGGGACTACACCCAATGGGTGCACTCGACGTGCCCCCACTGATCCAGAAAGTAGAAACTCAGAGATTTCTTGGGTTCTAAATGAAGGAACACCCAGTGGGTGATCAGATATAAAGCAACGTTCAAAAGTTCAGTCGGAAGTTTACTAACCTGAACATTGGTCTGAAGGGCAGTGCTAGCATTGTAGGCTATCTGACTAGCCTCATGCATCACCTTCACCTGCTCCATGACAAGATTTGCCTAGCGAAGAGCTTCCCTAGTGGCACTTGGCGAATCGTCCGGAGTTTGATATGTAGCAAAAAGGGATGGCTCTAGGAGGGTCAAAGCAACGGCCGGGTCAGACGACTGGAGTTGCACCGGTGCTGCAGGCGTCTGTGCAGTCAACCTCGACGGACGATCAGTCGTCAATGGGTTGGCAAACGTGACGTTGGTCTGAGCTGTCGCATCGGGTGCCGGCGTCGACTGAGGGATTTGGACTTCAAGTCTCCTTCTTCTCAAACCTCCACTCTTCTTCTTCCTCTCTTGTGGGAGTTCTTCTTCCTCTTCGTCATCAGGAAGCACAACGATATCTTGCGGAGCTACATAAGAAGAGAAGCACCAACTTTTCAGTCAATCGACCACCCACTCGGTTGAACAGGACTGAGTTGAATGAACTTACTAGCCCGTGAGGTGGGTTCTTCGTCTTCTGGTGCCTTGTCAATGTCCATGTCAGTGGCAGCGGAGGTGGGGCTGAAAAGACACAAGAACTAGTCAGTGGGATCGGGAAAACCTTCAGTCGACTTACAGAAACGCAAACAAGATACCCACTCTGAGGCAACGGGGACGTCCATCTTGATGTGCGGCAGCGTCTTGCGGGTCTTGGAAGGGGCAACTTTAGGCTGCTTAGCCACCTTCTCCGTTGGCTCCGGAGTCGACGTCCGAGTGCGCTTCTGGGTGGTGGCGCCTGGAGCCACACTCTTCACTCGACCGCCGGATGGATCGTGTTGCTGCTTGGAACGATGCTCAGAGCGCGGCGGCGAGTCGACCTCTTCCTCCTCGTCCGACTCCTCGCTCTCCTCCTCCTCCTCTCCCGGGGACTCCCATTCGCCACTCTCCTCTATGCTGTCCTCCCCCTCCTGGTCCTGAGCCAAAGCCTGTTCGCCATTGGGCATTGAGTACATCTCTGTGAATACCTGTAAAGCAAGTTGGCCAAAACAAGAGTCATCCAACACCAAACACAGTGGGAATGCAAGCGGAAAATAGTCGGAATGGAGAAAGTACCTTGTCGGTGGGTTGTCACTTTTGAAAGGGGCGACTCACCTGGATCCTCTAGGGTTATCTTGATTGCCCGTGATACCCTTCAACCACAAGGCCACGGTGCCGAGCAACACTTCTTCTGGATGGACCCGAGTGGATTCGCCCGGCCCAGAGTACAACCACATCGGGTGGTCACGAGACTGGAGAGGCTGGATACGCCGAGCGAGGAACACCTCCAGCAAGTCCATTCCAGTGACACCATCATTGATGAGTGATGTCTACTACACAACCTTCTTCTTGTAGACGTTGTTGGGCCTGCAAGTGCACAGGTTTGTAGGACAGTAGCAAATTTCCCTCAAGTGGATGACCTAAGGTTTATCAATCCGTAGGAGGCGTAGGATGAAGATGGTCTCTCTCAAGCAACCCTGCAACCATATAACAAAAAGTCTCTTGTGTCCCCAACACACCCAATACAATGGCAAATTGTATAGGTGCACTAGTTCGGCGAAGAGATGGTGATACAAGTGCAAAATAGATAGTAGATATAGGTTCTTGTAATCTGAAATAATAAAAACAGCAAGGTAACAAGCGGTAAAAGTGAGCGTAAACGGTATTGCAATGATAGGAAACAAGGCCTAGGGTTCATACTTTCACTACTGCAAGTTCTCTCAACAATAATAACATAGATAGAACATATGACAAGCCCTCAACATGCAACAAAGAGTCACTCCAAAGCCACTAATAGCGGAGAACAAACGTATAGATTATGGTCGGGTACGAAACCACCACAAAGCTATTCTTTCGGATCGATCTATAAAAGAGTTCGTACTAGAATAACACCTTAAGATACAAATCAACCAAAACCCTAATGTCACCTAGATACTCCATTGTCACCTCAAGTATCCGTGGGCATGATTATACGATATGCATCACACAATCTCAGATTCATCCAACCAACATAAAAGTACTTCAAAGAGTGCCCCAAAGTTTCTACCGGAGAGTCAAGAACGTGTGCCAACCCCTATGCATAGGTTCCCAAGTGTCACGAAACCCGCAAGTTGATCACCAAAACATACATCAAGTGGCACATGATATCCCATTGTCACCACAGATAATCACGGCAAGACATACATCAAGTGTTCTCATAAAGACTCAATCCGATAAGAAAACTTCAAAGGGGAAACTCAATTCATCACAAGAGAGTAGAGGGGGAGAAACATCATAAGATCCAACTACAATAGCAAAGCTCGGGATACATCAAGATCGTGCCATAGAGGGAACACGAGAGAGAACACGAGAGAGAGAGAGAGAGAGAGAGAGAGATCAAACACATAGCTATCTTGGTACATACCCTCACCGAGGGTGAACTACTCCCTCCTCGTCATGGATAGCGCCGGGATGATGAAGTTGGCCTCCGGTGATGGGATCCCCCTCCGGCGAGGTGCTTGAACAGGGTCCCGATTGGTTTTGGTGGCTACAGAGGCTTGCGGCGCGAACTCCCGATCTATCTTACTGCTCGGAAGTTTTAGTGTACATAGGTATATATGGGTGCGGGAGAACGTCGGTGGAGCTATGGGGCCCCACGAGGCGGGGCGCGCCCGGGGGGGTGCCCCCCACCCTCGTGAGCACCTCCGTATCTTCGGCGTGGGGTCCAAGTCCATCGGTGGGTTTCCTTCCAAAAATAACTTCTCCAGTTGATTTCGTTCCGTTTGACTCCGTTTGATATTCCTTTTCCTCGAAACACTGAAATAGGCATAAAACAACAAATCTGGGCTGGGCCTCCGGTTAATAGGTTAGTCCCAAAAGTAATATAGAGCTGGATAATAAAGCCCAATATTGCCTAAAACAGTAGATAAAGTAGCATGGAGCAATCAAAAATTATAGATACGTTGGAGACGTATCAATGAGCTGGACCACTCGGTCCACTAACATCCTCGTCTCCATGGTCTCAGCAGCAGTAACCTTCAGTGGAGAAGGAGTCTGGACACGGTCGAATGAAAAAGGAGGAAGACCGGTCGAGTGGCCCGGAGTCACCACGTCCTGGCAGTAGAACCAGGTCGATTGCCAGCCCCTGACGGATTCAGGAAGGATCATAGCGGGGAAAGCACTCCTATTCCTCTTTTGGATACCTAAACCCCCGCACATTTGGATAACGTGGGTTTTCGAGTCACTCGACTTCGCCTTCTTAACCGACTGGGAACGAATGGTGAAGATGTGCTTCAATAGACCCCAGTGCGGTCGACACCCTAAGAAGTTCTCGCACATCGACACGAACGCGGCTAGATATGTGATGGTGTTGGGGGAAAAGTGATGGAGCTGTGCCCCAAAAAAGTTCAAAAACCCTCGAAAGAAAGGATGCGGAGGAAGCGAGAAGCCCTGGTCGACATGGGTGGCGAGCAAGACACACTCACCCGGTCGAGGTTGCGGCTCCGTCTCTCCCTTCGGCAGCCTCGCCGCTCCCTCTGCAATCAGCCCAGTCTCCTCCAGCTCGGTCAGATCCTCCTGCCGGATCGAAGACCGGATCCAATCACCTTGGATCCAGCCTGGCGGCAACCCCAAGCATGATGATGATCCACGGCTTGGTTTCTTGCCCTTTGCCGCCCCCGTCGCCTTCTTGGCGCGCTCTAGCGCTGCCGTCTTGTCCTTCACCATGGTGGGAAAGCGGCGACGTCAGAGGCGGAAGCGCTTGGTTCGGTGGAGGAGCAGAGAAAGGAGAAGAAGAGGCGGGCGTGCACAGTGCAAGCACCCTGGCCCCGTCGCCTATAAAGGCTCACTTCCGAGTGATTGACGTATGGAGCCGGGCAATCCCGTCAAATCCTGCTACAGTTGCGCACAACGAACGTGGCAAAAAGGTGGTGCGATAATCGAGGCGTCTCGGCTCGTCCGGGTTCCCCTTTTTTTGGCGCCCTCCTACCCGCGCGCGCCTCCGAAATTTCATATCGCGCAGAATCCGGGATTTCCCGCAGACAATCTCGCACGAGATCTCACGCTCCCACACGACACTCGATGCATGAGGCCACCAGTTCAGTCGACGACTTCCTGAATGGATCAAGGAAAGCGAGTCGAGTCCGAAGTATCAACGCAGGCGTTCAGCCTAACAGGAAACACTCGCGGAGACACGAAGCACAGGACAGGTCCAACGCTGTCTTACTTTCCTCTCACACCTTAATCCATTCGGGGTCTACTGACGAGGATACAGACCCGGGGTAGGGTCATGGGCTCGACCTATACGTCCTACCCAAGGTCACTACCCTGGAAGATGGAAAGACCAAGAGTCAACAGAAGAACACCAGTCTCGTACGTCGAGTGCAATCCACTCGACGTTCACACCACTCGACGATCGTTACCTGTCGTCACTCGACCACAAGAAAGATCACTCGACCATATCGAAAACCAGAAGCCGGAAGAGCGTACAACGGCCACATATTTACTCCTTAGTCTTCATGAGCATTAAGAGTACTAAATACTGGCGTTACCAGTAAAGCCCTTACTTTATGTACATTAAGCCCCTTGTAATGGACGGGAGCTGGGGTCCTGGCGCACTCTATATAAGCCGCCCCACTCTTTTGAGACAAGGGTTCGCACACTCTGTAATTCAACACACATAATCCAATCGACCGCCTCCGGGCACCGAGACGTAGGGCTATTACTTCCTCCGAGAAGGGCCTGAACTCGTAAACATCGCGTGTACATCTTCGCCATAGCTAAGATCTTGCCTCTCCATACCTAACCCCTTTCTACTATCAGGCTTAGAACCACGACAGCCGCCTCGTCGTCGGTGGTCACCATCGCAGCGCCCGTCCTCGCCGGTTCCAGCAGGCCGCCGCTGCCGCCATCGTAGCAAAACGGACAACGTCTGTATCGTTCCAACGCCTAGCTGCCGCCGTCGTATCACGTCCGTTGCAGCACCATCGTGCCGTCGGCCGCAACTCTCACTGTCGTCGATGCTTGCTGCCCGTGGTTTCACGAACAACGGTCACCCCATTAACACCGTTTAAATGATGTAGCAAACAACCTCGCCGGTGGTAGCAAAACACAACGACGGTTGCAGCAAAAACGTTGTCGCCGTTGTCCCCGTCACACCTCCGCTATTAATGGATGTAGCAAATTTCCTCGTTGGTCGTAGCAAAAGACGACGATGGTTGTAGCAAAATAACCATCTCAGTCGTCGCGGGTCGTAGCTCCGTCAAGGAAACATACAACAGGATGCAACTTCCCATGGTAGCAAAAAATCTTGTGGATGGAAGCTTTTTGGTGCTTGGTTGCAACAAAAATTAGGGTCACCGTCGCCGTCGCAGAAACTCTCCAGTCGATGCAGCAAAACAGTTGTTGGTCCCAGCTAAACACTTCACCGGTAGTAGGTACTCTACTGGTTCCAGCTTGGGGCTTCACCAGTGGTAGCATAAGCATGTGTTGGTACCCGCTCCGGTGTCCGTTGGTGGTAGCAAAAATTCTCATTGGTTCCAGCAATTCACGAACCTGGTTCCAGGAAAAAAATGCAGTGTTATTCTAGCACCAGTTGCGGTATGATATACTTCCATCACTGGCGACTCCTAGTTCCAGCAAATCGCATCACTGGTTCCAGCAAAACACGGTGCCGGATGTAGCACCAGGCGGTGGTATGCACGCGCAGCAGAAACAGCAGCCCACATCGCTGCATCGTCACAGCAGAAGCGGCAACACCGTCATGGGCATCTTCCCGATTGCACAACCACCGCAGCAGCAGGAGCGTGCGGGCCCATCGTCAGCGTCCTCCTACAGGACCTTGATGCCGCGACGCAGGGGAGGATGGAGAGGTGAGGAGAGAATCAGAGTACGAGAAGGTGCGGGGGCAGCGGGTTTGATTCAGGCGTGGCGGCTTCCTTGATGGCGTAAAGAAACAACAGAGGAAGAGAAAGGAAGCTGGAGATGTGGTGGTCACGAGTAGAAGACGAGGAAAGATATAGGGATAAGGTCGATTAAAGCGGTGGTTGGGGCACACAGCCAGGTGAAGGGAAATCAAACGACTAACCTGTTGCGGGTCGTATGATGCGCTAGATCAAACGAGCAGCCAACGACCGGCCGAGTCGTTCGGCCGGTGCTCCGGCTCGAAACGTTACCCAAAAAAATGATGGAGGGACATGGTGCGAGGGGGAGAACTGGTTGCCGATGAATTCTGCCTGGCAGGAAAAGAAACACTACTTATTTTTTAAGTAGTAGAGATTATGAACCTAAATGGTGATCCTATGTGATATGTTATAATGTTTGGATATAACCTTTCATGCATATCAAGCATGCGGACCATACAATCACACCTGAGAAGCTCAGATCCAGCAATTCCTTACTCTTTGTCCGTTTGTTTGCATGGTGCCCCCCCAAACCATCACTATAGACCCAATTGTTGAAGGTGTGTGAGGCCACAACACTTACCAAAGAGGAAATGTTGCAATTCTTAGATGACTTTGAGCATTTGTAGTCGTAGGTGGACAACACCAACACTACACAGAAACAACTTAGCTCTCGTCGCACATGTCATCCAGAGAAGCCATCCCATGATGGGGTTGCACACCACTTCCATGACTTGGCGGCGTAGTGGGCGAGCTTATGAATATGTGGCTGGAGTGATCCAACATGAAGGATTAATTATCTTGATCCTAGCATTCGCCCTACGATGGGGAAGGGGTTGCAGGATTTGCATGAGGTTCCCAACTAGCATTGCAACACACCATGGGCCTAACCAACCGTGTAGGGTCTCGATGAGGGTTTTCGCAGTGGTGTATTGTCTCTATGTGATGGAGGTGGGGTTCATCGTGTGACAGAGGTAAAATGGAGCAAAATGACACAACTTGAATGGCGATGTATTATACTTCCCTTACTTGGATGACAAGCAACCACATGTGTAGAGGGACACGTGATTCGATTATTTTTGTGTCTTCAACATACACCCATTTCTTTGGCTTGTGTCTAGATGGGAAGGTTGCTCTCTCGCTCCAAACGTACAAAGCCACAGATGAGACCTTGGAGTTGCATGTGTGCACAAGTTCGGTTCTGACACTACTCACAAGCAAATGAATGTGATGTTTCATTACAAACAACGTGACCATGGATGAATATTGCAAGCAATTTGAGGAATTATTGTTTGAGGTGGCTACGATGACCACTTCTTGTTTTCACATTTCCTCTGTGGCGTCAATCCAGAGATCCGTGCTCCCGTGGAGTCGCATGTGCGGATGTGCCAATAACCATTGACCAAGCCACTCAACTGTCTTCAATTCATCATGATGTGTAGTTGGATTCTAAGTTGAACGGTGTTCAAAGGAATGATGTGTCATTGGGCGAGGTGCCAATCGCACGTGGGGAGCTGGTATCGCCTGCTGCACGACCCACCCAAAGAGGTTTGTGACATGATCACCAATTGCGCAATTATCGTCGTGCATAGGGTCTCTCCTAGCATTGTTGCAACAAGTTCGAACCCGACCTCCAATGCCTGAAGAAATAGAAGGTGCAAGTTCACGCCATCGTCATGGAATATTAGGACACCAAACTAAGTCCGGCAAGTACTATACTTGCTCGCGATGCCTACTGCAACTACATGCATGCAATATCACCTATTGATGCATCCACCACAAAAATGGGTTTTCAGAAATTTGTGTGAGAAATTAGTAAAAAGGATTTTTTTAATGTTAAATAATGATTGAAATGTTTGTCGAACTACATTTGGAATGATTGTAAAAATAGATTGGAATATGAGGGTAACTTGTGTCGAATAAGGCTGGGATGTTATTGAAATTTGTTCAAACGGTAGTAAAATCATATGAAACGTGACTGAATTTGGATAAAATTGTTAATGCAATTTTAGTTTCACAAAAATTATCTAAGGAATTCAACTATAGTTCATGAAACATTGATGAAACTTTACTGAAATGTATTTCAAACTTAGTGAATCGTGGTTGGGCTTGAGTGAAAGATAATTTAAATTTAATGAATATTAATTGGAAACAACTAAATTGTGACTTAAAATCAAATTTATTTAATCACAGCTAAAGTTGTATGAAAATATGCATTGGAGTTGTATTTATCCAAAAATTGCATTACAATACCAGTTTGATATTCTGTCTGTTTTTGTTTTCTAGTTTAGACACTTGTACACCTTTAAGAAAGTTTGTTCTGGTTGAGTTGTGGGGGTTTTCCCCACGGTAAGGAGTAAAACAAAACCAAATAGATATTTTTACTTATTTTAGTTCTTGATAAAACTGAAAAAACTAAAATTATTGTGTAATAGTTGCATTACAAGTATAGCTTTTTAATTGCAATTTTTAATTTTGTGGAATGGTCTTCTAGTTATGCAAAACTTTTCTAAAGTTGCACCGGAGCATGTGCTTGGAACATATTGTATCTGTTTCTGTTTTCTAGTTTAGACTCTTGTACACCTTTAATAAACTTTGTTTGGTTGAGTTGCGGGGGTTTTCCCCACAATAAGGAGTAGAACAAAACCAATTTGATATTTTGACTTATTTTAGTTCTTGGTAAAACTCAAAAAACTAAACTTATTGTGTAATAGTGGCATTACAAGCATAGTTTTTTACTGGCAATTTTTAAAATTGTTGTGGAATGGTCTTCTAGTTATGTAAAACCTTTCTAAAGTTGCACCGGAGCATGTGCTTCGAACTTATTTGAACGTTATTATGTGTTTGAATCTTCGTTAAATGTGTATGAAATATTCCTGGAATGGTTATGATATTCGAATGGATCAACATATTTTGAAGTACTCCCTCCGTCTCAAAATAAGTGTCATGGTTTTAGTTCAAATTTGTTCAGCATGTGTGAAACATTTGTGTATTGCAATGAAAATGGAATGGAATCGCGTGTGAAATATGAGTGAAACGTCTCTGCAATGTTTCTAAAATTGTGTGAACTGAACATGGAATACAATGCGATGGTGTGAAAATATATCCGAAATATGTGTGGAATATAACATCGGTTTTGAGTGAATTGTATCTCACATTGCAAGTATAGTAATTAATAAATACAATTTGAGATCTCGGTGAAATCAAACTGCAGCTAGAATTTTATTGAATTTGTATCTCAAAATAGTGCTCGAGTCGGAAAGAGGGCTGAGTACCCTGTTTAGCGTTGTAGGGCCATGTCGAGGTTTGTCTGCCGTTGCTCTTCGACGTTATGTCGGGTTCGAGCGGCGCCCGACGGTCGGTTCTCTCTCTGCGTGGTGTCGAGTTGGGCAGCTAATTCTTCAGAGTAAATCTCTGTTTCAGACCCTGTTGGGTCATTAGCCCAGCACCCAAAACAAACAAGTCTAGTAGTACTACAACAGTATGGAACAGCTCGTGTATAAACAAATCAACGAACCCAGTCCAAATTCCATTTGTACAAACTTTAGATCTTGCGATCTTTTCATTTTTCAATTTCCCAATCGACTTCCGAGCCAAAATGAATGAGCATCCTTACACCTTTCGTCAGGATTAAGGAGATTAAGCTTGGCGGAGAAAACAAAAAGGCTCCTCAGCAGTCGATCAATCATATTCACAGCGGAAGATCGAAAACGAAAGCAGAAGAAATGGAAAATGAGTCCGAGCTGCTGCTACTTGCTAGTCGGAGGGCTCCTCCGCTATGCTCTCGAGCCGCGGCCGCCACACGCCGGCGCGGGCGCTGCTGCTGCGCCGCCGCCGGTGGCCCGACTCCCGCTTCTCGGACAGGAGCTCCCGCAGGTAGTTGTCCTGCTCCGCCGTGCTCGCCGCGGCGGCCACCGCCGTGCCGCCCTTGCGGTGGCCGTGGGCGTGGCCGTGGCGCCTCTTCGTCTTGGCCGGGCACGCGCCGTGGCCCTGCTGCTGCTTCTTCGGCCGCTTCAGCTCGGCCGCCGGCGCGGAGCACGCCGTGGGGATGAGGAAGTAGATGCGGCCGCGCTTGAGCTCGGAGTCGGGCGACACGATGACGATCCTCCTGGCGGCGCCGGCGGAGCCCGCGGCGGTGAGCGCGTGGCTGGGGTGCGCGGCCAGCACGTCGGAGGCGATGAGCGGGCAGGTGAACTCGTCGACGTGGCCGCTCAGGTGCACGACGCGGACGACGTCCAGCGCGCCGCAGGGGAGCATGCACGTCAGGCAGCACCGCAGGCTGTTCCCCATTGCCGCCTTCCTCTCCTCTTCGCCGGCGGCTGCTCTGCTCTGCTTGGTGCGTGCCGGGAGGGAGGCGCGTGGTGGCTCTGTGGCTCTAGACAGGTAGTATGATGAAGGGTGGCTTGGGTCGGCCCGGCATGTCTCGTGCATATATAGAGCTGTTTTGGAGTGGGGGAATCTGGTTTGGTGCATGGTGTGCCCAAATGAGTACGCAACGGGTACATGCATGGCTGCACATTCATCCTTCTTTTGACATGGAGATTATTTTTGTGGGGGCGGTTTCGAGTAAGAAATCCAGTAAAATGGTGCTCCTATATATGTGTGTGATAATGAAATCAGCAACATATGGTGCACCGGGGTCGAATCGAGGGGTAATAATGTCAAAGAGAAAGGCATCCAACATTTTTATGACAAATGTGTTTTTAAATTTGTAGAATTCAAAAAGACATGCTCTATTTTTGCCGTCATGGCACTCTCAATGCATTTACTATAATAATATATAATATATCTAGATACATAATTCCTAATTTCCTACGTTATACAACATTAGTGCCCGCGAAAAATATACTACATAAGATATGATTCATTAGTTCTAGGCGCACTGTATATATAGCATTTTAATTCTAAAATATATCAAACAAATCCAAACAATTATGAAACCCTTTTGTGATGAATATGGTCTAATTTTCTACTTACTTTTGAAGTTTCAAAAAGAAATAACTTGGGTGTTCTTCTAGGCAAAAAAAAAAAATGTAGCAACTTCAACAAACTTGAATGGTAGTTTTTATATAGAACCGGTTTTTTCCGCAATAGAAGAACACTGAAGTCATTTCTTGACAAAACTTTACGTGTGAGTATAACACTAGATCATATTTGTGACAATTTTTTGGGAATTGCATGGCATTTTTATATTTTAAAATATTTTGTTCAATTAGGGTGCACCTAGACCCAGGTTTCACCGGGTATTTTTGCTATATATAAATACATGTTTAATCCATAATTGATGCGTATGATATAAATACAATTCATTGTAGGAGCTTATATAAATACATATTCATTGGAGTAAAGCTATATCAAATGCATTAAATACGTAGAATTTAGATATAGCTCCTCCAAATTGTATCATATCAAAAAAATCTCATATAATTTGTTTTGTACTCATTATGTGATACATATTCATTGGAGCATATATCATTTTCAAGGTTTGAGATTGATACATATATTTTGTGAGAGGAAAAGTATGAGTTGTCTTGGTTTTGGTGTTGTGAGATACATCTAAATTAAAATATGATAACTGTCATATTTTCTTATTAAATAGGGTGCCACATTAGATTTTTTTTTACTTAGATGTCATGATTAACATATAGTACAAGATGAAGCACTGAGACCGCCCTCATGTTAACGTCCGTACATATGCAAAGTTTGTTGAAGCGTGCTCACTCTTACAAAAACTGCGCTATGCATCGTCTTCTCGGTGGACAAGGAGGATGTCTTCTCGTGGCGGACCTACCTCTCTGCACGATGCATCGTGCCTATGTAACCTGTTTCTGCTGTTGCGGCAGCCGTTTTGAGCAATATATTCAGTGGAGAGCCCCCCCCTGCTGATTCTCAAAAAAAAAACTGCGTTATAATGCTTTTACACAGAGACTAATCAACGTTTACAAATTAGTGAGCAAACAAACGACTGTGGGTAGCCTTAGTTGGGTGGAAGTTACTCCACTTGAGTAGCTAACTAAGCAGGGTTTAAGAAATGTAAATCATTATGTCTACCCATGCCTTCCATCTGAGTGCACGTAGCAACATTTAGCCTCAGCCATATCCAGCACAAACAAGACAAAAAGGACACCACGCAGCATGTTCATTGCACTTGCAGGCTTGCTCTTTGTTTAATCCTCTGCCTCAATGGCAACATTTTCTTGCACTTTCTAAGATGCCTTTTGGGGAATCACTCACTGGTTTTCTTCTCTTCAGGGTGATCCAGGAACCAAGACGGGAGGCAAAAGAATTATAATCTGCCCGAAATGATGCAAATTCGTTCGTGGGGGTCTTGGAAACCAGCTGCTACTACTCAAATCCTCTTTTCTCAAGCCGGGAAGCGAAGCTGCTGGGCAGCCTGCTGCCGCCTCCGGCCATCCATCCGTTCTTCCAATGATGGAGAGGGAATAAATCGCGTGCTCATTATCTGTTATACGATTCTTGTGAGGAACATTCCCAGCGGCAGGAGAATGGCGCCACATGAAGTTCGTGGCGTTCCTCCCTTTTGACGATTCGCTCGGAAACTCGTTTGGAGTTTCTCTCGGTTTCTTGTCGTCTAGAACGAGAGAAGTCTGGCCCGTTTCAAGAAGTTGCCCGAAATCTTCTCTCTTTTTTTGGCGAATAAGTTGCCTCAAATCCTTGAATTTCCCGGTCCAAACAACGCGTGGTCTTTCAAGTGAAACGGAGTACTTGTAGTACGTACAGTAGCTGCTACTCCAGACTGCTATACGATACGATCGAATGTACACAGGTTGAAGAGGCTGAGCTTGTGCAGGCAGGAAGGCACGCAGCAGCCGAGAGCGGCGTTGCAGCACCCGAGCACCAGTGCTCTCTATATTTGACTTTTTCAAATTCGTATTTTTAAAGTTTCAAAAAAATGTGAAATTATTTCCCGGGATGCATATACACATTCCGAATACCCGTTGCAAGTTTCAGTACAAATCTCGTTTTGTTTTGGACTATAGAAAAAAAACAAATTTCTGATAGTATATAGGAGAAAAAAGGTGCCATTTCTGTTAGAAATTTCTCTTTTTTGTATTTCCCAAAATACAAAGTATTTCTTCTCTAGATTTCTACCAGTCCTTAGGAATATGTGTACGTATTCACATATTTGTTTTAAGATTTTTTTGAGCATCGAAAGTGTGTTTTTCAAAAGATTCAAATATCAAGAGCAATGAAGCTCGGTAGCGGCACTTTTCGCGCAGCAGCCATCATGTCATGTCATACCCCAGACCAGACTTCAAAAGCGGCAGCGAGCCAGGTAGGCCACCCCAGGATCGGCGACCCGTCAAAAAGTGGAGTCAGGAGGCTGCCCGCCTGCAAGGAGACACCCGAACCGAAAGGCTGCAGATGCCGCTGTGCCAGGCACACCGGCGCCGCCCACAGCCCGGAGCCCCCTCCCAGAGCACGACGCGTGCACGCACGGCGACCACCCAGCGGCTACGTACGGTGTATATGTACCGAACGAATACTGCTGTGATCCGCCGATGGCGCGCCCGCCTTCGTACGCTGCGGCATCATCGGCCCGCAGGCGTCGCGACGCGACCGTCCAATTAAGCCTGGGACGTGCGCCGTACCTGAACTACAGTATCATCGGCCCCGGTGTGCCGATGGACAGAAATTCGCTGTCGCGGACCGGCCAGCTCGGGATCGGGGGCGTGGGTGGCGCTTTTGGGCGCAGGCGCTTGGGGCGTCGGGTGGGAAAGGCTGGCGGTGCGCCCCGCGGACGGGACCCGTCACCGGCACTCATGCGCTGCCAGCTCCTGCATGCGACGACATGCACTCCGCGGGGAGATCGCATGCCGTTGCGGCTGTCGGCTTGGGCTCGACGGCTATGCCACGCCTACGCTACCCCGTGACCCATCTATGCTTCTTGAAGCGGGATAGGCGCCTGCTATGGCGTCCTTCTTTCTGTCCCCTCTCAGTTTTGTGCTATGTGACCGACTGAATGAACGCGTCCTCCATTTGTTTCGATTGTACGGCGCGGAGCGCACTCACCCGTTGCGTTTCGCACATTGCACCGCGCAGCCACGAGTTGCAACAAGGCGTATGTTGCAAAGCAAAGCAAGCGCAACATGGGGCTTGTTGCAATGTTGCGGCTGACTCGGCAGTGGGTCAGACGACTGTCTCGCGTTCCATCCAACGGGTGCCGAGGCGGCCAATCCGATCTAGGCCCTGTTTGGTTCATAAGTCTTAGGACTTTTTCTAGTCCCAACTTATAAGTCCCAAGTCACTAAAAAGTCCCTATCTGTTTGGTTCCTAAGACTTATAAGTCTCTATAAGACCATATTACAACTATAAGTCCCTATAAGACTCTCCTTGAGAGTCTTATTTCATAAGTCCCAAATGCCCACTTTAAGTCCCTATAAGTCCCTCCTGTTTGGTTTAGATGGGACTTATAGGGACTCTTTTAAGTCCCTAAACCAATAAGTCCCTGAAAACAAACACCCCCCTAGTCTTGACCGAACCGAGCGTAGTGCAGCCCATCTCGAAAAAGATAAATGCCATGTTAAATTCTTTATATAGAATTATTTTCTCCTAGGGATAAAATATAAATAACAGTATATTAAAGCATCTACAACTGGGCGCTTCAAACCCCCCTCCCCCTCAAATGTCCGAGCGGACGGTCTGGTCACTGGCTGTCAGAAAATACCGACCCAGACGGGCGCCTCAAACGGGCCTCAACCGCCACCCCTCATATCCGGGCCAAATGTAGGGCGGATATGGGGATGCACGGGCGCGCCGAGCGCGTCCGCCACGTTGGACCCGACAGGCCTACCCACCACAAATTGCACCAAATCCACCCCCTTGATCCTACCGAATCCATTTGCTCTCTCGTCTCTTCTTCCTCAACCGTTCTTGTATCTTCGTCACCACCCTTGCACTGCCGCGGTTCTGAGCCTCAGCGCTGCCAACATCAGCACAACAATCTTCTCCGATGACATGTGGGTATCAAAAACTATGTGGCAACGGATGACATATTATGTTATTTTGCACAATATGATTTTCGAGGATGAGGGTGATGGTGTAGCCCAAACAAATGATTTTGAAGCGCCTGAAGAACAAGTCCAAATCCCAAAAGATCAAGATGCAAATCACCTTTAACTTTCTGCAGATGCATCAGAATCTTTGAGATCATCAGGTGCATGCGAAGCTACTTAGTGATCTTGTGGATCTTATGTGGACCCACAATAAAAACCAAAGAGCTAATGTTTTAGTTGTGCACTTAAAATAAATTTTATGTAAGAACTACATATTTTCGCTACCAACATCTGTTACTTAGGTGCGACATTGGTTTGTATGATGAACCTGCATGAATTTGCATGTATTTCAGAGTCCGGATTTGAGGTATGTGGCATCCAAGGGAGTTTGCAAGTCCGGCGGTAGATGCTCTTATATTAGGATCCGTGAAAGAAGATGGATACTGTTTCCAAAGAGAACCCCCCTCCTTCCCGCAAAAGAAGGAGAACCCCCTCTCTTCTCAAAAGAAATGCATATAACTTTCGACTCAAGTCAAACAGTACACAATCTGACCAAGTTTCTAGCCAAAACATATCAACAACTATAACACCAAAGTAGTATCATTATTAAATTTCTAATAAAATATAATTTGGTATTATATCTATCTAGTATTGAAGCTGTTGGTATTTTTTCCCTACGAACTTGGTCAAACTTTGCATCGTTTGACTTGAGTCAAAAGTTACATTCTTTCTTTTTGGAAATGGAGGGAGTATGTTTTGCTTTCAACGATGAGACTATATATACTTATTGCAACCAAGCAATCTTATTTGTGAATCATGTTGGCTTTGTTCTTGGTCACCCGCGATGAAGTTGCAGTCACATTGTTTGAGAAGTGATGACAATGACAGTGACGGGCAACCTTGATGGTGCCCCTCTTGGCAGTGATGTGTGGTGAGTCCTTGTAGGTTGCGCGGTTGGCTAGGTGTGCCCTGCTTGAGGGTGTGTTGTAACGGTTTTCGCACGATTTCTGGTTAATTAATTGAATACTCTTTTCTTCTTAATTAGTAGATTGAGCTTTACTTCGTTTCAAAAAAAATGTGTTACTCTTAGTTGTTATCTTTGTAGACTGATCAGTTGAGTTAATATTACTGTGATAGCTATCCCAAGTGAGTTAATATTATTATGATAGCTATCCCAAAAATGTGACTTATGGCCAGTTTGGCTTACAGACTGCATTTACGAAGGTATGCGTCCTTCTCTCAATAATCCCAAAAATGTGAGTTACAGCAAGTTTGGCTTACAGACTGCATTTACGAAGGTATGTCTCTTTCTCTCAATAATCCTTTGTGAACCCTTTTTTCACGCATGTGCCTGTGTGTCATTCATATGTTCCATCCATTAAAAAATTCCATACATGTAGTGTTACTCATAGTCATCCACTCCTCTTAAGTACTTACTCTTAAACTGGTCAATGATTAGACTAATAGAACACATAGCAATATGAATCTTCAAAAAATACATACAACCATGATAACAAAAGATCCACCACAAGAAAATACATATATAATCATAATTATATGGTGAGGCTAATATAATCTAGATAATTGAAGCTCACACAAAGATTTGTTACATACATATTACTACAAACCTATAGTTGATATGCTAGATTTTACGGACATTGCCATGTACAATGCATGCAAAGTGACATATGTTGGCTTACAAAAGTTAATCTTCTCCTTTATATGTACCTATCTACTATACTTGAGGATGGTATGCTACTAGACAGTCGTATCTTGTGAGTATATAAGTTTGAGCCATCTGAGAGGGAATCATGGAAGAGGACCATCAAGATGCCCCTTCTCCAAAGTGATAGGCTTGAAAGAAGAGTTGCCACTAGCCAAGCGTATTGTCCAGGACATGACACTCGACAATCTGGCGCCAGGAGGAGCACACCTTGAACACAAGGTCGAACAGAGCCCGAAATATCCGGCAAACGAAAGGATGATGCAAAGGTACACTGAGTCAAAATGTTCAACAAAGAGACCGGATTGTCCGACTCAAGATAGGAGCCCCTGAATAGTCACTCAAACGCAGCAGAGCCGTCGCTACCGACCTCCAACTCGTTGATGCTTGATGAGTGATATTTTTGCACTCATCACACTGTTGTTTAAACCAGATAATCCCAAAATTCCCAATGGTCAATGATTAGACTAATAGAACACATATCAATATGAATCTATAAGTAACCTATACAACCATGATAATATGACCCAAAAGGAATTATTCATCACATAACAAAAGATCCACCGCAAGTAATACATAGATAATCATAATTATATAGTGAGGCTAATATAATATAGACAATTGAAACACACACAAAGATTTGTTACATAGCTATTACTAGGAACCTATAGTTGCTATGCCTGATTTTACGGACATCGCCATGTACAATGCAAAATGAACTATGTTGGCTTACAAAATTTATGGTATGCTACTAGACATTCTTATGTTGTGAGTATATAGGTTTGAGCCATCTGAGAGGGAAGCATGGAAGAGGATGATCAAGAAGCCCCTTCCCCAAAGTGTGTGGCATGAAAGAAGAGTTGCCACTAGCCGAGTGTATTGTCCAGGACATGACACTCGACAATGTGGCGCTGGGAGGAGCACCTCGAACACTAGGCCGGATAGAGCCTGGAATGTCCGGCTAAGGAAAGGACGATGGAAAGATACACTCAATCGAAATGTCGAACAAAGCGGCTGGATTGTCCGACTCGAGATAGGAGCCCCTGGATAATAACTCAGACGTAGAGGAGCCATCGTTACCGACCCCCAACTCGTTGATGCTTGATGAGTGATATTTTTGCACTCATCACACTGTTATTTAAACCAAATAATCCCAAAATTCTCAATGGTCAATGATTAGACTAATAGAACACATATCAATATGAATCTATAAGTAATCTATACAACCATGATAATATGACCCAAAAGGAATTATTCATCACATAACAAAAGATCCACCGCAAGTAATACATAGATAATCATAATTATATAGTGAGGCTAATATAATATAGACAATTGAAACACACACAAAGATTTGTTACATAGCTATTACTAGGAACCTATAGTTGATATGCCTGATTTTACGGACATCGCCATGTACAATGCAAAATGAACTATGTTGGCTTACAAAATTTATGGTATGCTACTAGACATTCTTATCTTGTGAGTATATAGGTTTGAGCCATCTGAGAGGGAAGCATGGAAGAGGATGATCAAGAAGCCCCTTCCCCAAAGTGTGTGGCATGAAAGAAGAGTTGCCACTAGCCGAGTGTATTGTCCAGGACATGACACTCGACAATGTGGTGCTGGGAGGAGCACCTCGAACACTAGGCCGGATAGAGCCTGGAATGTCCGGCTAAGGAAAGGACGATGGAAAGATACACTTAATCGAAATGTCGAACAAAGCGGCTGGATTGTCCGACTCGAGATAGGAGCCCCTGGATAATAACTCAGACGTAGCGGAGCCATCGTTACCGACCCCCAACTCGTTGATGCTTGATGAGTGATATTTTTGCACTCATCACACTATTGTTTAAATCAGATAATCCCAAAATTTCAGAAAGAAACACTCTGATATCGCTACTAATGACTAATGAATGCAAGAAATTGTGAAATCCTTTGTTTAGTGTGTTTTCACTAGAAATGGGCTCAAACATGGAAGAATGTCATTCACAAAGAAGAAAACATGAAGTGTGGTGACAAGGCAAGTCAGCAAGAAGCGTCATGACGCATCCATGATAGAAGATAACCCTCTCGTACCAGCGGTTGTACCGTGCGCTAATGGCTCCAGGCCGTCCACCTGAACGACTTCTATAAAGGGAGGCGTGCGGAGATCCAGATGGGGATGTGGGCCGCGGAGGAGGCCCGCACCGCGTGTCCCGCCGCACGCATTGCGGCCGGCCTGCCTACGGATAGTCCCGACGAGGAGTTGCCAGAGCACATGAAGGTGGAGGCGGCAGAGCAGGAGGAGGTGGTGGAGATGGTGATGCCACTGCGCGAGGACTCAGAGGAGCCGCTATCGGACGACGAGGGGAAGGCATCGCTGATGGTCCCGTCCGGACTAAGGATGGAGGACATGCTTGCGAAGTTTGAGCTTGCCCAAGCGAGGAAGTGACGAAGCAGCAGGCCATCCACTCGGAGGTGGAGGTGAAGACCAACCACTGCTTTGTCTACGAAGTGGCATTGAAGGCCAACGAGGCCCCGGCGTCCGAGGAGAACGACAAGGAGGTGCCGACGTTTCGCCCGGCCGCCAATGACCATGAGCCCAGCGCTCCGGCACAAACTTCATCAACATATCCGATGATGAGTAAGTGTAGATAGTACTCCCTCTGTTTCAAAATAGATGACCCAACATTGTACTCACTTCTGTTCCAAAATAAATGACCCATACTAAAGGGTCATCTATTTTGGAACGGATGGAGTAGTTTATTAGTGGCTCGTAACTCGTAAGTAGATGGTGGTTGTTGCATATGGGGAGCGTGGTTGTGAAGTGTGAAGTATGAAGGGTGACTGACTGGTCATCATCCGTGAACACGACCGAATGCGTCCATTAGCGCTGGGCATCAATTTTGCTAGGTATGGTTGTAGATGCTGTGACACTTGATATTGATTGAGCGTGTGCATGGAGGTGTATGTGCATCGATACGATATGATTGGGGTTTCATAAGGAGAACAAAAATCAACTGAAAACCGGTCTGGTTGCTCTAGGATTTTGGTTACGAGGCACATGAAAACTGAGCACGCATTGCTTGGCCGCGCAAAACCGCGAGCTCGTGGATTTGACCGGCCTATGCGAACGTGCTTGACCGACTCGAGAAGAGCGGCAGATGGCGGCATGGCGTCTCATGTCACGTGCGATGCGAGGCAGTAGCCGGGGAGGAAGCAGCCGGGAAGCTTCATGGTCTCGGAGGCCGGCATGTCGCATCTGGCGCCAGCCACCGACCACACCTCGGGCATCCGGCCACAAGATCCAATCTCTCATTTGGGCTCGAGCCTAGCCTATATTCCTCCCTCCTCCTTGGACCACCACACCTGCCCGGCCAACCTGGGCGAGGCGACCCTGCCGCTATGCCAGTCAACACTGAGCAACTGCCACCGGACCCCACCTGGGCTCGCCATGTGGCCGTCGTCTACAAATTCCTCTCCCGTACTGCAAGCCGAGTGAAGAACAGCCGTGCCGTGCATACGGCCCCGTCCTTTCGACCTCTGTACCGTACACGGGTACAGCTCGTGCTGCCCGGATCTCTACGTACTATAAATCCACTAGCACCTGCACCTGCGTTCCATTTGATTAAGCACGATTACAGGCGTTTTTTCAGTGGTCCAAGCAATTGTTTTATGTTTCTAGAGTACGATGGTCCAAGCCATGGTTGGTGAAGGATACGGCACATTTGGAGCCTACCAAATGCAGAACACCAAGTGGAAGAATTGGTTAAAAGCTTAACCTCTTGTTTTCTTTTTCTTTTCTCTTTCTTGATGTATATATTGTGTTTTACTTATTTTATTAATACTGCCTCTGTTCACAAATGTAAGATGTTTTGGATATTTCAGTATAAACCATATAAGAACTAAAATAAGTGAACAAATACACTAAAATGTGTCTATATACATCTGAATCGAAAAAAAAAGTTTAAACATCTTATAATAGCGAACGGGGAGTGTAGAAAATTACTCCCTCCATTCCATAATTCTTATCATGGTTTTAGTCCAATTTGAACTAAAATCACGACAAAAATTGTGAAACTGAAGGAGCACACGCTTCTGCGACAAACTCCAGGGACCATTCTACATGCTTACATCAGGCAAAAACGTACGGCTAATTGTCTTCTGACTCTACAAGATTTGTAGTTTTTTATGAAATGCACTAGGAGCACTTAACAAGTACAGAAGATGCCACAGCAACCAGATGGAACGATGCTCTATCTGGAATATTAAAGTACGTCGTTTCTCGGGCCTAAACTGGTTTTATCTCATAGGCCTGCGAGATGCCTTGAAGGAACTGACAAACCATATGCAGTATATAGAACTAACAGATCGACCAACCATGGCATCTGAATGCTACGGTTCATGTGCAAGTGTTTTTGTCTTACCATACTTAGAGTGACAGTTTTTGTTACCGAACGAGATCTAGATTCAGGTGGCGTACTGCTAAATTCAGTGGCGGAGCTATAATAGTTGTTGGGAAGCACATTTTCTGAGGCAAAAAGGGAGGAATTCCTCCTCACAAAGGAAAAGAAGCATTGTTCTTACAATTTCCTTTAGAAGAGGTACAGTTGAAATTAACTCCTTCAGATCTAGAGGCTTATAACCGCAAAGTTGAAATTCTTCGGAATTATATGAACTGTATGCTGATGAAGATGTACGGCGGTTGCAATGTTCCAATGAACGATGGCTCATAAAAGGTGACAATAACACTGCTTTTTATCACAGAGTTGCTAATGAGAAGAGGGGATAAAAAATCATGTATTCTCTTGATAATAATGGGGTGTTAGTGGAGGGTACTGATACTATCCTAAAACTTGCTACTAATTACTATAACTACTTGTTTGGTTCTGCCCCTGGCAATATGTTTGCTATTGCCTAGAATCTGTGGGATGATTCTAAAAAAAGTCTGCTCGTGATAATGCTATTCTTACTAGACCTTTTTCTGAGGAAGAGGTATACCATGCTCTCCTTTCAATGGAGAGTAATAGAGCTCATGGACCTAATAACATCCCCATTGAACTTTTTCAATGTTGTTGGGAGTTTATTAAGAACCAATGTATCAATCTAGTAGGAGGAACACACAAGTCCCCAATAGATGCACATGCACAAACTAACAAACACTTGCACACAACGCAAAAAAAGGGTTGTCAATTCCTTCACGATCACTAGAAAGAGTGAGATCTGATAGAGATAGGTATAAAAGATAAATAGAAGTGTGAAATAAAGTAAAGATAAATAAATTACAACAAGTTATTTTTGGGGTTTTGATTTTATAGATATGAAAATTATATGATAAGAAATAGACCCGGGGCCATAGGTTTCACTAGAGGTATCTCTCTTGAAAAAACATACAATGGGTAAACAAATTACTGTTGAGCAATTGATAGAAAAGCGCATAGTTATGACGGTATCTAAGGCAATGATCATGAATATAGGCATCACGTCCGTGACAAGTAGACCGACTCCTGCCTGCATCTACTACTATTACTCTACACATCGACCACTATCCAGCATGCATCTAGTGTATTAAGTAAACAAGAACGGAGTAACGTCTTAAGCAAGATGGCATGATGTAGAGGGATAGATCCAAGCAATATGGTAAAAAACATCTTTTTATCCTTAATGGCAACAATACAAATATGTGCCTCGCTACCCCTACTGTCACTAGGTGAGGACACCGCAAGATTGAACCCATCAGAAAGCACATCTCCCATTGCAAGAAAAATCAATCTAGTTGTCCAAACCAAATCAATAGATTGGAGAGAAATACAAAGCTATCTTAATCATGCATAAAAAAGTTCAGAGAAGACTCAAATAATACTCATAGATAATCTGATCATAAATCCATAGTTTACGGATCTCAACAAACACACCGCAAAAAAAGATTACATCGAATAGATCTCCAAGAACATCGAGGAGAACATTGTATTGAAGATAAAAGAGAGATAAGAAGACATCTAGCTACTAGCTATGGACTTGTAGGTCTGTGGTAAACTACTCACACATCATCAGAAGGGTAGCACGGTTGGTGTAGAGGCCCTCTGTGATAAAATGCCCCTCCGGCAGAGTACCGAAAAAGGCTCCAAGATGGGATCTCACGAGAACAGAAGCTTGCAACGGCGGAAAAGTGTTTTTTTGTGTGCCCCCTGGTGTACGGGGAATATTTGGTTATTTATAGAGCTGGAATTAGGGTTAGGGGAGTCCCGAGGGGCCCACAAGCCTAGGCCCCTCTCGGGGCACGCCTCTAGGGCTTGTGGCCCTCTCATGGATCCTCTGGCCTCCTCCCGAAGCTTTGTGGTTGTCTTTTGGTCCAAGAAAAATCCTCAAAAAGTTTCGTTCTATTTGGAATCCGTTTGGTATTGATTTTGTGTAAAATACAAAAACAAGGAATTAGCAGCAACCGGCACTGGGCACTAGGTTAATAGGTTAGCCCCAAAAAATGATATAAAATAGCATATTAATGCATATAAAACATCAAAAATGGATAATGTAATAGCATGGAACAATCAAAAATTATAGATATGTCGGAGACGTACCAAATATCCCCATGCTTAATTCCTGCTCGTCCTCGAGTAGGTAAATGATAAAAACATAATTTTGATGTGGAATGCTACCTAACATGTTTATCAAGTAATCTTTCTTATTGTGGCATGAATATTCAGATCCATAAGATTCAAAACAAAAGTTTAATATTGACATAAAAATAGTAATACTTCAAGCATGCTAATAAAGCAATAATGGATTTTAAAAATATCATGGCTAATTAAAGTTATCCCTACAGAATCATATAGTCTTGTCATGCTCTATCTTCATCACACAAAGTAATTATCGTGCACAACCCCGATGACAAGCCAAGCAATTGTTTCATACTTTTGACGCTCTAAAGCTTTTTCAACTTTCACGCAATACGTGAGCGTGAGCCATGGAAATAGCACTATGGGTGGAATAGAAGAGGGTAGTAGACAAAAAAGGAGAAAGGAATTCTCACACTAACTAGGTAAATTAATAGGCTATGGATATGCCCATCAACTAATATTGGTGCAAGTGAGTAGGGATTGCCATGCAACGGATGCACTAGAGCTATAAGTGTATGAAAGCTCGAAAGAAAACTAAGTGGGTGTGCATCCAACTCGCTTGCTCATGAAGACCTCGGGCAATTTGAGGAAGCCCATCTTTGGAATATACAAGACAAGTTCTATAACGAAAAATTCCCACTAGTAATATATGGAAGTGACAATATAGGAGACTCTCTATCATGAATATCACGGTGCTATTTTGAAGCACAAGTGTGGAAAGGGGATAATAACATTGTCACTTCTCTCTTTTTCTCTCATTTTCCTTTTTGGGCTCTTTGGCCTCTCTTTTTTTTGGGGGGGGGGGCTCTTTGGCCTCTTTCTATTTCAAGTCCGGAGTCTCATCTCGACTTGTGGGGGAATCATAGCCTCCATCATCATTTCCTCACATGGGACAATGCTCTAACAATGATGATCATGAAGGAAATATGCCCTAGAGGCAATAATAAAGTTATTATTTATTTCCTCATATCATGATAAATGTTTATTATTCATGCTAGAATTGTATTAACCGGAAACATAATACATGTGTGAATACATAGACAAACAGAGTGTCACTAGTATGCCTCTACTTGACTAGCTTGTTAATCAAAGATGGTTATGTTTCCTAACCATGAACAAGGAGTTGTTATTTGATTAAACAAGGTCACATCATTAGTTGAATGATCTGATTGACATGACCCATTCCGTTAGCTTAGCACACGATCGTTTAGTATGTTGCTATTGCTTCCTTCATGACTTATACATGTTCCTATGACTATGAGATTATGCAACTCCCGTTTACGAAGGAACACTTTGTGTGCTACCAAACGTCACAACGAATCGGGTGATTATAAAGGTGCTCTCTGGTGTCTTGAAGGTACTTGTTGAGTTGGCGTATTTCGAGATTAGGATTTGTCACTCCGAACGTCGGAGAGGTATCTCTGGGCCCTCTCGGTAATACACATCACTTAAGCCTTGCAAGCATTTCAACTAATGAGTTAGTTGTGAGATGTTGTATTACGGAACGAGTAAAGAGACTTGCCGGTAAAGAGATTGAACTAGGTATTGGATACCGACGATCGAATCTTGGGCAAGTAACATACCGATGACAAAGGGAACAACGTATGTTGTTGTGCGGTTTGATCGATAAAGATCTTCGTAGAATATGTAGGAACCAATATGGGCATCCAGGTCCCGCTATTGGTTATTGACCGGAGACGTGTCTCGGTCATGTCTACATTGTTCTCAAACCGTAGGGTCCGCACGCTTAAGGTTTCGATGACAGTTTCATTATGAGTTTATATATTTTGATGTATCGAAGGTTGTTCGGAGTCCCGGATCTGATCACGGACATGACGAGGAGTCTTGAAATGGCCGAGACATAAAGATTGATATATTGGACGGATATATTTGGACACCGGAAAGGTTCCGGGTGAGATTGAAATATCTGGAGCTCGGGAGGTTACCGGAACCCCCCGGTAAGTATATGGGCCTTATTGGGCCTTAGTGGAAGGGAGTGAGAAGGAGCAAGGGAGGCGCGCCCCAAGCCCAATCCGACTGGGAGGGGGCCGCCCCCTCCTTCTCTCCTCCCCCCTCTTCCTTCCTTCTCCTACTCCGAATAGGAAAGGGGTGGCCAAACCTACTTGGAGTAGGTTTGCCCCCCTAGGGCGTGCCTCCCCCTTGGTCCGGCCTCCTCCTCCCTCCCTCCTTTATATACGGGGGTAGGAGGGCACCCTAGACACACAAGTTGATCATTGAGATCGTTCCTTAGCCGTGTGCGGTGCCCCCTCCACGATATTACACCTCGGTCATATTGTAGCGGTGCTTAGGCAAAGCCCTGCGACATGAGAACATCAAGATCGTCACCACGCCGTCGTGCTGACGGAACTCCTCCCCGCGCCTCTGCTGGATCGGAGATTGGGGTGCATCATCGAGCTGTACGCGTGTCAAGAACTCGGAGGTGCCGGAGTAACGGTGCTTGGATCGGTCGGACCGGGAGGACGTACGACTACTTCCTCTACGTTGTGTCAACGCTTCCGCTTCGGTCTACGAGGGTACGTAGACAACCCTCTCCCCTCTCATTGCTATGCATCACCATGATCTTGCGTGTGCGTAGGAATTTTTTTGAAATTACTACGTCCCCCAATAGTGGTATCCGAGCCAGGTTTTTATGGTTTGATGTTATATGCACGAGTAGAACACAAGTGGGTTGTGGGCGATATTAGTCATACTGCTTACCAGCATGTCATACTTTGGTTCGGCGGTATTGTTGGATGAAGCGGCCCGGACCGACATTACGCGTACGCTTATGCGAGACTGGTTTTACCGCCGTGCTTTGCACATAGGTGACTAGCGGGTGTCAGTTTCTCCAACTTTAGTTGAACCGAGTGTGGCTACGCCCGGTCCTTGCGAAGGTTAAAACAGCATCAACTTGACAAACTATCGTTGTGGTTTTGATGCGTAGGTGATATTGGTTCTTGCTTAAGCCCGTAGCAGCCACGTAAAACTTGCAACAACAAAGTAGAGGACGTCTAACTTGTTTTTGCGGGGCATGTTGTGATGTGATATGGCCAAGACATGATGCTATATTTTATTGTATGAGATGATCATGTTTTGTAACCGAAATTATCGGCAATGGCGGGAGCCATATGGTTTTCGCTTTATTGTATGAAATGCAAGCATACTGTAATTGCTTTACTTTATCACTAAGCGGTAGCGATAGTCGTAGAAGCAATAGATGGCGTAGCGACAATGATGCTACGATGGAGATCAAGGTGTCGCACCGGTGGCGATGGTGATCATGATGGTGCTTGGAGATGGAGATCACAAGCACAAGATGATGATGGCCATATCATATCACTTATATTGATTGCATGTGATGTTTATCTTTTATGCATCTTATCTTGCTTTGATTGACGGTAGCATTTTAAGATGATCTCTCACTAAAATTATCAAGAAGTGTTCTCCTAAGTATGCACCGTTGCCAAAGTTCGTCGTGCCCGGACACCACGTGATGATCGGGTGTGATAAGCTCTCGTCCATCTACAATGGGTGCAAGCCAGTTTTGCACACGCAGAATACTCAGGTTAAACTTGACGAGCCTAGCATATGCAGATATGGCCTCGGAACACGGAGACCAAAAGGTCGAGCGTGAATCATATAGTAGATATGATCAACATAAGATGTTCACCATTGAAAACTACTCCATCTCACATGATGATCGGTTATGGTTTAGTTGATTTGGATCACGTGATCACTTAGATGACTAGAGAGATGTCTGTCTAAGTGGGAGTTCTTTAGTAATATGATTAATTGAACTTAAATTTATCATGAAACTTAGTACCTGATAGTATCTTGCTTGTCTATGTTGATTGTAGATAGATGGCCCGTGCTGTTGTTCCGTTGAATTTTAATGCGTTCCTTGAGAAAGCTAAGTTGAAAGATGATGGTAGCAACTACGCGGATTGGGTCCGTAACGAGGATTATCCTCATTGCTGCCTGAAAAATTACGTCTGGAAGCACCGCTGGGTGCCAGAACTCGCTCTTGATGTAACCGACGACGTTAAGAACGTCTGCGAGCAAAGCTGATGACTACTCGATAGTTCAATGTGCCATGCTTTACGGCTTAGAACCGGGACTTCAACGACGTTTTGAGCGTCATGGAGCATATGAGATGTTCCAGAGTTGAAGTTAATATTCCGAAGAATGCCAGTTGAGAGATATGAAGTCTCCAATAAGTTCTATAGCTGCAAGATGGAGGAGAATAGTTACATCGGTGAGCACATACTCAAGATGTCCAGGTATTGTAATCACTTGATTCAACTGGGAGTTACTCTTCCGGATGATAGCGTCATTGATGAAATTCTCCAATCACTTCCACCAAGCTACAAGAGCTTCGTGATGAACTATAATATGCAAGGGATGGATAAGACAATTCCGAGCTCTTTGCAATGCTAAAGGCTGCGGAGGTAGAAATCAAGAAGGAGCATCAAGTGTTGATGGTTAACAAGACCACTAGTTTCAAGAAAAGGGCAAAGGGAAGAAGAAGGAACTTCAAGAAGAACAGCAAACAAGTTGCTGCTCGAGAGAAGAAACCCAAGTCTGGACCTAAGCTGAAATCGAGTGCTTCTCTTGCAAGCGATCGTCACTTTGGCGAAACTGCCCCAAGTATTTGGCGGATAAGAAGGATGGCAAGGTGAACAAAGGTATATGTGATATACATGTTATTGATGTGTACCTTACTAGAGCTCGCAGAGCACTGGTATTTGATCTGGTTACATTGCTAATATTTGCAACTCGAAACAGGGACTACGGATTAAGCGAACACTGGCAAAGGACGAGGTGACGATGCGCGTGGGAAACGGTTCCAAAGTCGATGTGATCGCGGTCGGCATGCTACCTCTACATCTACCTTCGGGATTAGTATTAGACCTAAATAATTGTTATTGGGTGCCAGCGTTGAGCATGAACATTATATCTGGATCTTGTTTGATGCGAGACGGTTATTCATTTAAATCAAAGAATAATGGTTGTTCTATTTATATGAGTAATATCTTTTATGGTCATGCACCCTTGAAGAGTGGTCTATTTTTGATGAAACTCGATAGTAGTGATACACATATTCATAGTGTTGAAGCCAAAAGATGCAGAGTTGATAATGATAGTGCAACTTATTTGTGGCACTGCCGTTTGGGTCATATCGGTGTAAAGCGCATGAAGAAACTCCATACTGATGGACTTTTGGAACCACTTGATTATGAATCACTTGGTACTTGCGAACCGTGCCTCATGGGCAAGATGACCAAAACGCCGTTCTCCGGTACTATGGAGAGAGCAACAGATTTGTTGGAAATCATACATACAGATGTATGTGGTCCGATGAATGTTGAGGCTCGTGGCGGATATCGTTATTTTCTCACCTTCACAGATGATTTAAGAAGATATGGGTATATCTACTTAATGAGGCATAAGTCTGAAACATTTGAAAAGTTCAAAGAATTTCAGAGTGAAGTTGAAAATCATCGTAACAAGAAAATAAAGTTTCTGCGATCTGATCGTGGAGGAGAATATTTGAGTTACGAGTTTGGTCTACACTTAAAACAATGTGGAATAGTTTCGCAACTCACGCCACCCGGAACACCACAACGTAATGGTGTGTCCGAACGTCGTAATCGTACTTTACTTGATATGGTGCGATCTATGATGTCTCTTACAGATTTACCGCTATCGTTTTGGGGTTATGCTTTAGAGACGGCCACATTCACGTTAAATAGGGCACCGTCGAAATCCGTTGAGATGACACCTTATGAACTATGGTTTGGCAAGAAACCAAAGTTGTCGTTTCTTAAAGCAAGGGGATGCGATGCTTATGTGAAAAAGCTTCAACCTGATAAGCTCGAACCCAAATTGGAGAAATGTGTCTTCATAAGATACCCAAAGGAGACAGTTGGGTACACCTTCTATCACAGATCCGAAGGCAAGACATTCGTTGCTAAGAATGGATCCTTTCTATAGAAGGAGTTTCTCTCGAAAGAAGTGAGTGGGAGGAAAGTAGAACTTGATGAGGTAATTGTACCTACTCCCTTGTTGGAAAATAATACATCACAGAACCAGTTTACGTGGACGTCAAAACCGACTAGTGAGGAAGTTGATGATGATGATCATAGAACTTGAGATCAAGTTAATCTGAGAACCTCGTGGGTCGAGCAGAGTAAGATCTGCACCGAGTGGTACGATAATCCTATTCTCGGAAGTCATGCTACTAGATCATGATGAACCTACGAACTATGAAGAAGCGATGGTGAGCCCAGATTCGCAAAATGGCTTGAAGCCATGAAATCGAGATGGGATCCATGTATGAGAACAAAGTATGGACTTTGGTTGACTTGCCCGATGGTCGGCAAGCCATTGAGAATAAATGGATCTTCAAGAAGAAGACCGACGACGACGGTAATGTTCTCGTCTATAAAGCTCGACTTGTTGCAAAAGGTTTTCGACAAGTTCAAGGGGTTGACTACGATGAGACCTTCTCACCCGTAGCGATGCTTAAGTATGTCGAATCATGTTAGCGATTGCGCATTTTATGATTATGAAATTTGGCAAATGGATGTAAAACTGCATTCTGAATGGATTTCTGGAAGAAGAGTTGTATATGATGCAACTAGAAGGTTTTATCGATCCAAAGGGGGCTAACAAAGTGTGCAAGCTCCAGCGATCCATTTATGGACTGGTGCAAGCCTCTCGGAGTTGGAATAAACGTTTTGATAGTGTGATCAAAGCATTTGGTTTTGTACAGACTTTTGGAGAAGCCTGTATTTACAAGAAAGTGAGTGGGAGCTCTGTAGCATTTCTAATACTATATGTGGATGACATATTATTGATTGGAAATGATATAGAATTTCTGGATAGCATAAAGGGATACTTGAATAAAAGTTTTTCAATGAAAGACCTCGGTGAAGCTGCTTACATATTGTGCATTAAGATCTATAGAGATAGATCAAGACGCTTAATTGGACTTTCACAAAGCACATACCTTGACAAAGTTTTGAAGAAGTTCAAAATGGATCAAGCAAAGAAAGGGTTCTTGCTCAGATTGCAAGGTGTGAAATTGAGTAAGACTCAAAGCCCGACCACTGCAGAAGATAGAGAGAAATGAAAAATGTTCCTATGCTTGAGGATAGGCTCTATCATGTATGCAATGTTGTGTACTGCACTGATGTGTGCCTTGCTATAAGTCTAGCAGGAGGTACCAAAGTAATCCAGAGTGGATCATCGGACAACGGTCAAGAACATCCTGAAATACCTGAAAAGGACTAAGGATATGTTTCTCGTATATGGAGGTGACAAAGAGCTCATCGTAAATGGTTATGTTGATGCAAGCTTTGACACTGATCCGGACGATTCTAAATCGCAAACCGGATACGTGTTTACATTAAACGGTGGAGCTGTCAGTTGGTGCAGTTCAAAGCAAAGCGTCGTGGCGGGATCTACGCGTGAAGCGGAATACATAGCTGCTTCGGAAGCAGCCAATGAAGGAGTCTGGATGAAGGAGTTCATATCCGATCTAGGTGTCATACCTAGTGCATCGGGTCCAATGAAAATCTTTTGTGACAATACTGGAGCGATTGCCTTAGCGAAGGAATCCAGATTTCACAAGAGAACCAAGCACATCAAGAGACGCTTCAATTCCATCCGGGATCTAGTCCAGGTGGGAGACATAGAGATTTGCAAAATACATACGGATCTGAATGTTGTAGACCCGTTGACTAAGCCTCTTCCACGAGCAAACCATGATCAACACCAAGACTCCATGGGTGTTAGAATCATTACTGTGTAATCTAGATTATTGACTCTAGTGCAAGTGGGAGACTGAAGGAAATATGCCCTAGAGGCAATAATAAAGTTATTATTTATTTCCTCATATCATGATAAATGTTTATTATTCATGCTAGAATTGTATTAACCGGAAACATAATACATGTGTGAATACATAGACAAACAGTGTCACTAGTACGCCTCTACTTGACTAGCTTGTTAATCAAAGATGGTTATGTTTCTAACCATGAACAAGGAGTTGTTATTTGATTAAACAAGGTCACATCATTAGTTGAATGATCTGATTGACATGACCCATTCCGTTAGCTTAGCACACGATCGTTTAGTATGTTGCTATTGCTTCCTTCATGACTTATACATGTTCCTATGACTATGAGATTATGCAACTCCCATTTACCGGAGGAACACTTTGTGTGCTACCAAACGTCACAACGTAACTGGGTGATTATAAAGGTGCTCTACAGGTGTCTCTGAAGGTACTTGTTGAGTTGGCGTATTTCGAGATTAGGATTTGTCACTCCGAACGTCGGAGAGGTATCTCTGGGCCCTCTCGGTAATACACATCAATTAAGCCTTGCAAGCATTTCAACTAATGAGTTAGTTGTGAGATGATGTATTACGGAACGAGTAAAGAGACTTGCCGGTAACGAGATTGAACTAGGTATTGGGTACCGACGATCGAATCTCGGGCAAGCAACATACCGATGACAAAGGGAACAACGTATGTTGTTGTGCGGTTTGATTGATAAAGATCTTCGTAGAATATGTAGGAACCAATATGGGCATCCAGGTCCCGCTATTGGTTATTGACCGGAGACGTGTCTCGGTCATGTCTACATTGTTCTCAAACCGTAGGGTCCGCACGCTTAAGGTTTCGATGACAGTTTCATTATGAGTTTATATATTTTGATGTACGAAGGTTGTTGAGTCCGGATGTGATCACGGACATGACGAGGAGTCTCGAAATGGTCGAGACATAAAGATTGATATATTGGACGGATATATTTGGACACGGAAAGGTTCGGGTGAGATTGAAATATCTGAGCTCGGGAGGTTACGGAACCCCGGTAAGTATATGGGCCTTATTGGGCCTTAGTGGAAGGGAGGAGAAGGAGCAAGGAGGGGCGTGCCCCCAAGCCCAATCCGAATTGGGAGGGGGCCGCCCCCTTCCTCTCTCCTCCCCCTCTTCCTTCCTTCTCCTACTCCGAATAGGAAAGGGTGGGCCAAACCTACTTGGAGTAGGTTTGCCCCCTAGGGCGCGCCTCCCCCTTGGGCCGGCCTCCTCCTCCCTCCCTCCTTTATATACGGGGGTAGGGGGGGCACCCTAGACACACAAGTTGATCATTGAGATCGTTCCTTAGCCATGTGTGGTGCTCCCCTCCACGATATTACACCTCGGTCATATTGTAGCGGTGCTTAGGCGAAGCCCTGCGACAGGAGAACATCAAGATCGTCACCACGCCGTCGTGCTGTCGGACCCTCTGCTGGATCGGAGATCGGGGTGCGTCATCGAGCTGTACGCGTGTCAAGAACTCAAAGGTGCCGGAGTAACGGTGCTTGGATTGGTCGGACCGGGAGGACGTACGGCTACTTCCTCTATGTTGTGTCAACGCTTCCGCTTCGGTCTACGAGGGTACATAGACAACACTCTCCCCTCTCGTTGCTATGCATCACCATGATCTTGCGTGTGCGTAGGAAATTTTTTGAAATTACTACGTTCCCCAACAGATCATCACACTTCTATTTACTTACAATTCAAGATTTATAACTCGATACCAGAACAAAAATATGACTCTATATGAATGCCTCCGATGGTGTACCGGGATGTGCAATGATCTAGGGTGACATGTATTAAAAATATGAACGATGGCCAAGCCACAAATACTATGCCAACTATATGATCATGCAAAGCAATATGACAATGATGATACGTGTCATAATAAACAGAACGGTGGAAGTTGCATGGTAATATATCTCGGAATGACTATGGAAATGCCATAATAGGTAGGTATGGTGGCTATTTTGAGAAAGGTACATGGTGGGTTTAACGCACCGGCGAAAGTTACGTGGCACTAGAGAGGCTAGCAATGGTGGAAGGGTGAGAGCACGTATAATCCATTGATTCAACATCTATACCAATATAAAAAGACCCAAAGGGGCAGATCCAACTGATCTCGGCCATCAAACTAAGTCAATCCAACGACCTAGTTTTATTATTTATACTGCTCCAATGGTGAGCGTTCAACGTGTTTAACGTGCAATTAATATCATCCCAAATATTGGACTAATCATAGAATTAACAGATAAATAATAGCATACCTAAGTTCAAAAAAATAATAGCATACCTAATATCCGCGTGTAATTAATATCATACCAAATATTGCACTAATCATTGAATTAAGACACAAATAATAGCATACGTAATATCCGTGTGCAATTAATATATTTCCTAAATATTAACGTGTGTTGCACGTGCGCATTTACTAGTTAGTCATAAAGAACTCACATACTTATTGCAAAAATTTATTAGCCCTCGAAACAAAGTACTAACACGCATGCTCCTGATACGTCTCCAGCGTATCTATAATTTTTGATTGTTCCATGCTATTATATTACCCCTTTTGGATGTTTATGGGCTTTATTTTTCACATTTATATCATTTTTGGGACTAACCTACTAACCGGAGGCCCAGTCCGTATTGCTGTTTTTTTGCCTCTTTCAGTATTTCGAAGAAAAGGAATATCAAATGGAGTCCAAACGGAATGAAACCTTCGGGAGCGTGATTTTTGGAACGAACGTGATCCGGAGAACTTGGAGTGCAAGTCAAGAAGCTTGCGAGCCGGCCAGGAGACAGGAGGGCGCGCCCACTCCCTCTGGGCACGCCCCTATCTCCTGGGCCCCACAGGCGGCCACCGACGTACTTCTTCCTCCTATATATACCTACGTACCCCGAAAACATCCAAGGAGCCAATGAAACACAATTTCCACCGCCGTAACCTTTTGTATTCGCGAGATCTCATCTTGGAGCCTTCGCCGGTGCTCCGCCGGAGGGGGAATCGACCATGGAGGGCATCTACATCAACAACATAGGCCCTCCGATGAGTTGTGAGTAGTTTACCACAGACCTTCGGGTCCATAGTTATTAGCTAGATGGCTTCTTCTCTCTTTTTGGATCTCAATACAATGTTCTCCCCCTCTCTTGTGGAGATCTATTCGATGTAAACTCTTTTTGCGGTGTGTTTGTCGAGATCCGATGAATTGTGGGTTTATGATCAAGTTTATCTATGAGAAATATTTGAATCTTCTCTGAATTATTTTATGTATGATTGATTTATCTTTGCAAGTCTCTTTGAATTATCAGTTTGGTTTGGCCTACTAGATTGATCTTTCTTGCCATGGGAGAAGTGCTTAGCTTTGGGTTCAATCTTGTGGTGTCCTTTCTCAGTGACAGCAGGGGCAGCAAGGCACATATTGTATTGTTGCCATCGAGGATAAAAAGATGGGGTTTATATCATATTGCTTGAGTTTATCCCTCTACATCATGTCATCTTTCTTAATGCGTTACTCTGTTCTTTATGAATTTAATACTCTAGATGCAGGCAGGAGTCGGTCGATGTGTGGAGTAATAGTAGTAGATGCAGGCAGGAGTCAGTCTACTTGTTGCGGACGTGATGCCTATATACTTGATCATGCCTAGATAATCTCATAATTATTCCCTTTTCTATCAATTGCTCGACAGTAATTTATTCACCCACCGTAATACTTATGCTATCTTGAGAGAAGCCACTAGTGAAACCTATGGCCCTCGGGTCTATCTTTTATCATATAAGCTTTTAATCTACTTTTATTTGCATCTTTAATTTTTGCATCTATATTATAAAATACCAAAAATATATTTATCTTATCATACTATCTCTATCAGATCACACTTTCACAAGTGGCCGTGAAGGGATTGACAACCCCTTTATTGAGTTGGTTGCGAGTTCTTTGTTTGTTTGTGTAGGTGCGTGGGACTTTTGAGGAGCCTCCTACTGGATTGATACCTTGCTTTTCAAAAACTGAGGGAAATACTTACGCTACTATTGCTGCATCACCCTTTCCTCTTCAAGGAAAACCAACACAAGCTCAAAACATAGTAAGAAGGATTTCTGGCGCCGTTGCCGGGGAGGTCTTTGCTCAAGTCAAGACATACCAAGTACCCACCAAAAACTCATATCCCTCGCATTTACATTATTTTCCATTTGCCTCTCGTTTTCCTACCCCACTTCACCCTTGCCGTTTTATTTGCCCTCTCTTTCCCAATCTTCTCCTCTCTTTTTCTCTTGCCTTTTTCTGTTTGCTTGTGGATTACTTATTGCCATGGCGCAAGATAATACCAAATTGTGTGATTTCTCCAATACCAATAATAATGATTTGCTTAGTACTCCGATTGCTCCTCTTAATGATGTTGGGTCTTGTGAAATCAATACTGCTTTGCTGAATCTTGTTATGAAAGATCAATTCGCCGACCCTCCTAGTGAAGATGCCGCTACTCATCTAAACAACTTTGTTGATTTGTGTGATATGCAAAAGAAGAAAGATACAGATAATGATATTGTTAAACTGAAGTTATTTCCGTTTTCACTTAGAGATCGTGCTAAAGTTTGGTTTTCGTCTTTGCCTAAAAATAGTATTGATTTTTGGAACAAGTGCAAAGATGCTTTTATCTCTAAGTATTTTCCTCCCGCCAAGATTATTACTCTTAGGAACGATATTATGAATTTTAAATAACTGGATCATGAGCATGTTGCCCAATCTTGGGAAAGAATGAAATTGATGATTCGCAATTGCCCTACTCATGGTTTGAATTTATGGATGATCATACAAAATTTTTATGCCGGTTTGAACTTTGCTTCTAGAAATCTTTTAGATTCGGCCACGGGAGGCACGTTTATGGAAATCACTTTAGGAGGTGCTACAAAACTTCTTGATAATATTATGGCTAATTATTCTCAATGGCACACCAAAAGATCTTCTAGTAAAAAGGTGCATGCTATAGAAGAAATCAATGTTTTGAGTGGAAAGATGGATGAACTTTGAAGTTGTTTGCTACTAGAGATACTCCTCTTGATCCCAATGATATGCCTTTGTCTACTTTGATTGAGAATAATAATGAATCTATGGATGTGAATTTTGTTGGTAGGAATAGTTTTGGAAACAATGCTTATAGAGGAAACTTTAATTCTAGACCGTTCCCTAGTAATTCCTCTAATAATTATGGAAATTCCTACAATAATTCTTATGGTAATATTAATAAGATGCCCTCTGATTTTGAGAATAGTGTGAAAGAATTTATGATTTCTCAAAAGAATTTTAATGCTTTGCTTGAAGATAAATTGCTCAAAGTTGATGATTTGGCTAGGAACATTGATAGACTTTCGCTTGATGTTGATTCTCTTAAACTTAGATCTTCTCCTCCTAAGCATGATATCAATGAGTCTCTCAAAGCCATGAGAATTTCCATTGATGAGTGCAAGGAAAGAACTGCTAGATTGCGTGCTAAGAAAGATTGCTTTGTAAAGGCGTGTTCTTCTAGTTTCAATGAAAATAATGATGATGATCTTAAAGTTATTGATGTGTCCCCTATTAGATCTTGTTTTACAATATGAATCTTGATAATAATGGGACTGGACATGAGTCAACTTTAGTTAGAAGGCGTCCCAAGAATTCGGAGTTTTTAGATGTTGATGCTAAATTTGGTAAAAGTGGGATTGGAGAGGTCATGACTTTAAATAGCATTGAACCCACTATCTCGGATTTCAAGGAATTTGATTATGATAATTGTTCTTTAGAAGGTTGTATTTCCTTGTTGCAATCCGTTGTCAATTCTCCTCATGCTTATTGTCAAAATAAAGCTTTTACCAAACATATCGTTGATGCCTTGATGCAATCTTATGATGAAAAACTTAATTAGGAAGTTTCTATACCTAGAAAACTTAATGATTTGTGGGAGCCTACTATAAAGATTAAAATTAAAGATCATGAGTGTTTTGCGTTGTGTGATTTGGGTGCTAGTGTTTCCACGATTCCGAAAACTTTATGTAATATTCTAGGTTTCCATGATCTTGATGATTGCTCTTTAAATTTGCACCTTGCGGATTCCACCATTAAAAAGCCAATGGGAAGGATGAATGATGTTCTCATTCTTGTAAATAGAAATTTGGTGCCCGTAGATTTTTATCATTCTTGATATAGATTGCAATCTTTCTTGCCCTATTATTCTTGGTAGACCTTTCCTTAGAACGATTGGTGCGATTATTGATATGAAGGAAGGGAATATTAGATTCCAATTTCCATTAAAGAGAGGCACGGAGCACTTTCCAATAAATAAAGTCAAATTACTTTATGAATCTATCATGCGAGCTACTTATGAATTGAGTGCCAAAGATGGCACTACTTAGATCTATCTTCGCTTTTATGCCTAGCTAGGGGCGTTAAACGATAGCGCTAGTTGGGAGGCAACCCAATTTTATTTGCGTTTTTTGTTTTTGTTTATGTTTAGTAATAAACTTTGCATCTACCTTCTGTTTAGATGTGTTTTTATGTTTTAATTAGTGTTTGTGCCAAGGAACCTATAGGATAACCTATGATGATAGTTAATTTGATTCTGCTGAAAAACAGAAACTTTGCACGCACGAAATTAGTTTTGTTAAATCACAGAAACGAGATTTTGCGTTGATTCTTTTTGCTTCTGATCAATAGACAAATTGTCCAGGACTTCCTAGTTTGGTAGGATTTTTAGAGTTCCACAAGTTTGCTTTAGTTACAGATTTCTACAGACTGTTCTGTTTTTGATAGATTCTGTTTTTGAGTGTTGTTTGCTTATTTTGATGCATCTATGGCTAGTAAAATAGTTTATAAACAATAGAGAAGTTGGAATACATTAGGTTTAACACCAAAATAAATAATAAATGAGTTCATTACAGTACCTTATGTGTTGGTTTTGTTTTCTTTCACTAACGGAGCTTATAAGATTTCCTATTGAGTTTTATGTTGTGAAGTTTTCAAGTTTTGGGTAAAGCTTTGATGAACTATGGAATAAGGAGTGGCAAGAGCCTAAGCTTGGGGATGCCCATGGCACCCCAAGATATTCAAGGATAGCCAAAATCCTAAGCTTGGGGATGCCCCGGGAAGGCATCCACTCTTTCGTCTTTGTTCATTGGTAACTTTACTTGGAGCTATATTTTTATTCGCCACATGATATGTGTTTTGCTTGGAGCGTCGTGTATTATATTAGTCTTTGCTTTTTAGTTTGCCACAATCATCCTTGCTGTACACACCTTTTGGGAGAAGCCTACTTGATTAGAATTTGCTAGAATATGCTATGTGCTTCACTTATATCTTTTGAGCTTGATAGTTTTTGCTCTAGTGCTTCACTTATATCTTTTAGAGCACAGTGGTGGCTTAATTTTGTAGAAATTGCTAGTCTCTCATGCTTCACTTATATTATTTTTGAGAGTATTTTAGAACAGCATGGTATTTGCTATGGTTATAAAATTAGTCCTAGAATGGTAGGCATCCAAGTTTGGTATAATAAAAACTATCATAGGAAGTGAATTGGATGCTATGATCAATTTGATACTTGATAATTGTTTTGAGATATGGGGGTAGTGATGTTATAGTCATGCTAGTTGGGTGATTAAGAATTTAAAGAATGCTTGTGTTGAAGTTAGTAAGTCCCGTAGCATGCACGTATGGTTAAAGTTGTGTAACAAATTTGAAACATAAAGTGTACCTGGCTTGTGCATCCTTATGAGTGGTGGTCGGGGACGAGCGATGGTCTTTTCCTACCAATCTATCCCTCTAGGAGCATGCGCGTAGTGCTTGATTTTTGATGACTTCTAAATTTTTGCACTAAGTATATGAGTTCTTATGACTAATGTTGAGTCCATGGATTATACTCACTTTTACCTTTCCACCATTGCTAGCCTCTTCGGTACCGTGCATTTCCCTTTCTCACCTTGATAGTTGGTGCAAACTTCGCCGCTGCATCCAAACCCCATGATACGATACGCTCTATCACACATAAACCTCCTTATATCTTCCTCAAAACAGCCACCATACCTACCTATTATGGCATTTCCATAGCCATTCCGAGATATATTGCCATGCAACTTTCCACCGTTCCGTTCATCATCATCATGACATACATTACTTTTGTTATATTGCCATTGCATGATCATGTAGTTGACATCGTATTTGTGGCAAAGCCACCATGCATAATTTTTCATACATGTCACTCTTGATTCATTGCACCATCCCGGTACACCACCGGAGGCATTCATATAGAGTCATATCTTGTTCTAGTTTCGAGTTGTAATTCATATGTTGTAATCAATAAAAGTGTGATGATCATCATTATTAGAGCATTGCCCAAAAAGAAAAAAAGAAAAAGAAAGGCCAAAAAAAAAGAAAGGCCAAAGAAAAAAAGAAAAAAAGAAAATAAATAAAAAGGGCAATGCTACTATCTCTTTTTCCACACTTGTGTTTCAAAGTAGCACCTTGTTTTTCATGTAGTGAGTCTTATATTTTGTGCTTCAAAGTAGCACCTTGTTTTTCATATAGTGAGTCTCATATGTTGTCACTTTCATATACTAGTGGGAACTTTTCATTATAGAACTTGGCTTGTATATTCCTACGATGGGCTTCCTCAAATGCCCTAGGTCTTCGTGAGCAAGCAAGTTGGATGCACACCCACTAGTTTTCTTTTGTTGAGCTTTCATTCATTTATAGCTCTAGTGCATCCGTTGCATGGCAATCCCTACACCTCATGTTGACATCAATTGATGGGCATCTCCATAGCCCGTTGATTATCCTCGTCAATGTGAGACTTTCTCCTTTTTTGTCTTCTCCACACAATCCCCATCATCACATTCTATTCCACCCATAGTGCTATATCCATGGCTCATGCTCATGTATTGCGTGAAGGTTGAAAAAGTTTGAGATTATTTAAGTACGAAACAATTGCTTGGCTTGTCATCGGGGGTATAGAATCTGGGAACATCTTTGTGTGACGAAAATGAAGCATAGCCTAACTATATGATTTTTTAGGGATGAACTTTCTTTAGCCATGTTATTTTGAGAAGACATTATTGCTTTGATTAGTGTGCTTGAAGTGTTACTATTTATTTTATCAATATGAACTTCTATTTTGAATCGTTTGGATCTGAACATTCATGCCACAATAAAGAAATTACATTGAGAATTATGCTAGGTAGCATTCCACATCAAAAATTCTGTTTTTGTCATTTACCTACTCGAGGACGAGCAGGAATTAAGCTTGGGGATGCTTGATACGTCTCCAACGTATCTATAATTTTTGATTGTTCCATGCTATTATATTACCCCTTTTGGATGTTTATGGGCTTTATTTTTCACATTTATATCATTTTTAGGACTAACCTACTAACCGGAGGCCCAGCTCGTATTGCTATTTTGTTGCCTATTTCAGTATTTTGAAGAAAAGGAATATCAAACGGAGTCCAAACGGAATGAAACCTTCGGGAGCATGATTTTTGGAATGAACATGATCCGGAGAACTTGGAGTGCAAGTCAAGAAGCTTGCGAGGCGGCCAGGAGACAGGAGGGCGCGCCCACCCCCTATGAGCGCGCCCCCTATCTCCTGGGTCCCACAGGCGGCGGCCACCGACGTACTTCTTCCTCCTATATATACCTACGTACCCCGAAAACATCCAGGGAGCCAACGAAACACAATTTCCACCGTCGTAACCTTCTGTATCCGCGAGATCCTATCTTGGAGCCTTCGTCGGCACTCCACCGGAGGAGGAATCGACCACGGAGGGCTTCTACGTCAACACCATAGCCCCTCCGATGAGTTGTGAGTAGTTTACCACAGACCTTCGGGTCCATAGTTATTAGCTAGATGGCTTCTTCTGTCTTTTTGGATCTCAATACAATGTTCTCCCCCTCTCTTGGGGAGATCTATTCGATGTAAACTCTTTTTGTGGTGTGTTTGTCGAGATCCGATGAATTGTGGGTTTATGATCAAGTTTATCTATGAGAAATATTTGAATCTTCTCTGAATTCTTTTATGTATGATTGAGTTATCTTTGCAAGTCTCTTCGAATTGTAAGTTTGGTTTGGCCTACTAGATTGATCTTTCTTGCCATGGGAGAAGTGCTTAGCTTTGGGTTCAATCTTGCGGTGTCCTTTCCCGATGTGTGAGGGGCAGCAAGGCACGTATTGTATTGTTGCCATCGAGGATAAAAAGATGGGGTTTATATCATATTGCTTGAGTTTATCCCTCTACATCATGTCATCTTTCTTAATGCGTTACTCTGTTCTTTATGAACTTAATACTCTAGATGCAGGCAAGAGTCGGTCGATTTGTGGAGTAATAGTAGTAGATGCAGGCAGGAGTCGGTCTACTTGTTGCGGACGTGATGCCAATATACATGATCATGCCTAGATAATCTCATAATTATTCGCTTTTCTATCAATTGCTCGATAGTAATTTGTTCACCCACCGTAATACTTATGCTATCTTGAGAGAAGCCACTAGTGAAACCTATGGCCCCCGGGTCTATATTTTATCATATAAGCTTTCAGTCTACTTTTATTTGCATCTTTACTTTTTGCATCTATATTATAAAATACCAAAAATATATTTATCTTATCATACTATCTCTATCAGATCTCACTTTCGCAAGTGGCCGTGAAGGGATTGACAACCCCTTTATTGCGTTGGTTGCGAGTTCTTTGTTTGTTTGTGTAGGTGCGTGGGACTTTTGAGGAGCCTCCTACTGGATTGATACCTTGGTTCTCAAAAACTGAGGGAAATACTTACGCTACTATTGCTGCATCACCCTTTCCTCTTCAAGGAAAACCAACACAAGCTCAAGACGAAGCAGCTCCTAGGGGGGTAGATTGGTAGGAAAAGACCATCGCTCCTCCCCGACCACCACTGATAAGGAAGACAATCAAAAATAAATAATGCTCCAACTTCATCGCATAACGATAGAACGTACGTGCGTGCTCCGGGAATCACAAACCTTAACACAAGTATTTCTATTAACCCACAACTACCAACTAGCATGACTCTAATATCACCATCTTTATATCTCAAAACAATTTCAAGGAATCAAACTTCTCATATATTCAATGATCTACATGAAAGTTTTATTATATCCATCTTGAATACCCATCATATTAGGATCAAATTCATAGCCTAAGCAAATTGCAATACTATTTTTAAGACTCATAAAATAATATGAGTGAAGCATGAGAGTTCATCAATTTCTACAAAATAAAACCACCGTCATGCTCTAAAAAGATATAAGTGAAGCACTAGAGCAACTGCCTAGCTCAAACGATATAAGTGAAGCACATAGAGTATTCTAATAAATTCACGATTAATGTGTGTCCCTCTCAAATGGTGTGTACAGCAAGGATGATTGTGGCTAACTAAAAAGCAAAGACTCATATAATACAAGACGCTCCAAGCAAAACACACATCATGTAGCGAATAAAAATATAGCCTCAAGTAATTTCACTTATGGATTGAAGACAAAAGAGGGGATGTCATCCGGGGATCACCAAGCTTAGATGCTTGGTTTTCCTTGAATATTACCTTGGGGTGCCTTGGGCATCCCCAAGCTTAGGCTCTTGCCACACCTTATTCCGTAGTCCATCAAAACTTTACCCAAAACTTGAAAACTTCACAACACAAAACTCAACAAAAAAAAACTCGTGAGCTATGTTAGTATAATAAAAGCAAATCACCACTTAGGTACTGCCGTGAACTCATTCTAAATCTATATTGGTGTTATATCTAATGTATTCTAACTTCTCCATAGTTCATACCCCCCGATACTACCCATAGATTCATCAAAATAAGCAAACAACACATAGAAAACAGAATCTATCTAAAACAGAACAGTTTGTAGCAATTTGGAAACTTTGTATACTTCTGCAACTCCAAACATTCTGAAAAATTAGGAAAACTTGGGAACTTTGTATATAAATCTTGTTTAAACAATTCAAATCAAAATCACGTTTTTTTTGAATTTTTAAAATTTCAGAACTGAGCGCAAAAGTTTTCGTTTTTCAGCAAAATCAAATCAACTCACCACAGATCACCCAAAAGGCTCTACTTGGCAAAAACACTAAATTAAACACTTGACGAGTTTAATTGTGTATACTCATAAAAACAGAAAGGAAAAATATTGGGTTGTCTCCCAACAAGCGCTTTTCTTTAAATCCTTTTAGTTAGGCGTTGATAATTTTAATGATGCTCATAAGAAAGATAAGAATTGAAGCACGAAGAGAGCATGATGTAGCTTGTGAAAACACATTTAAGTCTAATATACTTCCTATGCATATGCATTTTATAAGTAAACAAATTACCAAGGCAATCAAAAACTAGCATATGCAAGGAAGAAGAATAAAACATTGACAATCTCAACGTAAAGAGAGGTAATTTAGTAACATGAAAAATTTCTACAACCGTATTTCTCTCTCTCGTAATAACTACATGTGGGATCATATTCAAATTCAACAATATAGCTATCACATAACATATTCTCTACATGATCCACATGCATGCAAACTTGACACTGTTCCAAAATAGTGGGATTATCATCAAATGAAGTCATGACCCCTCCAAGCCCATTTTTATCAAAAATTTCATAAGATTGAACACTCTCCCAATATGTGGGATTATTTTTACCTAAAGCTAATGCTCTTCCAAACCCACTTTCAATGTTATTACAAACATTACTATCACAAACATATTCAGCATGAGGATTAAATAAATTTTCAAGATCATCAGAAGAATCACACTAATCATGATCATTGCAATAAGTAGTGAACATATCAAAATTAGCATCCCCAAGCTTAGGGTTTTGCATATTATTAATACAATTAATATTAATGGAATTTATAATAACATCGCTGCAATCATGCTTTTCATTCAAGGAGCTATCGTGAACCACTCTATAAATTTCTTCTTTTAGCACTTCGTCATGATTTTCAGATTCACGAATTTCAAGCAAACCTTCATAAAAGATAATCTAGTGCACTCAACTCACTAGCAATTGGTTCATCATAATTGGATCTTTTAAAAATATTAGCAAGTGGATGAGGATCCATAAGCTTTGTTTTTGATTTTCAATAAACAAGCAATTATACCAAGCGAACAAGCAAACAAACCAAGTAAGACATAAAGGCAAACGGAAAGAAGACAAATAAAAGGCAAATAATTTTGTGTTTTCATGAAAACATTTTAGAAGTGGGGGAGATGAAAATGTGAGGCAAATGGCAAATAATGAAAGTGCAAGATATGAGATTTTATGATAGGCATTTGGTAGGCCTTATGTATTTCCTCCCCGGCAATGGTGCCGGAAATTCTTCCTGCTACTTCTTGAGCTTGCGTTGATTTTTCCCTTGAAGAGGAAAGGGTAATGCAGCAAAGTAGAAATAAGTATTTCCCTCAGTTAAGAACCAAGGTATCAATCCGGTAGGAGGAACACACAAGTCCCCAATAGATGCACTGCTACTTCTTGAGCTTGCGTTGTTTTTCCCATGAAGAGGAAAGGGTGATGGAGAAAAATAGAGATAAGTATTTCCCTTAGCTAAGAACCAAGGTATCAATCCAATTGGTGGAACACACAAGTCCCCAATAGATGCACCTACACAAACTAACAAACACTTGCACACAACACGAAAAGGGGTTGTCAATCCCTTCACAATCACTAGCAAGAGTGATATTTGATAGAGATATGTATAAAAGATGAGTAAAAGTGTAAAATAAAGTAAAGCTAAATAAATTGTGCAAGCATTTGGGTTTTTTGGTTTTATAGATTTGAAAATAATATGAAGGAAATAGACCTGGGGGCCATAGGTTTCAGTAGAGGCTTCTCTATCGAAGAAATCATACGGTGGGTAAACAAATTACTGTTGAGCAATTGATAGAAAAACGCAGAGTTATGACGATATCTAAGGCAATGATCATGAATTTAGGCATCACGTCTGTGACAAGTAGACCGACTCTTGCCTGCATCTACTACTATTACTCCACACATCGACCGCTATCCAACATGCTTCTAGTGTATTAAGTAAACAAGAACGAAATAACACCTTAAGCAAGATGACATGATGTAGAGGGATAGATCCAAGCAATATGGTAAAAACATCTTTTTATCCTTAATGGCAACAATACAAATATGTGCCTCGCTACCCCTACTGTCACCTGGTGAGGACACTGCAAGATTGAACCCATCACAAAGCACATCTCCCTTGCAAGAAAAATCAATCTAGTTGTCCAAACCAAATCAATAGACTAGAGAGAAATACAAAGCTATCTTAATCATGCATAAAAGAGTTCAGAGAAGACTCAAATAATATTCATAGATAATCTGATCATAAATCCATAATTTATGGATCTCAACAAACACATCGCAAATAAATATTACATTGAATAGATCTCCAAGAACATCGAGGAGAACATGTATTGAAGATCAAAGAGAGATAAGAAGACATCTAGCTACTAGCTATGGACTTGTAGGTCTGTGGTAAACTACTCACACATCATCAGAAGGGCAACACGGTTGGTGTAGAGGCCCTCTGTGATCAAATCCCCCTCCGTCAAAGTACCGAAAAAGGCTCCAAGATGGGATCTCACGAGAACAAAAGCTTGCGGCAGCGGAAAAGTGTTTTTTTGTGTGCCCCTGGTGTACAGGGAATATTTGGTTATTTATAGAGTTGGAATTAGGGTTAGGGGAGTCCCGAGGGGCCCACAAGCCTAGGCACCTCTCGTGGCATGCCTCTAGGGCTTGTGGCCCTCTCATGGCTCCTCTGGGCTCCTCCCGAAGCTTCGTGGTTGTCTTCTGGTCCAAGAAAAATCGTCAAAAAGTTTCATTCCATTTGGACTCCGTTTGGTATTGATTTTCTGTAAAATACAAAAACAAGGAATTAGCAGCAACTGGCACTGGGCACTAGGTTAATAGGTTAGTCTGATCATAAATCTATAATTTATGGATCTCAACAAACACACCGCGAAAGAAGATTACATCGAATAGGTCTCCAAGAACATCGAGGAGAACATTGTATTGAAGATGAAAGAGAGATAAGAAGACATCTAGCTACTAGCTGTGGACCCGTAGGTCTTTGGTAAACTACTCACACATCATTGGAAGGGCAGCAAGGTTGGTGTAGTGGCCCTCCATGATCGACTTCCCCTCTGGCAGAGTACTGGAAAAGGCCCCAAGATGGGATATCACGATAACAGAAGCTTGCGGTGGCAGAAAAGTATTTTGTGTGTGCCCCCTGGTGTATAGGGAATATTTGAGTATTTATTGAGCTAGAAGGAGGGTTAGGGGAGTCTAGAGGGGCCCACAAGCCTGGGGCGCGCCTCTAGGGCTTGTGGCCCTCTCGTGGCTCCTCTGGCCTGCTCCCGAAGCTTCGTGGTTGTCTTCTGGTCCAAGAAAAATCCTCAAAAAGTTTTGTTTTGTTTGGTATTGATTTTTTGTAAAATACAAAAACAAGGAAAAAACAACAACTAGCACTAGGCACTAGGTTATTAGGTTAGTCCCAAAAATGATATAAAATAGCATATTAATGCATATAAAACATCCAAAATGGATAATATAATAGTATGGAACAGTCAAAAATTATAGATACGTTGGAGACGTATTGGTATGGCACTGGATCTGATTGATAAGGTGGTTGTTGTACTTCAATATGCGAATGATACGGTGATTTCTCTATCTCATGATTGCGCTAAATCTGTCAATCCTAAGTTGTTACTCTACCTTTTTCAACTGATGTTGGGGCTTAAGATCAATTATTTGAAAAGTGAGATTTTTGTGGTAGGTGTTGATATGGAGTTGCTATATTTTACTATGAGCTTTTTGGTTGTGTTGTTTCTACTTTACCTATGAAATATCTTGGAGTGCCAGTTAGTTTTTCCACTCTTAAAACTATTTACTGGGAATTCCTTGTTTGTAAGATTATTAGGAGAGTTGATGCTTGGGAGGGGGCAGCTTCATCTAGGATCAGGCTTATTTTGTTTCATTGAAGTTTGTCTGATATTCCTTCTTTTATCATGTCTATATTTTTTATGAAATAAGTCTACCCTGAGTAAGCTTGATAAACCCATACAAAGTTTCTTTGGGCAAGCTAGGAGACTTGAGAAGATAATTTATATGGTTGGATGGAATGTGATCTGTCGTTCTAAAAATAAAGGTGTTGGTTGGATCTTAAAAAACAACACATCACCCTTCTTACAAAATGGTGGCGGGAGTTGGATACTCAGGAAGGATTGTCGCAACAAATTATTTGAGCTAAGTATTTTCCTACTCAGACCGGTGCCATAGTCAAAGCTCACTTTTCGGATTCTCCATATTGGAAATCTGTTTTGAAAGTTAAACATATCTACTGGGAAGGTAGATAACTTGTTATTAATAGTGGTAATTTGATTGGGCTTTGGCATGACCCCTGGGTGGGTTTGAGCATCAAATGAGTATCCTATTTGTTCGATATCTGTAACAATCAAGAGTGCATGTTAGCACATTTTGTTGCTGGTGGGTGTTCCCTGAGTTTTAGGAGCTCACTTACCCCCGCTCTTAATAATCAGTGGGATAGGATCGTACTTGGACTAGATCTTTAACATCACTTGGAGTCTGAATAAATCATGTCAGTATTCAACTAAATCTTCTTACAAATTGCTGGAAAAATCTTTGGCTCCTGCCCATAATAGTTGGATCTGGAAAGCTCCCACCCCCCTTAAAATCAAAATGCATATATGACAGTTTGATGTGTTCATTTTGCATCATGTGTTTCCTATTGTCATTTATACCATTTTAAACTTATATTTCACTTTTAGATGCAATGCTAATGTCTTTTCTCTCTTAAATTGCAAGTTTCATCAGAAGAGGGAGATTGCCGGTAGGTGAAATTCTGACCAGAAAAGATCTACAACGGAGATAGCTATTCTCGGGAGCTCCAAATGACTTGAAAATTGATGCAGATTTATTTTCGAATGTATACAAAAATACTAGAAGAAAAAGCTACCAGAGGGGCCCGACCTGCGAGCCACAAGCTCAGGGGCATGCATTGTGAACTTGTGGAGCCCACAACAGTCCTTCGTGGTTCATCTTCTCCTATATGAAGTCATTTTCCCCCCAAAAAGAAGAAAAGACTTTGGGGACGAAATGCCACCATCTCGAGGCAGAACCTGGGCAGAAGCACCTTTGCTCTCTAGCAGAGCGATTCCGCCGGCGATAATTGCCACCAGGAAGGGGGAATGAAAGCCATCATCATCACCAACGCTCTTCTCATCATGGGAGGACTCGTATTCATTAAAATCTTCACGAGCACCACCTCATCTTCAAACCCTAATTCACCTCTTGTATTCAATCTTTGTCTGAACCTCAAATTGGTACATGTGGGTTGCTTCTAGTGTTGATTAGATCTTGTAGTTGATGCTAGTTGGTTTATTTGGTGGAGTATCATATGTTCATATTGTTAATCATATATTATTCCCCTTTGATCATGAACATTAATATGATTTGTGAGTAGTCTGTTTGTTCTTGAGGAGATGGGAAAAGTCTCGTTATAAGTAATTGCATGAAGTTGGTTTTCATTCAATATTTTGAGGATGTGTTATGTTGTTCTTCCTCTAGTGGTGTCGTGTGAAAGTCGACTACATGACACATTACCATGCTTGGGCCTAGGTGCAGGCGTTGTGGGATTAGTAATGTAGATGATGGATTGTGAGATCGACACAAGCTTAAACCCTAGTGTATGTGCTATTCGGTAAGGGGATGATTTGGATCCATATGTTTCATAATATGGTTAGATTTATCCTAATCCTTATTTCATAGTTGCGGTTTCTTGTGATAGGGGGTAACCATATGTGGGTTGTTTGTACAAGTAAGAATAACACCCTAGCACCGGTCCACCCACAAGACAATTTATCAACATAGTGAACGTGAGTCAATGAATTATGATGAACATAACTAGACGAAAATCCCATGTGTCCTCGAGAATGCTTAGCTCAGTATAAGAAGTTCTTTCGGCTTGTCCTTTGCAGTAAAAAGGATTGGGCCACCTTGCTGCATCTTGTTATTTTTGAAGGAAATATGCCTTGAGGCAATAATAAAGTTGTTATTTTATATTTTCTTATATCATGATAAATGTCTATTATTCGTGCTATAATTGTATTAACTGGAAACTTGATACATGTGTGGATACATAGACAAAACACAGTGTCCCTAGTATACCTCTACTTGTCTAGCTCGTTAAACAAAGATGGTTAAGTTTCCTAGCCATAGACATGTGTTGCCATTTGATGAACGGGATCACATCATTAGGAGAATGATGTGATGGACAAGTCCCATCTGTTAGCTTAGCATAATGATCGTTCAGTTTTATTGCTACTACTTTCTTCATGTCAAATACATATTCCTCCAACTATGAGATTATGCAACTCCCGGACACCGGAGGAATGCATTGTGTGCTATCAAACGTCACAACATAACTGGGTGATTACAAAGATGCTCTACAGGTATATCCGAAGGTTTTTGTTGGGTTGGCATAGATCGAGATTAGGATTTGTCACTCCGAGTATCGGAGAGGTATCTCTGGGCCCTCTCAGTAGTGCACATCATATGAAGCCTTGCAAGCAATGTGATTAATGAGTTAGTTGCGGGATGATGCACTACAAAACGAGTAAAGAGACTTACCGGTAACAAGATTGAACTAGGTATGAAGATACCGACGATCGAATCTCGGGCAAGTAACATACCAATGACAAAGGGAATAACATATGTCGGTTCGACCGATAAAGATCTTCATTGAATATGAGGGAACCAATATGAGCATCCAGGTTCCACTATTGGTTATTGACCGGAGAGGTGTCTCGGTCATGTCTACATAGTTCTCGAACCCGTAGGGTCCGCACGCTCAACGTTAGATGACGATATGTATTATATGACTTATGTGTTTTGGTGAACAAAGGTTGTTAGGAGTCTCGGATGAGATCACGGACATGATGAGGAGTCTTGAAATGATAAAGAGGTAAAGATTGATATATTTGAAGGCGGTATTCGGACATCGGAAGGGTTCCACAGTGTATCGGGTACATACCGGAGTACCGGAGGGGTTACCGGAACCCCTCTTCCCCCCGGTGGAAGATATGGGCCATATGGACCATAGGAGGGAGGCTGACCAGACCATAAGGGAGGAGGCCGAATTGGACTAGGGAAGGGGGCGCCACCCCCTTTCCTTCTCCTACGCCCTCTCCTTTCCCCTTTCCCTCTCCGGTAAAAGGAAGGGGGTCCGAATTGGACTTAGAGTCCTAGTAGGACTCCTCCCCACTTGGGGCGTGCCTTGGCTGGCCTCCTCCCCTCTCCCTCCTTTATATACGGGGTCATGGGGCACCTCTAGGCACCACAGTTGTTTCTTTTCCGTGTGCAGTGCCCCCCTCCACCGTTTATTCCTCCGATCATATTGTCGTACTGCTTAGGTGAAGCCCTACGCGGATCACTTCACCAACACTGTCACCACACCGTCATGCTGATGGAACTCATCGAATCCTTTGTGCCTCTAATGGATCAAGAGTTTGAGGGACGCCATCGAGCAAAAAGTGTGCAAAACTCGGAGGTGCCATACGTTCGGTACTTGATCGGTTGATTCGAGAAGACATTAGACTACATCAACTGCGTTAAGTTAATGCTTCCGCTTTTGGTGCACGAAGGTATGTGGACACACTCTCCCCTCTCATTGCTATGCATCTCCTAGATATATCTTGCGTGAGCATAGGAAATTTTTGAAATTGCATGCTACGTTTCCCAACAGTGGCATCCGAGCCAGGTCTATGCGTAGATGATATGCACGAGTAGAACACAAAGAGTTGTGGGCAGTGATCGTCATACTGCTTACCACCAATGTATTATTTTGATTCGGCGGTATTATTGGATGAAGCGGCCCGTATCAACTTTACATGACCACGTTCATGAGACCGGTTCCACCGACAAACATGCAACTAGTTTTGCATAAAGCTGGTTGGCGGGTGTTTGTTTCTCCAAGTTTAGTTGAATCGAATTTGACTGCGGCAGGTCCTTGTTGAAGGTTAAAACAACAAACTTGATAAATCACCATTGTGGTTTTTGTGCCGTAGGTATGTACGGTTCATGCTAGAAGCCTATAGCAGCCACGTAAAACTTGCAACAAACAAAGTAGAGGACGTCTAACTTGTTTTTACAGGGCATGTTGTGATGTGATATGGTCAAGGCATGATGTGATAAAAATTGTTTTATGATATGATCATGTTTTGTAACAAGTTATCGGCAACTGGCAAGAGCTATATGGTTGTCACTTTATTGTCTGAAATAGAAACGCTATGTAATTGCTTTACTTTATCAGTAAGCGGTAGTGATAGTCATAGAAGCAATGGTTGGCGAGACGACCACGACGCTACGATGGAGATCAATGTGTCAAGCCGGTGATGATGGAGATCATGACGTTGCTTCGATGATGGAGATCAAAAGCACAAGATGATGATGGCCATATCATGTCACATATTTTGATTGCATGTGATGTTTATCTTTTATGCATCTTATTTTTCTTAGTACGGTGGTAGCATTATAAGATGATCCCTCAATAAAATTTCAAGGTATAAGTGTTCTCCCCGAATATGCATCGTTGCGAAAGTTCTTCGTGATGAGACACCACGTGATGATCGGGTGTGATAGGCTCTACATTCAATTACAACGGGTGCAAGCTAGATTTGCACACGCGGAATACTGGGGTTAAACTTGACGAGCCTAGCATATACAGATATTGCCTCGAAACACTGGAGACCGAAAGGTCGAGCGTGAATCATATAGTAGATATGATCAACATAGTGATGTTCACCATTGAAGACTACTCCATCTCACGTGATGATCGAACATGGTTTAGTTGATTTGGATCACGTATCATTTAGATGACTAGAGGGATGTCTATCTAACTGGGAGTTCTTTAGTAATATGATTAATTGAAGTTTAATTTATCATGAACTTAGTCCTGATAGTATTTGCAAATTATGTTGTAGATCAATAGCTCGCGTTATAGCTTCCCTATGTTTTTTGATATGCTCCTAGAGAAAACTAAGTTGAAAGATGATAGTAGCAATGATGCGGATTGGGTCTATGATCTGAGGTGTATCCTCATTGCTACACAAAAGAATTATGTCCTTGATGCACCGCTAGGTGACAAACCTAATTGCAAGAGCAGATGCAAACATTATGAATGTTTGGCAAGCTCGATATGATGACTACTTGATAGTTTAGTGCACCATGCTTTACGGCTTAGAACCGAGACTTCACACTACAAAAAAAATACACTTCCGTGATGATACATGTTTGTCACAGTAGGTCGCGTTTTTTGTCATGCATGTACATCCATGACAAATTTATGACAGAATCAAGATAGTCATACTGTCTTTGTCGTGAAAGTGTTCCATGACATTACCAAAATTATCATCACGAGTGTCCACTTCCATGACGATAAATCGCGTCCGAAGTGCTTTTCGTCAAGGGTGGTGACACGTGGCATCCACCGTAGCGAACGCCGTTAAGCTATCGGTCGGGTTTTGGATCCGATAACCCGTTAACGGCGCCGACCAATGGGGATTTTCCGTGTAAAATCATCATTGGTGGAGAAACTGCGTGTCGGCTCATTGTTGGGACGAGATGTCATCCACTCATTGGACGAAGGCGCCTATGATACATTGACACATGGCACGCCCATGAGGCCCATTCTGTGAAAAGGCGGCCCGTGTGACTTGGTCAAAGGTGGCGGGCGGCCCATGGAAAGCTTGTTAACGACATGTTTGCATATAGCCCATTCTGACCCGCTAACCCAAGGCCCGTTCGCCTTATCCGAATTAAGCCCGATAGTGTCATCTGGGCCATCAATATGATTCGACTGTTTTCGCCGGCCCATGTATGGCCCATGGCGTATTCGGCCCATACGAGGCCCTATGTAACTCTTGGCCTATTAACGGCCCGTGGTGAAACGGTCCGCAATGAGCGATGTATCACTTTACACCCATTAACGGCCCGTGGTGAAGCGGCCCGTAATGAACGATGTATCACTTTATACCCATTAAGGGCCCGTTATTGATTGGGTTGTTTCAGCCCATGTTATCTTCGGCCTTCTCGAGCCCATTTATTCTGGGCTCATTTGAGCATTCATTTACTTACGGCCCGTTCTTGTCATTTTACGCTTGTGGGCCAAATTCAGCCCGTGGTTCTGATCGGCTGTTTGTGGTCCGTTAATACATTGGGCGTTTTCATAGCGTCATCAAATACAGCCTATTAACGGTGGCCCATTATGGTCGGCCCATGAATGAATGATTCAACTCTAGCCGTTCTGGCCATAATGTAACTGTTATTGGCCCATGTTTGTGTCGATCATCTGACCCGTACAAGTCCCATTGATGATCGGCCCATAGAAGGCCCATTGTTTCTCGACCGTAGAAGGCCAAATGTTTCTCGACCGTAGAAGGCCCTCTCGTTTCTCTGACCCATAGAAGGCCCACTTGTTTCTCTGGCCCGTCTGAGGCCCAATGTCACTCTGATAAATATTAGCCGATGGTTATTGTGGCCTAGTTTTAAAAAATAGGTTATTGCAGCCACTAGCAAACCGCGGAAAAAAAAGCTGCGACTACAAGCAAACAAATAAACAAGACAACACGGAAATAAATAAGCAAGCAACTTATGCTAGGCTATCACGGCTATTACACATATTACATCCACTGGGCATCAAAGTTCACCACCACTGCAAATATAGGGAACACAGAAGCACGCCGCAGCAAAACAAGTCCAGAACTGAAACCACTTCAGAAGAGTTCAAGAAACAATATCCTGGGTACCCATAATGCTGGCAAGATGCTTAGCAAGCTTATTAACTTTCTCTTGTTTGGCGCTTAAATCCTCCAGCGCTTGTTGTTGCACAAGAAAGTACGCATCTGAATTCTGCATGGACTTCCTCAGTCATTCGGCTTCTTGCCGCAGCACAGCTGACCGATGCCTTTAAGCTTGTAGCTGTGACTGAAGAAGCCGAAGTGATTCAGGCAGCGAGTTTGAAGAGCTTGTGCCAACGGTACTGGCCAGTAACTCGAACACTACATCAATGCAGGACTGTGGGATTTTCTCACTGTCTACAAGATCGTTTTTATCACCTTTCTTGGAGACTATCAAAACCAGCGGATCTCGGGTAGGGGGTCCCGAACTGTGCGTCTAGGCGGATGGTAACAGGAGACAAGGGACACGATGTTTTTACCCAGGTTCGGGCCCTCTCGATGGAGGTAAAACCCTACTCCTTCTTGATTGATATTGATGATATGGGTAGTACAAGAGTGGATCTACCACGAGATCAAGGAGGCTAAACCCTAGAAGCTAGCCTATGGTATGATTGTTGTAATGGTTGTACTCCCTCCGTTTCTTTTTAGTCTGCATATAAGATTTGGTCAAAGTCAAACTACACAAAGTTTGACCAAATTTATATAAAAATATATAAACATCTACAATACTAAAACTATATAGTATGAAAATACGTTTCATGGTGCATCTGATAATATTGATTTCATATTATGAATGTTTATATTTTTTAATATAAAGTTAGTCAAACTCAACAAAGCTTGACTTTGACCAAACCTTATATGCAGACTAAAAAGAAACGGAGGGAGTATGTCCTACGGACTAAAACCCTCCGGTTTATATAGACATCGGAGAGGGCTAGGGTTACACAGAGTCGGTTACAATGGTAGGAGATCTACATATCCGTATCGCCAAGCTTGCCTTCCACGCCAAGGAAAGTCCCATCCGGACACGGGACGAAGTCTTCAATCTTGTATCTTCATAGTCTTGGAGTCGGTGGACGATGATAGTCCGGCTGTCCGGACACCCCTAGTCGAGGACTCCTCGGTAGCCTGAACCAGGCTTCAATGACGATGAGTCCGGCGGCATATTGTTCGGCATTGCAAGGCGGGTTCCTCCTCCGAATAATTCATAGAAGATTGTGAACACGGGATAGTGTCCGCTCTGCAAAATAAATTCCACATTCCACCGTAGAGAATAATATGTACACAAGTTCAATCTGGCGGCGTATTTTGTGGCATGACGTCATACCACCACCAAGCCTTTACTTGAATCGTTTTTATTATACCACCTCGGTAGCGTTTAGCGGCGGTTTCCTTAACACGTCTTGTCGAAGCGAGATCGTGTTCCCCTTATTCCGGGATTCCTATCAATACGGACGTGGGTAACCCAACCGTGCCATTGATGGTGGCGCTTGGGAGATAAGCTAGTTTTACCAGGCCGGTGGGGACGCATAATCTTCGTCTGCCTGTATATAAGGGGATAAGGATCCACCTTTTACCTACGCCTTCTTCCTCCTTTGCTTATCCATCTCCGCGCACTCGAGCTCCAGCACCCAAGTCCACACATCTCGCCTCGACCTTCTCCAGCCATGTCCGGAGCGGGACGCAAATGGTTGGCCTCCTCCGTTACGGAGGGGCACATCGAAGAGCTGCGTGGTGCCGGATACCTGTCCAGCGACATCGCGCACCGGCTGCCCGACAACGGGCAGCTCATCCCCACCCCCAGGCCCCATGAGAGGGTCGTATTCCTTCCCCACTTCCTCCGCGGACTGGGCTTCCCACTTCATCCCTTCGTCCGGGGGCTCATGTACTACTACGTCCTGGATTTCCATGATCTGGCGCCAAACTTCATTCTCAACATCTTGGCGTTTATCGTCGTGTGTGAGGCCTTCCTCTGCATCCAACCCCACTTCGGCTTGTGGCTAAAAACCTTCAATGTTAAGCGAAGGTAGTGAAGAAGCGTTCAAGCGGAGTCTTGGAGGCACCATGGTGGGCAAGATGCCCAGCGTCCTCTGGCTCGAGGCGCCTTTGTGAAAACCATCAAAGGGTGGCAATCGGGGTGGTTCTATATCACGAGCCATGGGACCCTAAATGGGCAGCGACCCCGAGTTGAGATCGGGTGCCCCTATGCAGCTCACCTCACGGAAAGAAGGGCTTGCTATGGGGCAGTTTGGAGGAGCCGGCCGGACTCGATCTGTCTCCGGACCTTGGTGAACAAGAAGCTCAAGCTTGTCGACATGATCCGAGTCATGCTCGTCGCGGATTCTCCCCGCCAACAACGGGTCTTCAACTTGTGGGAGTTCGATCCGGCACAGACACGGACCACGAGTGGGCTCTTGACACGATGTCTGAAGCTGCACGGAGGTGCTGTTCAAGAAGCGAAGCCCCGCATCCGCGACTGAAGATTGCGGATTCAGCACGAAACGCCCGGCTGGTGCGGTAAGTTATCCTTTATGGGACACGTATTTCTTTCATAGTTTGACTCTATGTGGGATCTAAAACTCCCAATGCCTTTGACAGGACTGGCAGAGGACGTCCGGACAGTTTAACTGTCCGGCTCCCCTCCCCGAAGAACCAGCGGATGCCCGTTTAACGGGGCTGCTAGTCCCGACACTTTATGTGGTGCCGGAGAAGAAGGCCAAGAAGAAGGCCACGGGAACCCGAAGGAGTTCCCAGCGCCAGGTGGTATTGGACTCATCGTCCGATGACTCCGAGGCGGACTCCTTCCCCGAAGGCGAGGAGGAGAAAGAAGACTCTCCCCAGGAGGGGGAGAGAGGAAGAGGAAGGCTTCCCCAACGGGGGAGGCTGAAAGGTCCAAGAGGGGAAGGACCCTTCCTCTGGATAGCACCGCCAACACCAAGTTGGCGACGAAGGGTGGCCCTCAAGGGCCAAGCCTCCGACAAGATCGTAAGTATCTGGACCCCTGAATGGTTTATTCCTTTTCGCGCCACATGTTGTCCTTCTAATGCCGCACACTACCTGCAGTCCGGCCGAGGATGATCTCCCCGCTTCATCAAGCGGGTCCTTGGCTCCGTCGGATGTGGATTCCATTCCGACCGCCTCCACCCTCGCGATCTTGTGGCGCGAGGTGGGGTCGAGGGGACCCATCGGGAGGAGGCTCGGAGGTGCCACAAGGAAGCCTCCGGACTCTGCGGCGGACTCCGCGCGGAACCCGCGATGGTTCGGAGTCCGCAAGCGACCCCTTCGTAGAAGGGCAAGACCGTGACACCGGCAGCCTCCGTCAACCGGGCGCGGACAACTTGTTGGGGCGCTCAGCGGCGCTTCCATCGAGGAAGAACACCGCACTATCATGAGTGCGGTGATTGAAAGTTCAGCTCGCCAAGGCGGGTTGACCGAACCTGCGGTAGCCTTCTAACGAGGCTTTGAGGTAGAAGTTTAAAATATGTAATGTAATACCGCATAGACAGTAGCCCGATGCTCGGTTCGGTGTTGGAAAGAAAAACGGATTGAGGATCCAAAAAGATATCTGTGAGTGCTAAAAATTATGTCAATATGGGTTTGCAGGCTGCGCTACTGACCTCTGCCGCACTGACTGCGGAGGTCGGTGCTTTGAAGCAAGACCTCGAGTGATCCGAGCAAGAGCTCGGCCTTGCCAAGAAGCAGCTTGAGGACAAAGAAGGTGAGGAACACCACTTTGAAATTTGTACCTTACAGAAAAGGATTTTGGTTGCAATAGAAATAACAAGGATAGCGTGGAGTGCTGCGGGGCCCACGAGCGAGTGGTGACCACGAAGGAGGGCGTGTCCGTGGCGAGCATAATCTTGCCGTGGAACGAGCGGATCGAGATAAGCAGGAGGTGCGGGTGGCGGAGGTGCGGCAAGAGCTCCAGGCTCTCATGGAAAAGCATGAGAGTTTGGAGCGCGACTCGAAGACTCAAGAGTCCGAGCTTGCCTCGGCTCTTCAAAGTGCCAAAGCCGCTAAGGCCGAGGCCCATAAGGACCTCTAGGAGATTGAGGCGGTGAAGAAAATAGCGGCGGGTAAGGCATTTTTCATGCAAAGCAAGCATGTGAATGTAAGTTACCTGTCACTTACCCGAATTCGGAGATCTCCAGGGGCGTTTGCAGATCTGCCCTACAGCGTGTCTGATGCCGCCGCATTCTACCGGGCCGAGGAGGGGAGCTCGACGGAGAAGGTCTTCGGTCTCGATGCGTTGAGGCGGACATCCGGTGCCTATAGCGACCAGTGAAGCAGTGGTCGAGCTCCTAAGGTAGCCGAGCGAGGCCATGAAGGGCCTCATAGTCCGGTGTGGCTGGAGAGGCCATGCACAGGAGCTACTTGGCCTCGTCTGGCGGCTGGTGGATCGTGCCCTTTGGGTGGAAGTCGTCAAGCGCTCCGCTTGCATTGAAGGTGCCGTCGGGCCTTGCCCGCGCAAAGGTGCCTTTAGGGCAGGCTGGATCTTTGAGAGGCTTCGGCAGACGCGCCGACGGGGGCAAGGAGTATCGTATGCCGAAATGTACTATAAGACTGTCTGAAGGGTGCCCAAGATTGCGGATGAGTGCCCAGAGATGTTATTATTGAGTAAACTTCGCAATGTGTTATCACATGCGCTGAAAACTTTGTTCATATCGCTAAGCAACGCTTATTGATTTAAAATATTACCTTACATGCGGCCGTTTATTAAATCGAGAGATGGCAAGTCGTTGGCTTCAGCCCCCATGCCACAGTCTTTGGGGTGTTCGGGATAAACTTAGCACTCTTGTTCCCATTTTGGGTCCATCTAGGGGCGCTCAACACAACGAACAAGGCAACTAGACTTATAATGCTTGAACACTCTCCTTAGCCATAGAATTCTATAATTTTAAATTTGGTGAATCCCTAGTATTCGGAAGACCGAGTTGAGGCGCTATCACGCTGGGCAGACGAAGCGGTTCCTCGCTCTAAGTGACATAAGTCTTTAAGGACTCGAAAAGACCTCTCGAACAGCGACCGGTCTCGCCTTATCATGACGATCGATTTAGCTTTCTCCAGGCGCTCGCCCAGCTCAGCCGGGCGCAATCGCGATGGTTCTCCCGATGCTAGCTTAGCCGACGAGCGGGCGTAAGGTACCAAAACATGGGAGCTGGGCAAACCCAACTATTGACCCAAGACTTGATTGAGAGCCGATAAATATAATGTTATAAGTTAGGGTGCCGCACTTGTGAAAGTGTTGGACTTATCACACCATAATCTGGGAAACATAAGCCCTGGTGTATTCGGCCGTACCAAAATGTCAGGTGCAAGATGTCGATAATAAACATATATGTAAAAAGAAATGCAATTATAAAAAAGGTGATGCATTGTTTATTCAAGAGATTACGCCATGAGTGCGAGCGATACAAATAATTAATGCTAAGCACGAGTTAGACTATTAGAAGTGTCTCCCTCGAGGGTAGGCTGCGGAATGGTGTATTTAACAAATTGAATGCTCGTAATGGAGACCACACGAGTGTTAAATCATAGCCTTTGTCCCTCCACGGCTGTTGCATCGTGAGTCCGGCGGATCTCTTCTTTGGGCCGGGGCTGTAGTGAGCGGAGTCTGTGAAAAAATAAAAAAGAAGAAAAAAAGTGACACACTTGGGAGCCCTGGTGTGGTTAAGCCGCACTCTGGGCTGTCGTGGTCGTGCCCTCCCCTATGCCCATGGTATCTCGGGCGTAATGATGTATCGAAGAGCTAGTCTTGCAATCATGCAAGGGCTGGGGTTGAGGCCGCATTACTCGCATGCTCGGAGCGTGCGGTGGTCTTGATTGATGTTACTCGGTAGCGTTTGGCTATGTCGGTCGTTTAACAGCGGATTCGAAATTGCCTTAAAGGCTGCTTTGTACTTCGCGAGAGAGCGGTGTGTGTTCCTCCGTTCGGAGGGCGTTGATATTTCCGTTGACCGTGATGACTCCACGAGGGCTGGCATCTTGAGCTTAAGGTATGCATAATGCGGTACCATGTTGAATTTTGCAAACGCCGTTCGTCCGAGCGAGCGTGATAGCGGCTGCGAGCGGGACTATGTCGAAGATTAACTCCTCGCTTGGAAATTATCCGGGATCCGAAGACCACTTCGGTGTGGCTGAGCACTGTACAATTGGCCTCCACACGGTATGGCGCCTTTGAAGGTCGTCTTTGTTGGTTTAATCCTTAAGGGTCTATGCCCATCTTGCGCCTTTGTATCACGATAAAGCAGGTTCGAGGCTGCTACCGCCGTCCATCGGGACTCTAGTGAGTGAAATCCATCGGCGATTGGGTCTAAAACCAATGCGGCGAATCCGCCATGGCGGATCTTGGTCGAGTGGTCTCTTCCGCCGAAAGTGATCGAGGCGAGGACCATGGATTGAACTTGGGCGGCGGCTCCATCGCATATCGTCCACGAGTGCGCTTCCGCTCCCTCTTGGGTATGTGGGTTGCGTATATCATGTTTACCGTCCGCACTTGTGAAACCCTACATCCTCTTGTTACGTGGCGAGTCTCTTCCTCGTTGTCATTGTGCAGCCCTTGTCATTGTTTTCGGCAATTAACTTGCACTGCTGTGAATACCCAACAATCTCTGTTGGTGTGATTAGCTGGCTTTTGAAGTGCCATGTATCGGCAAGAAGCGGTCGATACTCGGTCCAAATTGGACGGACCCGGAGTAGTTCTTTTGAATGGCTTCTTCCGCTGACCGGGTTTAGAGCCTCTGAATCCGGCGTTGACTGCCGTATCCTCATTGTTATCGCCGTTAACGTGGGGTTTTTTTTTTGTTTCGACACGACTTGCCATTGTGGTTCTTAGTATCTGGACTGCCAGCGTTTTTGCTGAGGTTGTTGCTGCAAGCTAGCCAGCTATCCTCTCCCGCGCAGAAGCGGGTCATGAGTGATGTGAGGGATGCCATGGATTTCGGCTTTTCCTGTCCTAGGTGCGGGCCAGCCACTCGTCGCGGATGTTATGTTTGAAGGCTGCGAGGGCCTCTGCATCCGGACGGTCGGCGATTTGATTTTTCTTTGTTAGAACCGTGTCGAACTATGCGGCGATTAAATCTGCTGCTGAATTATGTGGCTTAGGTCGCCGGCATCTGGTGTTATGCGTATGTGCCACGGAAGTTAATCGAGGAATGCGGCTTCTAGGTCCTCCCAACACCCAATTGACTCTGCAGGCAAGCTGTTAAGCCAATGCCGAGCTGGTCCTTTAAGCTTGAGTGGGAGATACTTGATGGCGTGGAGATCGTCGCCGTGGGCCATGTGGATAAGAAGGAGATAATCTTCGATCCAAACCGCGGGGTCTGTTGTGACATCGTAGGATTCAATGTTCACGGGTTTAAACCCTTGGGCATTTGATGATCCATTACTTCGTCGGTGAAGCATAGTGGGTGTCTTGGCGCCTCTATATTGAGCAATATCACGGCGTAGCTCAAGAAGGCGTTATCTGCTGTTTCGGCCCGGCGGAGTTCTTTGTATCCGCGCAAGATAATCGTCGTGGGTAGTGGGGCGCCCGTGATCCGTAGATAGATCTGGATTGTCTTGCCTTGTCCTCAATATATCCCACAAGTTCGGCGCATTCCTCGTGGCCCGTACTTTTCGGCGGTGCTTAGAATGCGGTCTTGATGGAGGCCTAGATGCCTCTCTGTCGCGACCACGGGGTGGTCGGTCTGCCGTATTGTGCGCTGGTGATGAAAGTTTGTATGCTTCCTCCTCTAGTCGGGGGAGCAACTTGCGTTTTGGGTAGTGAGGGAGTCCTGGACTAGGGGGTGTCCGGATAGCCGGACTATCATCGTCAGCCAGACTCCAAGACTATCAAGATATAAGATTGAAGACTCCATCCCGTGTCCGGATGGGACTTTCCTTGGCGTGGAAGGCAAGCTTGGCAATAGAGATATGTAGATCTCCTACCATTGTAACCGACTCTGTGTAACCCTAGCCCTCCCCGGTGTCTATATAAACCGGAGGGTTTTAGTCTGTAGGACAACACAACCATTACAACAATCATACCATAGGCTAGCTTCTAGGGTTTAGCCTCCTTGATCTCGTGGTAGATCCACTCTTGTACTACCCATATCATCAATATCAATCAAGCGGGAGTAGGGTTTTACCTCCATCGAGAGGGCCCGAACACAGGTAAAAACATCGTGTCCCTTGTCTCCTGTTACCATCCGCCTAGGCGCACGATTCGGGACCCACTACCCAAGATCCGCGGTTTGACACCGACATTGGTGCTTTCATTGAGAGTTCCTCGTATGCGTCACCAATAAACTTGATGGCTTCTTCAATCAACAACAATGCCGTCCGGTGAGACTTTTCTCCCGGACAAATCTTAAGATTGGCGGCATCGCCGCTGCGGGCAATTAAGCAGCCATCTGGAGTAGATCGAAAGCTATGCCCCTGGCCATCGGTCAGGTTTGGAAGCCTAAACTTCACGACCGACATCCGTGGAGACTTGATCTTCAGCGGATTCGAGCCTGACCGGCGTGCAGCTGTCACGATGGGCATGATTTAGCTCTGCCGCGGACGGTGCCACGGTGGCCGCTACGAATCCGCTCGACCCATAGTTCGGGCGGACCCGCGCGGTCGAGGGCGGTGGCTGGACACGCCTCGGGGCTGCAACTTCTCGGCGATAGAGCGAATCTGACCTTGTCCTTATAAAGCTCATGACTCCGGCGCGGACTCCTTGCGGACTCAAACCTCCTGCGCCCCCTTGTCGAATCCGATTGGGCGCCCGATTATGGAGTTCACCACCGCGAGACATCTTTCGGCACTCACCCTTTGGTGACATCCTGAATTCGCTAAAGCACCTCGTTATCGGAGAACCTGGCGGACTACGGCCGGGGCGGTTGAGATGCGGACGGCGAAGAAATTCAAAGCCGACCCACCACCCACTTTGTAGCCACCGCCGATGATTTAACCGACATGCTAGACTATGACTACGAAGACATCGGCGGAATGGGCGGCGATGCGGAGATGACCAGAACCAGCGCCTACGAGGCCTTTGGAAGACCACCTCGTCATATGACATATACATGGTGGACACCCCAAAGGATGGGGATGGTGAAGAAGCGCGACGATTCCTCTAAGAAACAGCCCAAGCACCAGCGTCGTGGCGCCGCTCTAAATCCCGCCACAACAAGAATGGAGATTCCGGCATCGGAGATAATAACACCCCAGAGAGTGCCGAAGACAACCCCCTCGAGCACAATTCAGCACGGGAGGGCGGGAAGCCAGCCCTCGAGAGAGCGGCGGATGAGGAGCTAGAGGATGACAATTACATGCCTCCCTCCGGAGGCGAGGCAAGCTGAGCGACAGCAATTAAATGCGTGCCGAGGATCCCATCGAACAAGAGCGTTTTAAGCGCGGGCTAATAGCCACGGCGAACAGCCTAAAGAAAAAGCAACAACACCTTCAAGTTGATCAAGACCCGGCGGCGGCGGATGGACCGAGGTCCTTGCGGCGAAGAGTATGAACTCGAGCGCCCTCAAGAGCTACCCAAAGCAAAGTTGCTCCCCGACTAGAGGAGGAAGCATACATACCTTCATCACGATTACTGTCTGGCGGACCGACCACCCGTGGTCGCGACGAGAAGGCATCTAGGCCCTCCATCAAGACCGTACCCGGCACCGCTCGAAAATCTGAAGCCACGAGGAATCGCCGGACTTGCGGGATATATTGGAGGACAAGGCAAGACAATCCAGATCTATATCTGGCGGATCACGTGGGCGCCCCACGAGCCACGGCGACTACCGTCGCGCGGATACAACAACTCGGCGGGCGAACACAGCGAACAGCGCTCCCTTGAGCTACGTCGTGATATTGCTCAATATAGGCGCCGCACACCCACTATGCTTCAGCGACGAGTAATGGATCATTAAATCCTGAAGGGTTTAAACCGTGAACATTGAATCCTCGATGGCTAACAGACCCCACGGTTTGGATCGAAGATTATCTCCTTCATATCCATATGGCCCGGCGGCAATCTCCACGCCATCAAGTATCTCCCACTCAAGCTTAAAGGACCAGCTCGGCATTGGCTTAACAGCTTGCTGCGAGTCAATTGGGTGTTGGGAAGACACGGAAGCCGCATTCTCGACAACTTCCGGGGCACATCGTGTGACCACCGACGCCGATGACCTAAGCCACATAATTCAGCGGCCAGACGAATCGGCCAAACAGTTACGGACACGGTTCTTAACAAAGAAAAAATCAAATCGTCGAATGTCCGGATCTGAGGCCCTCGCAGCCTTCAAACATAACATCCGCGACGAGTGGCTGGCCCGGCACCTAGGGCGGGAAAAGCGAAATCCATGGCAGCCCTCACATCACACATGACCAGCTTCATGCGGGAGAGGACAGGTAGCTGGCTCGCAGCAACAACCTCGGCAAAAATCTTTGGCGGTCCGGATACTAAGGACCTGGCGGCAGGTCACGTCGAAATAAAACAAGCGCCGTGTTAGCGGCGACAACAATGAGATCTGGCGGTCGGCGCGGATTCAAGGCCCTAAACCGGTCGTGGAAGAAGCCATTCAAAGAACCACTCGGGTCCGTCCAATTTGGACCGAATACTCGACCGCTCTTGCGGATACATGGCACCCGAAAAGCTAGCTAATCACACCAGCGAGATTGTTGGGTATTCAAGGAGCAGCAATTTAATTGCGAAAACAATGACAAGGGGCTGCCTGGCGATGATGAGGAAGAGACCGGCTGCCGAGCGATGAGGACGAAGGGCTTCCCCACAAGTGCGGACGGTAAACATGATATCATAACCCATATACCCAAGAGGGAGCGGAAGCGTGCGCAAGGGCGTATATGCGATGGAGCGATCGCCCGAAGTTCAATCCATGGTCCTCTTGCCCGATCACTTTCGATCGAAGAGACCACCCGACCGATATCCGCCATGGCGGATTCGCCCAGTGGTTTCAGACCCAATCGTCGATGGATTTCACCTCACGAGAGTCTGATGGGCGGCGGCGTGCTGAACCTGCTTTATCGGGATATAGTCGCAAGATGGGCATAGACCCCTCAAGGATCAAACCTCGAAGCGACCTTCAAAGCGTCATACCGAGCGTTGAGGCCAATTGTGCTGGCTCAATCACCACAGGAATTGGTCTTGGATCCCGGACAAATTCGAGCGAGAGTTAATCTTGACATAGTCCCGTTCATGGCGGCTATCACGCTCTGCTTTCGACGAACTGCGTTCGCAAAGTTCAGCAGCGGTGCCGCATTATGCATACCTCAAGCTCAAGATGTCGGGCCCTCGTGGAGTCATCACGGTCAGCGGAAATCTGAGCGCTCCCTCGAATGGAGGATCACTGCAATGACTCTCGCGGCGAAATCTGAGCAGCCTTTTAAGGCAATTTTGAGTCCGGCCGTTAAGCGGCCGGACACGGCCAAGCAGCGCCCGAGCGACATCAATCAAGACCACGGCATGTTAGAACGCAGCGTAGCAATGCGGCTCCAACCCAAGCCCTCGCATGATTGCAAGACCAGCTCTCCGCATACATCATTACGCTCTGGAGATATCATGGGCATAGGGGGAGGGGCACGACCACAACAGGCCTAGAGTGCGGCTCAACCACACCAGGGGCTCCCAAGTGTGTCGCTCTTTTCATTTTTATTTTCCTTATTTTTATACACAGGACTCCGTTCACCAGAGGCCATGTCCGGCGGCGAACCTGCCGAACTCACGATGCAACAGCCAGGGAGGGACAAAGGTTGCAAAGAACACTCAGGTGGTCTCCATTACGAGCATTAAAATGATAAATACACCAGTCCGCAGCCCACCCCTGGAGGGGGACATGTTTAATTAGTCCAATCCCTTGCTTACTGCACTATTTGTATCATTCTACACTCATGGCAGAATTCCTTGAATAAACAATGCAGCACCTTTTGCCTATAATTGCATTACTTTACATATATGTTCATTAATGACATCTACTCTTAGTATATTTTAGTGCGGCCGAATACACCGAGGGCTTATGTTCCCGCATTATGGTGTGATAAGTCCGAACACTTTCACAAGTCGGCACCCGACCTTATAGCATTATATGAATCGGCTCGAATCATGTCTTGGGTCGATAGTTGGGTTTGCCCGGCTCCCATGTTTTGGTACCTTACGTTCCGTTATGTCGGCTAAGGTAGCAGGGAGAACCACTGCGATTGCGCCCAGTTGAGCTGGGCTAGCGCCTCGATGGAAAGCTAAAAGCTATTTGTCATGATAAGGCGAGAGACTGGTCGCTGTTCGAGAGGTCTTTTCGAGTCCCTAAAGACTTATGCCGCTTCGAGCGAAGAACCGGATAATGTCTGGCCAAGGCGTGTATAGCGCCCCGAACTCGGTCTTCAGAATACTAGGGGCTTCGCCGAAATTTAAAATTATAGAATTCTATGGCTAAGTGAGAGTGTTCAAGCATTATAAGTCCGGTTGCCTTGTTCGTTGTGTTGAGCGCCTCCCTAGATGGACCCAAAAATGGGAACAAGAGTGCTCAAGTTTATCCCAAACACCCCAGCACTCGTGGCATGGGGGCTGAAGCCGTGGACTTGCCATCTCTCAGATTTAATAAACGACCGGACAGAAGGTAATATTTTAAATCAATAACCGCTGCTTAGCACATATGAACAAAGTTTTCAGTGCACAGGATAACACATTGCGAGTTTACTCAATAATTACATCTCTGGGGCACTCATCCGCAATCTTGCGGGCACCCTTCAGGACAGTCTTATAGTACATCTCGGGCGTACGACACTCCTTGCCCGCTGGCGGCGCGTCAGTGATAAGCCTCTCCGCATCCAGCCTGCCCCAATGCACCTTTGCGCGGGCAAGGGCCCGACAGGCACCTTCAATCTGGTGGGCGCTTGATGACTTCCACCCGAGGCGCGATCCACCAGCTGCCGCACGAGGCCGAAGTAGCTCCCAGGCATGGCCTCTCCAGGCCACAGCCGGACTATGAGGCCCTTCATGGCCTGCTCAGCCACCTTGTGGAGTTCAACCAGCTGCTTGGCTGGTCGCTAGAAGCGCCGGATGTCGGCCTCGGCGTCTTGAGACCGAAAACCTTCTCCGCTGAGCTCCCTCCTCGGCTCGGTAGAATCTTGGAGGCATCGGACATCTTCTTGAGGCAGATCTACAAGCATACAGGAGAGCTCGAATTCGGGTAAGTAACAGGTAATTTACATTGACATGCTTGCTTTGCATGAAAAATGCCTTACCCGCCGCTATTTTCTTCACATCCTCAACCTCCTGGAGGGCCTTACGGGCCTCGACCTTAGCGGCTTTGGCACTTTCAAGAGCCGAGGCAAGCTCGGACTCTCGAGTCTTCGAGTCGCGCTCCAAACTCTCATGCTTTTCCATGAGAGCCTGGAGCTCTTGCCGCAACTCCGCCACCCGCGCCTCCTGCTTCTCTCGCTCCGCTCGTTCCGTGGCCGCATTGCGTTTGGCCGTGGACACGGCCTCCTTCAGGGTCGCCACCTCGTTCGTGGCCCCTGCAGTACCCACGTTATCCTCGTTATTTCTATTGCAACCAAAATCCTTTTCGGTAAGGTACAAATTTTCAAGTGGTGTTACTCACCTTATTTGTCCTCGAGCTGCTTCTTGGCAAGGCCGAGCTCTTGCTCGGACGCTCGAGTCTGCTTCAAAACACCGACCTCCTTGATCGGTCTGGCGAGAGGTCAGCAGCGCGCCTGCAAACCCATATTGACATAATTTTTAGCACTCCTGCGTATATCTTGTTTAGATCCTCAATCCGGTTTTCTTTCCGAACACCGAACCGAGCATCGAGGGCTCTTGTCTATGCGGTATTACATTACATATTTTAAACTTCTTACCTCAAAGCCTGTTAGAAGGCTCTGCGAGGCTTGGTCGGCCCGCTCTTGGGGAGCTGAACCTTCGAATCACCGCACTCATAATAGTGCGGTGTTCTTCTCGATGGAAGCACTTTGTTGGCGCCTCCAACAAGTTATCCGGCGCCTCGGTTGGGCGGAGGCCGCCGTGTCTGATCTTGCCCTTCTTGCGAAGGGGCCGCCTGCTGGACTCCGGAACCACTGCGGGTTCCGGCATGGAGTCCGGCGCAAAGTCCGAGAGGCTGCCTTGTGGCGCCTCCGGAGCCTCCTCCTGATGGGTCCCTTCCTGGGATCCCACCTCGGCATCCTCAGCGTCACGAGGGGTGGAGGCAATCGGAATGGAATCCACGTCCGACGGAGCCAAGGACCCGCTCGATGAAGCGGGAAGATCATCATCGGCCGGACTACAGGTAGTATGCGGCATTAGAAGGACACTATGTGACACAAAAGATAAATTATGAATCATTCAGGAATCCGAATACTTACGATCTTGCCGGAGGCCTGGCCCTTGAGGGCCACTCTTCGTCGCCAACGTTGGCATTGGCGGAGCTGTCCGGGGGATGGGTCCTTCCCCTCTTGGACCCTTCGGCCTCCCCGTTGGGAAGCCTTCCTCTTCCTCTCTCCTCCTCTGGGAGAGAGTCACATTCTCCTCCTCGTCTTGGAGAGAGTCCGCCTCGAGCCATCGGACGATGAGTCCGATATCACTGGCGTCGGGAACTTCTTGAGTTCCGTGGCCTTCTTCTTAGCCTTCTTCTCGGCACCACATAAAGTGCGGGACCAGCAACCCGTTAAGCAGGCGTCCGCTGAATCTTCGGGAAGGGGCCGGACGGTCTACTGTCCGGATGTCCTCTGCCGATCTGTCAAAGGCATTGGGAGTTTTAGATCCCACATAGAGTCAAACTATGAAAGAAAATAAATGTCCCATAGAGGATAAGAAAGCTTACCTCGCCGGGTGGGCGCTTGTGCTGAATCCGCGGTCTTCCGTCGTGGGCGCAGGGCTTCTCCGCCCTTGAACAGCACCCTCCGGGCATCTTAAATGCGTCATGTCGAAGAGCGCTCGAGGTCGGTCTGTGCGGATCGAACTCCCACAAATTAAAGGCTTTTTGTTGGCGGGGAGAATCCGGCGGACGAGCATGACTGGGTCACATTGACAAGCCTAAGCTTCTTGTTCACCAAGGTGCAGAGGCAGGGCTGGAGTCTGTCGGCTCCTCAAACTTCCCCATAGCAAGCCCTTCTCTTTCCGAGGCGGTGAGCTGCATCGGGATACAGATCTAAACTTCGAGGCCGCCGCCCATTTTGGAGTCACGCGGCTCGGTGATGTAGAACCACCCGATTGCCACCCTTGAGCGGACTCCATGAAGGCCCCTTGAGCGAGATGGCGTTGGGCATCTTGCCCAACATAAGCGCCTCTGCACTCCGCTTGGGCGCCTTCACTACCTTGACAGCGTTGAAGGTCTTGAGCCATAGGCGAAGTGGGGCTGGATGCAGAGGAAGGCCTCGCACCTGACGATAAGCGCCGAGATGTTGAGGATGAAGTTTGGCGCGGATCATGGAAGTCGAGCCGTAATAGTACATGAGCCCCGGACGAAGGGATGCAACAGGAAGCCCGATCCGCGGAGGAAGTGGGGAAGAATCGACCCTCTCATGGGGCACTGGGGTGGGATGAGCTGCCCTTGCCGGGCGGCCGGTCGCGATGTCGCCCGAGCAGTATCCGGCGCGCTGCGGCTTCTTGATGTGCTCCTCCGTAGCGGAGGAAGCTAACCACTTGCCTCCGCTCCGGACATGGTGGAGAAGGTCGAGGCGAGATGTGCGGGCTTGGTATTTGGAGCTCGAGTGCGCGGAGATGGATAAGCAAAGGTGAAAGAAGGCGTAGGTAAAAAAGGTGGATCCTTATCCCCTTATATATGGGCGGATGAAGACTATGCGTCCCCACCGGCCTGGTAAAACTCGCTTATCTCCCAAGCGCTACCATCAATGGCGCGGTTGGGTTACCCACGTCCGTATTGATGAGAATCCCGGAATAAGGGGAACACGATCTCTGTTTCGACAAGACGTGCCAAGGAAACCACTTCGCTAAACGCGCTGAGGTGGGATAATAAAAAATGATTCAAGTAAAGGCTTGGTAGTGGTGTGACGTCATGCCACAAAATACGTCAGCAGATTGAACTTGTGTACATATTATTCTCTCTACGGTGGAATGTGGAATTTATTTTGCAGAGCCGGACACTATCCTAGTGTTCACAATCTTCCATGACTTATTCGGGAGGAACCCGCCTTGCAATGCCGAACAATATCTTGCCCGGACTCATCGTCATTGAAGCCTGGTTCGAGAGACTCTTGAGGAGTCTGGACTAGGGGTGTCCGGATAGCAGACTATCATCTTGACCGGACTCCAAGACTATCAAGATACAAGATTGAAAACTTAGTCCGTGTCCGGATGGGACTTTCCTTGGCGTGGAAGGCAAGCTTGGCAATCTGGATATGTAGATCTCCTACCATTGTAACCGACTACGTATGCGCTAGCCCTCCCGGTGTCTATATAAACGGAGGGTTTTAGTCCGTGGGACAACACAACCATTACAACAATCATACCATAGGCTAGCTTCTAGGGTTTAGCCTCTTTGATCTCGTGGTAGATCCACTCTTGTACTACCCATATCATCAATATCAATCAAGCGGGAGTAGGGTTTTACCTCCATCGAGAGGGCCCAAACACAGGTAAAACATCGTGTCCTTGTCTCCTGTTACCATCCGCCTAGACGCCTGATTCGGGACCCCCTACCGAGATCCGCGGTTTGACACGACAGGTAGCTCTTGGAGGCGTTGAGTTCATTCTCTTGACGCGAGGACCTCGGCCATCTATCGGCCAAGAGGTCTTGATCAGCTTGAAGCTGTTGCTGCTTTTCTTTAGGCTATTTGCCGTGGCGATAAGCCTGCGTTTGAAACAGCTCTTGTTCGACGGGATCCTCTCGCACAGCAGATTAAATCGTCGTTGAGGCTTGCCTCGTCTCCAGAGGGAGGCATGTAGTCTTCATCCTCCTCGTCTGCCGCTCTCTCTCGAGGGCTGGCTTCCCTGTCCTCCTATGCTAAATCCTGTTGGAGGGGGTTGTCTTCGGCACTCTCTGGGGTGTTATTATCTCCGGTGCCGGAATCTCCTTTCTTACTGTGACGGGATTTAGAGCGGCGCCGCTGACATCGGCGCTTGGGCTGTTTCTCAGCAGAATCTGCCTCCGCTGCTTCCTCGCCGTCCCCATCCTTTGGGGTGTCCACCATGTATATGTCATATGACGAGGTGGTCTTCCAGTGCCCTGTAAGCGCTGGCTCTTGATCGTCTCCGGCGTCGTCGTCCATACCGTCGATGTCTTCGGAGTCGTACTCTAGCATGTCGGTTAGATCATCGACAGTGGCTACAAAGTGGGTGGTGGGTGGGCTTTGAATTTTTTCGTCGTCCGCATCCCAACCATCCTGACCGCAGTCCGGCCAGGGTTCTCCTAATAACGACAGATGCTTTAGCGAATTTAGGATGTCGCCAAAGGGTGAGTGCTGAAAGATGTCCGCGGTGGTGAACTCCATAATCGGTGCCCAATCGGATTCGATTGGCGAGGCGAGAGGTTGGTCCGGCAAGGAGTCGGCGCCTCGAGTCGCGAGCTTTATAAGGGACAAGGTCGGTATTGGCTCCATCGCCGTAGAAGTTGCAGCTCGGCGGTGTCCAGCCACATCCCTCGTCTGCGCGATCTGCTCCGAACTATGGGTCGAGCGAACTCGTGTGCGACCTCCGGAGCCTTGTCCGTGGCGAGCTAAATCATGCCCATCGTGACAACCACGCACGCTTTCGGCTCTGCTCGAATCCGTCGAAGATCAAGTCTCCGCGGATGTTGGCCGTGAAGTTCGCTCCCAAACTGACTGATGGCCATGGGCGTAACTTCGATCTGCTCCGGATGGCCAAGGAATTAGCCCATGATGCAAAGCCGCCCGAACACGAAGGTCTGTTAGGGAGAAAATTCTCACCACAGACTGCGTCGTTGTTGATTGAAGAAGCCATCAAGCCTATCGGTGGCGACACGGATGTACTCTCAATGAAAGCACCAATGTCGGTGTCAAAACCGGCGGATCTCGGGTAGGGGTCCCAAGCTGTGCGTCTAGGCGGATGGTAACGGGATACAAGGGACACGATGTTTTTACCCGTGTTCGGGCCCTCACGATGGAGGTAAAACCCTACTCTGCTTGATTGATATTGATGATATGGGTAGTACAAGAGTGGATCTACCACGAGATCAAGGAGGCTAAACCCTAGAAGCTAGCCTATGGTATGATTGTTGTAATGGTTGTGTGTCCTACGGACTAAACCCTCCGGTTTATATAGACACCGGAGAGGGCTAGGGTTACACAAATTCGGTTACAATGGTAGGAGATCTACATATCCGTATCGCCAAGCTTGCTTTCCACGCCAAGGAAAGTCCCATCCGGACACGGGACGAAGTCTTCAATCTTGTATCTTCATAGTCTTGGAGTCTGGCTGACGATGATAGTCCGGCTGTCCGGACACCCCCTAGTCTACGACTCCCTCAGAGACCAACAGGGTTGTCTCACTATCTTGAACCTTATCTGCATTACTTTCTCCACCATTTCATAGTGGGGTGCTCTTCCCCAATATTCTGTTTGCATAGTCCAAGAGACACAAGCAGACACATCACAGGTTTAGCTTGTAGTGTACCAAACTCATTTTGGTAAACTGGTTCAGTAGTAAGGTGGACAGGATAACAACATGAAACAAACATATATCTATGTACTATGGTCACTGTATTGTCCATATCATTCTAGTTTATGTTCCCTAATCAAGATAGAGACACAGTTCAACTCATATATTTTTAAGACACAACAGCATAGACAGAATATAAGTGTGAGAAACTACACAACATTGGCAGCACTTGTAATGTGCATCACATGAGAACATAACTGTTTATACAACTTAAACTGAAATCAACATAGAGCAAGACGTTAGAACTGCAATCCAGTTAAAGAAATAGGTTTAAAACATACCTGTTGCACCATTGGAGTTTCAATTGGATCCTTCAAATTCGGAAGTAGTTGGTATGAGTAAATACAGTGATGCAACAACAAAGGAGTATGGACCATAGCTATGGAATCGACACGAGAACAGCTGTTGCTCTTACGCTTTAAGCGTGGAGTTTGAGTTAGTTGTGGTGGTCTTAGTGCTTTGGGCACTGCAGTAGCTTTACAAACTGCTCATGTGAGGGTACTCTGTGGTGGACATGGTGCTTTGTCAACTATAAGTGGGTTACTATCCGCTGGGGTTGTGGTTAGATGGGTTGTAGCTGGTTCTCTGCCCAACTGTGTAAGTGTGCAATCTGGAAGTGTCCCGATTATGCGTGGTGGGGCTAGTTTGTGGGCTAGTACAACCATGCTTCTATCTGCATCAACGGGTAGCACTGTCTTTTGTGAAGAACGGGTTTTTGCTCCCTTAGATACTGCCATCACCCCTCCAATTCAAATGGCTGATAAACAAGAAAAGAAATTGAACCTCTGAGACATTGTATGATGAGCAGATGTGGTAATTCACATATATGTTGTCTAACCAAGCAGACAACATGACACAATTTCACATATATGATGCCTAACTAAGCAGGATAGCATGACACGATTTTGGATATATGATGGATAACTTAACGAGGATATAATGGCATAATTCAACATATGATGAGTACCTAAATAGGATGACATGACAAAACTATATGATGTCTTTCTAAAATAGGTTGGGATGAAATAATTCACATACATTTTGTCTAAGTATACAGGATGGCATGATATAATTGACATAATTGATTCATATACTAAGCAGCTGGCACTCGCATGTATGATCTCTAAACTAAGCAGATAGAATTCAATATTGTCCATATGATGTCTAAACTAAGCAATGCAAGACACCATATGCATCATATAAGAAATATAAACATTGCAACTTAGAGCATACACCTCAGGTGGGATATAGGACTGGTCATCTGTCTCTGAATCCTCCTCTAAGGAGCTCCATGTAACCATCGAGATATATGCTTCAACAGGTACCATTGCCTGCTCTCAAGACCTTGTTTTCACTCCAGATTTTTCCATAACCGGCTCAAATGGCTGATACACATGAAGAGTAGTTCAATATACACAGATTGTCGACAAATGGAATATGTAATGAAAAAAAAGATGGCATTAGATAATTCACATATATGATGCCTGGCTCCATGGCGGTGCATAATTCACATATATGATAACTAGCTGAAAAACATGGCATTGCATAATTCACATATCTGATATAGAAAGCAAACATGAGGCATTCACACAAAGCATGTCTAATCTAAGCAGATGGCATGGCAATGCAAGACACCATATGCATGATATGAGCAATATAACCCAGCCAAGTTAGAGCATGCACCTCGGGGGGATACGACTGGTCATCTCTCTCTGAATCCTCCTCTGAGGAGCTATCTGTAACCAACAAGAAATCTGCATCGACAGGTAGCACTAACTGCTCAAAAGACCTTGTTTTCACTCCAGATTTTCCCATGACCGACTCAAATGGCTGATGCACAGGAAGAGTAGATGAATGTATAAACATTGTTGACAAATGGAATACATTATGGAAAAAAATATGGCACGATACAATTCACATATACAATGACTGGCTAAACAGGATGGCATTTCATGATTCACGTATATGATGCCTGGCTAAAGAAGATGGCATTGCATAATTCCCATATACTCCCTCCGTTCCTAAATATTTGTCTTTTTAGAGATTTCAAATGGACTACCACATATGGATGTATATAGACATATTTTAGAGTGTAGATTCACTCATTTTGTTCCGTATGTAGTCACTTGTTGAAATCTCTAAAAAGACAAATATTAAGAATAATGAAGTATGATAAAAGCAAATCTAAACTAAGTGATGACATATAAGATGTATAATGTAAGCAATGCAAGGCGCCATATGCATGATATGACCAACATCAGCATGTCAAGTTAGAGCTAACACCTCAGGTGGTAAACAGGCATGGTCGGCTCCTTCTGAATCTCCATCTGAACAGTTATCTTCCTCTAGAATACAATCTGGAAATGCAGGAGAGGGGGGGGGGCACTTCACCCACCATGGAGCAGCGTCTGCATGACATTATATTCGCACGTAACGTTCTTCTCTTTTTCTCTACATGTTCAGTACGATTGTGTACAATATCTAACATGCATAATAAAAAATAGTTAGATTTTGTAAGGCCTAAGCGGTGCATGCAAAAATCAAGGCCGATGGTAGCAAGCAGTGGATGGATCCAAAACTAATGATAGCGGGTAGATTATAGCTTCAGGTTTAAAACATAGACAATGGATCATCTATTGTTTGTTGCCCACCCAACATGAACCACATAGAAGACCCGGATAAACGGATAGTAGACGGATACTATTCGTTCTTTGGCTCGATATGAGACCCATGGGCAATTCAAAACTCAATATTGAGCGATAAAGTAGCGGTAATAATAACCGATGTATAGCGTAAGCAAACACGAAAACTGCGACCACTCTTAGGGCTATGTAGTCCTCGGGTTAAATGCCTTTCGATCGATGATGGTAATGCACGGTTAGGCGTGGCTACCGGCAACGGGGAAGATGATCTGAGGCGACGAAAGAAAGTCTTCAGGGGGATCTCTGTTGCAGTGAACGCTTCTGTCGATGGTGCACCTTAGGTGGGGTGGATGATGACACGGCAGGAGCAGAACATAACACACAGAGTTTTCTTTGATGCCAATCTGAAAATGAAGTAAATCTGTAAGGGCTCCTTAGAATTGGAGGATTCCATAAATGCAGGGATAGAAAAACACAGGAATAGGATAGGAATGCACGTGCAAAACAGAGCATTTGGAAACATAGGATTTCAGTCAACCTGGGTGTTTGGCTCACATGAATTGGAAGAACAGAGAAATGGAGAAACAAAGTGATGCGACGAGTGTACAACCTCTTTGGCATAGCCTTGTGGACCTCAACATCATTGGGTTGGACGTGGAGGATGGTGATGATGCTGGTGTGACTGTCGGAGGCGGGGAAGAAGATCCGAGGCCTCTGGAAATGGCGGCGAGGGTCTTGCTCCTTTGTGATGGGCGGTTCCGTCGTTGGAGCGACTTCGCTAAGGTGTCTGGCGACGAAATTTGAAGCATGACAAGACAGAATGACATTAATCTGAAGTGGGACCCTAATATCATCTGCAATAGATGATTTAAAATACATCACCAAAAAGTGCTAGATGTAAAACGCATCATGTAACGCCCCAAGACCGGAGCTTCAGATGCCTTCCAGCTATTCCGAGTTTCGTCGTGTGTTTCTTTTGTGCTTGCTCTTTTATTTCGCTTCTTGCATCATGTTCATCATTTGGTTATATTGCATTGCCATGCCCATCTTTGTCATGTTGCATTTGTGCCTCTTGTCATTTTGGCATTCTCATAATCATCATGTGCATTATCATATTCATGCATGTTACATTGTTGCATGCTCCACGTATGATCATGCATCATCACCTCCTCCTTCCTTCTTCATTCCTGCATTTTGGCAAGTGACCTTTTCCCCTTCTCCATAAATGTTCATTCCTTCCCTATTAATCTTAAACCATGCCTACACCCTCTCTGACAATTTTTCAGCTCATTGAAAGTTGTTTTGGTCAGGTTGAAAAATAAGACAAGTTTGAAAATAATTGTCACCATGGCGGAACGAAAGGGGTGCCACGGCAACGATAACGAAAAAGGTGCCACGGCGGCGAAAAGGAAATGGTGCCACGGCAACATATCCGAAAATGATGCCACAGCGACATATCGGTTCCATAACTCATGGAAATACCGGTGCAAAAGGAAGGGTGGCGTGGCGAGTCATGCAAAATGGTGGGGTGATCCGGATCACCGGGTTCCCACGGTCAGCAACAAAGCAATGAGGAGCGCGCAAGGAACAACTCGGACATGGTGCAAACACGGGCATCTCATTCAACATGCATTCGGTCCACGGCGGTCGTTTCGTGTTATACCTTCGAAGCGTTCAAACGGGACGGTTCGCGTTTCGTAGAGGGAAGTAGTAGTTCTCGTCGACGGTAGTGGAAGTAGTCGTTCTTGCGATGATCGTCAAGGTACACCGTTCGTAGATGTTCGGGCGGCGGTAGTTGTACATGTTCGTCGTGGTACTTGTCGGTCCAGTCTTGGTGTAGATGTACATCGCAACCGTAGTGGTACTCGCGGACTTCGGCGCCGGTAGTCGTACACGTATCACCGCGATGTAGTCGTACTCTTGTCGTAGAGGAACTTGACGTTTCCAAGGGGCTCCGAATGTCGTGGTACTTGGCGTCCAGTGCAGCAACCTCGTGATGCACAGCTGCGGTGGTGGTCTTGGAGGTTCGCTAGTTGCCGGAGAAGGACCACGCCACGGGGCGCAGCGAGGAAGGCAGCGCGCAGAAGAGCAGATGCAGCGTCGCTGCAGGCACGGGAGGAGGAAGACCATGGCAGAGGCAGACGCCGACGGGAGGCAGGGGCGACGGAGATGCTGATGGGGAGGCGTGAAGGAGGCAGGGCGCTGGCGATGGAGGAGGTGGTGGTGCAGAGCAGCAGCGGGAGGAAGCGGGCACGGACGCAGGCGACGAAGGGCCGCCGGAGTCGTGGTCAGAGGTGGGCGGCGCGCGGCAGAAGGAGCACAGCCGGCGGCGGCGCTGGACGCGGCCGGGGTCGGCGCCGGCGGAAGATGGCGGCGGTGGGCGCACCGGTGGCGGCCAGGACGGTTGGCGAGGCAGACGACGAGCTCGACAGGACAGCGGCGCGCGGGACATGGCAGCGGGGCGGCGGGAGCTGCTGGAGCTTGCGGCCGCGGCGGCGCGAGGGAGACGAGGGAACGCGAGGAGAGGAGCGGCGAGGCGCATGGGGTCGAGACGAGGGCGCAACGCGTGGGTGCTTCGCGGCGGGCAGAGGGCTGCGCGGGCGAGGAAGAACAAGGGGAGAGATGGGGATCGAGCGGAGGAATGGATCGAGCGAGGGAGATGGATGCGGCGCTGAGGGGATCGGGCAGGGGGAGATTGGATCGATGGGAGGTCGGGCTAGGGTTAGGAGGGCTAGGTGGGCCTTGGGCCATGGTTGGAGCGGAGCTAGCTGGGCCGGCCTGGGAGGCCGAGGCCCAGGGGGGGTGGCTGCGCTGGCTGCTTCCTTTTTTTTTAAAAAACAGAAATGAAAACAGAAAAGCTCAGGGAAAAAGAAGAGGAGATAGAGGATAAATAAAATATTCTCCAACTCCTGGAATTATCCACTATTTTAATAAATTGCATTGGGCATTTTTAAAGGTAGAAAAATAAGACAAGTTTGAAATATTTTCAAACTTGTGTCATTTTTCAACCTGACCAAAACAACTTTCAATGAGCTGAAAAATTGTCAGAGAGGGTGTAGGCATGGTTTAAGATTAATAGGGAAGGAATGAACATTTATGGAGAAGGGGAAAAGGTCACTTGCCAAAATGCAGGAATGAAGAAGGAAGGAGGAGGTGATGATGCATGATCATACGTGGAGCATGCAACAATGTAACATGCATGAATATGATAATGCACATGATGATTATGAGAATGCCAAAATGACAAGAGGCACAAATGCAACATGACAAAGATGGGCATGGCAATGCAATATAACCAAATGATGAACATGATGCAAGAAGCGAAATAAAAGAGCAAGCACAAAAGAAACACACGACGAAACTCGGAATAGCTGGAAGGCATCTGAAGCTCCGGTCTTGGGGCGTTACAACACTCCACCACTATGAGAGGATCTCGTCCCGAGATCTAGAATGGCACCGGAGAGAAAAAGGAAGAGGAAGTTAAGAGGTAAACTAAGTTGCTTCTTCGGCAAACGAGTGAAACCACGAACCTTGAGAGGTTGAGCAAAATGAAAGGAAGAAAATAACGAAGATGTGCAAAGTTGAAAACACTCCGTTAGGAAAGAGGAACAAGGGATACAACGAGAACCAAGAGGTTTAGTGACAAGATAGATATTGAAACCACTCCGGATAAAACAAGATAGAGAAGGAATAAGAATGAAATAATTTGGGTAGCACTCAAATGCGAAGAAGAAGGAAAACTTGATAAGAGGAAAAACACTTGAAGGATGACACAACACTCGGTTAAATGGATAAGCAAGAAAAGGAACACGATCCTCACAAAATGAGGTGATTGTTGAAGAGCACAACATCACAATGCCTCCGTAATGAAAGAATAGAAGTTAGACCGTTGGGATAAAGGGACGGAGAAGAAAATGACAACTTCTACCACAATTGTATTTGGAAAAGCCTCCTTAAAAAGAAGGATTGAACGGAGTTGTTGGAAAACCAACAACGAAACGAAAAGAATAAGCTTGTAGTGGGCTTATGGAAACATCTCAAAATTATGAGGTGACAAACGGCCACTAACGGAAACAATTGCTTGAGATTAACGAAGAGATGAAAGCTTGTTCCATCAAGATGGAAAAGAGATAACTTGGGTCATTAATAATCTCCAAAATAGCAACATTCCTTAGGGAGAGCTTTAGGTGAAAAACATGACACAAGATAAATCCAACGAAGAGATTGATGGATTTAAAATACCTCATTCTTGACAACATGTGAATCATGAAACATGAAGGAAATTGTCAAGAGTGACATAACACCATCTCAAAAGATAAGATAGAAGGAATTGCACTTTGGAATGCACGATGAAGAATGCTTGAACTCCTCAAAACAAGACAAGTGTTGGGCACCCTGTTTAATTTTGAGTATAGCTTGGCTGATCATAACTTCGAGAGAAATCATGAAGAACAATTGAAGAATGAAAAGAATCCTTGAGGAACCACCATGTAGAGCCTCCATGAAGAACTCCGGTAATAGAAGGATGATGAAAAGAAAGAGAAGTTGAAAACACAAGGTAAAGCCTTGCAATGATTTAGATGGAACTCCGTGAAGATGAGAGCTTGGAACTCCAGGAAAAAAAGAAGATGAAACAAATGAAATCGAGAATTTATTCATCATGAACAAACTCCGAAAGAAGGAGTTAATCACTTGGATGAAACAAGAATAAGAATTATGTTATGCTTATCCTTCACCAATTAAATTGATGACAATCAACGGATTTGGCATACTACTTATTCTCGTATAAAGGATTAAAAGAGATATATCAAAACTTGAGAAGGTCTTCAGCGAACCACCGGTAGGATTGGAACAACAAATGAAATGATATGATGAACAAGGAAGTGAGATCTTGAACGAACCACCGTAAGAATTGAAAATGAATGTAGCAAAGGCACAATTCACCGGGAAGAATTGGAAAACGGATGAAGATACTTGAGGGAATTTAAATACAACTGAATGAATATATCACTAGCTGATAAGAGAATACTTGAATGATGCACCGGTATGATTTGGAGAGCGAGAGCTGAAAGCTTGAATGAATAATACTGAGATGATGGGCTTCAAAGAATGAAAACTGAAAAGACTCCTAAAATGCTCCGGATGGGTGAAAAAGAATTCTCACAATCGAAACAATTATGAGAGGATGGCAACAAGCTGGCACCATGAATATTGAAGAGAATAGAGCAAGATTAAAGAGGAACTCTTCTTCGGTCTTCAAAGCTGAGAATGACGAGGAGAAACACCACCATGAATTGTATGAGATACTCTGGGAGAATGAAAAAAAAAAACCGAAAAGGTTGAGCCAACAATGGAAAGAATTTGAAAGATCTTGGAGAAAAGCATTTGACTGATGATAACTCATTCTTACGTCAAACTTGGAGAAGAATTTGAGATAGCTCCGGAATAATTAGAAGAGTCAGGTAAGATCCTGGGAAACACCTGTGGGTTAGGGCCCACTCAAAAGAACACCGTTGAAAAGATTTTAAAGAGAAATTGCACCGGTTGAATTAAATAACTTGAATGAGATACCAATCTCGAAAGAGCTTGAACGAATGCAGAGTGGACACACGAATCTTCGAGATATCTTGAGCACTCCGGAATAACAAATAGTGAGAAGTAGAATGATAATGAGGTGCACCGGTATGAGAAAACATTGAAAAGAGGAAAAGAATATGATGAATATCGAAAGCTTGAATAGGATCCACCGGAAAAGAGACAACAATGAAGGATGATGAACTAGAAGCTCGTGAGCATCTTCATGTGAAATCACCGGATAAGAACATTGACGGAAAAGAATGGAGTGACTTCACATGAATAAATGGATACTTGGTTAAGAAATCTGTGTCCTTGAAGAAAAAGGGTGGGAGGGCGGGAAAACAAAGGCAACTTGGGATGAACGAAACAAACACCGTTGAGAAAACTTAGAATTTATCTTGCGGGTGGTAAAAAATGATGGGATCCACTTGAAGAGAAGCACACCGGTTGGAAAGGAATTAACACGACAACCTCAATGATCAAAAAGGATTTGTATTCACATAGCAATATGAGAACACCGTTTAAGAAAGGTATGGATTCAACATTTGACTTTGAAGCAACTCGAATACCACAACTCAAAACAAAAACAAAGGACTGGCTTGCAGAATAAGCCGGAACAAACATATGATAGAGATTTCGTCCGAAGTTTTCGTGGTGGGGCCTACACGGGCTCAATCGTACAGCACCATCATGTACAAGGTAGTGCACATGACATACGAAGTGTCCCCGAGTCGGCATAGCCAAGGACTCTTTAAGACACAACGAGACCATCAGTAAAACCAACCGTGAATAGGCGGACCACTAGGCGTCGAACCCCAATTTCATATCATACATCCGTGGGAAAGATATCCTAAGAGCTACTTGAATTCCCACCTATGAAACTCCGAAATTTTCGGTTATGCAATCGGTGTTGGGGATACAGGGGGGAGCAATAATATCTCACACAAACTAACAATCCCTACATCCAATTGTATCCATCCGTCAACACATAACCAAGAAACCTTGAAATCGTCTACCTCAACCTTGAAAAGCATCCGTTATACAAGTCATGGCAATACTCCGTACTCACCTCGATCTTGGGTTAGCGGGGTTATCTCACCAACAACTGCATAAAAGAGATTTTCGATGTCGGCGTACTAAACTCGGTATTCGAACTGCAGCGATAAAATTATGGCGACAACACCTCGGAGCTCAACTCCCGGGACACCGCCACAACCCCTAAATGACAGGAGGCACCAAGACAATGTTGTCATCATAAAACCATCGAACGATTCTAAGATACCAGCGTGATCCTAAAAATTTTTTTAGTGAAATTTGAGAAGAGAAAGTCAAAACTCTCGTCGGGATACCTCACGAGAAGGTCGAAGGAATGGGAAGTAAAAAGAATTCCTAACTCTCCGATATATAATCCTAAATGACTCAAAACATTTTTCTAGACACAACTCGGCCACTAAAAACGATCAAGCAGTGGGGGCTCCTAAGGTCGGGGATGGCTCGATTACCAACTTAGCGCCTCGATGCGGCTATATCTCCCGTGTCGAGAAGCACGACTTAGAGGCATAACCGCATTGAAAGCAATGTCGCAAGTGAGGTAATCTTCACACAACCCACGTAATACATAAGGGAAAGAGATACATAGTTGGCTTACAATCGCCACTTCACACAAATACATGAATAAAACATTACATCATCCAGATACAATCAAGGTCCGACTACGGAACCAAAATAAAAGAAGAACCCCAAATGCGACAAAGGACCCTGATCGACCCCAACTGGGCTCCACTACTGATCAACTAGAACGAAACAACACAAAGGGCAAGATCTTCATCGAGCTCCTCCTTGAGCTTGATTAAGTCACCGCTTTCGGTAAAATAGGCACCTGCAAACTGGTTTTGGAAGTATCTGGTGAGCCACGAGGACTCAGACAATCTCGCACCATGCGAGATCAAGACTATTAAGCTTGTGGGTAAGGTAAAGGCATGAGGTGGAGCTGCAGACAAGCGACTAGCATATATGATGGCTAACATACGCAAATGAGAGCGAGAAGAGAAGGCAAAGCACGGTCGATAAAAGTATGATCAAGAAGTGATCCTATAGCAACCTACGTCAAGCATAACTCCAACACCGTGTTCACTTCCCGGACTCCGCCAGAAAGAGACCATCACGGTAACACACACGGTTGATGTATTTTAATTAAGGTTAACCGGGTTTTCTACAACCGACATTAACAAATTCCCATCGCCACATAACCGCAGGCACGGCTCTCGAAAGTTTAAACCTGCGGGGTGTCCCAACAAGCCCATTACAAGCTCTCGCGATCATCGAAGGAATAGACCTTCACCCAAGACACTCCGATCGACTCGGTATCCGGTACATCAAGACATTTCGACAATGGTAAAACAAGACCAGCAAAGCCGCCCGATGTGCCGACAAATCCCGATAGAGTCGCACGTACCTCGTTCTCGGGGCACACGGATGGGTCACCCTACGAGTAAAACCAGCCCTCGAGTTGCCCGAGGTGGCCCCGCATGATCTGCCGTTTGGACCAACACTCGAAGGAGCACCGGCCGGGGGCTAAAATAAAGATGACCCTCGGGCTCCGAAACCCAAGGGAAAAAGGGTAGGTGAGGCAAAAGGTAAAAGTCAATGTTGGGCCTTCTTTGGACAAGTTTTATTCAAAGCGAACTGTCGGGGGGTCCCATAAATCACCCGACCGCGTAAGGAACATAAAATCCGGGAACATAACACGGTATGGCGGAAACTAGGGCGGCAAGAGTGGAACAAAACACCAGGCATAAGGCCGAGCCTTCCACCCTTTACCAAATATATAGATGCATTAATAATATAAGAGATATTGTGATATCCCAACAAGTAAACATGTCCCAACAAGGAACAACATCTCCATGTTCCCACGAGGAACAAACTTCATCTTCACCTGCAACTAACAACGCTATAAGAGGGGCTGAGCAAAGCGGTAACATAGCCAAGCAACGGTTTGCTAGGAATGGTGTCAAAGGTTAGAGGTTTGACATGGCAATTTGGGAGGCTGACAAGCAAATGGTAGGCATCGTAGCATTGGCATAGCAAAAGAGCGAGCAAACTAGCATAGCAAAGATAGTAGTGATTTCGAGGGTATGATCATCTTGCCTGAGATCCCGCAAGGAAGAAGAACGATTCCATGAAGAAGACAAACGGACGAAGTCGAATGGATCCTCACAACTCCGGAACGGAACCGAAGCTAACGAGAGAAGCAACCCGGAAACAAACAAACAACATAGTAAACAACCATCACTTAACCATGGCATGATGCGCAAACAAGTATGATGCATGTCCGGTTTAAATATGCATGGCATGGCAAAGAGCACAAACAATACCACAAATTAAGTGGAGCTCAATATGCAACGAGTTGCATATTGACGAGACACCACATCAATTATTTAGTTCTCTCTCGGTTATGAACAAGACAAGATTAAATGTTGGTTAACATGGCAAGAGGTGAAGCATCAATAAACTAACTATTTAGGCAAGTTTAAATGAGGCCGGAACAACAAACAACAATTCCGGAAAATCCCCATGTTATTTAGCAATTTGAAGCAACAACAATTTTAAGCATTTAAATGTTGTTATCATGATGCGGATGACATGCACAAGTTTTATGCAATTTTTATGAAAACGTTGACATGAGCATGTTATGAAGCATTTGTCACCATGGCGGAACGAAAGGGGTGCCACGGCAACGATAACGAAAAAGGTGCCACGGCGGCGAAAAGGAAATGGTGCCACGGCAACATATCCGAAAATGATGCCACGGCAACATATCGGTTCCGGTAACTCATGGAAGTACCGGTGCAAAAGGAAGGGTGACGTGAGCGAGTCATGCAAAATGGTGGGGTGATCCCGGATACCGGGTTCCCACGGGTCAACGGCAAGGCAATGAGGAACGCGCAAGGAACAACTCGGACATGGTGCAAACACGGGCATCTCATTCAACATGCATTCGGTCCACGGCGGTCGTTTCGTGTTATACCTTCGAAGCGTTCAAACGGGACGGTTCGCGTTTCGTAGAGGGAAGTAGTAGTTCTCGTCGACGGTAGTGGAAGTAGTCGTTCTTGCGATGATCGTCGAGGTACACCGTTCGTAGATGTTGGGGCGGTAGTTGTACATGTTAAATGCGTGGTACTTGTCGGTCGATCTTGGTGTAGATGTACATCGCAACCGTAGTGGTACTCGCGGACTTGGCGCGGTAGTCGTATACCGTATCACGCGATGTAGTCGTACTCTTGTCGTAGAAGAACTTGGCGTTTCAAGGGCTCGAATGTCGTGGTACTTGGCGTCGGTGCAGCAACCTCGTGATGCACAGCTGCGGTGGTGGTCTTGGAGGTTCGCTAGTTGCGGAGAAGGACCACGCCACGGGCGCAGCGAGGAAGGCAGCGCGAAGAAGCGAATCTGGCGTCGCTGCGAGCACGGAAGGAGGAAGACCATGGCGAGGCGACGGCGACGGGAGGCGAGGCGGCGGAGATCTTGATGGGGGGCGTGAAGGAGGCGAAGCGGCGATGGAGGAGGTGGTGGTGCGAGCGGCGGCGGGAGGAAGCGAACGCAGACGCGGCGGCGACGAAGACGCCGCGGAGTCGTGGTCGAGGTGGGCGGCGCGAGCAAGAAAGCACAACGGCGGCGGCGGCTGAGCGGCGGCCATCGGCGCCGCAGCGGAAGATGGCGGCGGTGGGCGCACCGGTGGCGGCAGGGGCGGTTAGCGGCGAGCAGCGCAAGCTCGGCAGACAGCGGCCAGCGAGGACATGGCAGCGGGCGGCGGGGAGCTGCTGGAGCTTCTTGACATGGCGCGCGCGAGAGAAACGAGGGAACGCGAGAGGAGGCGGCGAGGCGCATGGGGTCGAGACGAGGCGCGCGTGGGTGCTTGGCGGGCGAAGGGCTCTTGTGGCGAGGAAGAACAAGGGAGAGATGGGGATCGGCGGAGGAATGGATCGGCGAGGAGATGGATCTGTGTGAGGGGATCGGGCGGGGAGATTGGATCGATGGGAGGTCGGGCTAGGGTTAGGAGGGCTAGGTGGGCCTTGGGCCATGGTTGGGCCAGCTAGCTGGGCCGGCTGGGAGGCCGAGGCCAGGGGGGGGTGGCTGCTGTTGGCTGCTTCCTTTTTTTTAAAAACAGAAATGAAAACAGAAAAGCTCGGGGAAAAGAAGAGGAGATAGAGGATAAATAAAATATTCTCCAACTCCTGGAATTATCCACTATTTTAATAAATTGCATTGGGCATTTTAAAGGTAGAAAAATAAGACAAGTTTGAAATATTTTCAAACTTGTGTCATTCAACGACCAAAACAACTTTCAATGAGCTGAAAAATTGTCAGAGAGGGTGTAGGCATGGTTTAAGATTAATAGGGAAGGAATGAACATTTATGGAGAAGGGGAAAAGGTCACTTGCCAAAATGCAGGAATGAAGAAGGAAGGAGGAGGTGATGATGCATGATCATACGTGGAGCATGCAACAACGTAACATGCATGAATATGATAATGCACATGATGATTATGAGAATGCCAAAATGACAAGAGGCACAAATGCAACATGACAAAGATGGGCATGGCAATGCAATATAACCAAATGATGAACATGATGCAAGAAGCGAAATAAAAGAGCAAGCACAAAAGAAACACACGACGAAACTCGGAATAGCTGGAAGGCATCTGAAGCTCCGGTCTTGGGGCGTTACACATCAGCTGTGCCATGGCCACTCCGACAGATGCTGTAAGTACTGTTCACTCTGAACTTAACTGAAGAAAATGAACTTCACAGTCGAAACTGAATTTTACTGTCGAAACTGATTGAACTAGTGTGAGCATTGCAATAGATGTTTAGGCGTTCGAGCACTAGTAGCGAAGAAGCGATGATCTAAATCAGCGGAGCGATCGGCGAGGAACGCACTAGCAGAGAGCAAGTCGTGTAGTAGCATCGCGAGCGAGTGCTAAAGCAGCAACTCCTATAGGAGGTCGTGCAGCAGCAGCAGTGCAAGCGAGAGCAAGAGTAGAGCAGCCGGACGAACGAAAGCAGGAGCAGTGCAGTAGCGCGACCGACATCAAGAATAGAGCCGCAGCGCGAGCGAGAGCCGGAGCAGCTGCAGCTAGTGACATTGTGGAAGTCGCCGCCAAGGAAGCAATGACATGGGGGAGAGACGCCGTGGATGATGTGGCCGGCGACGGTGCCGTCGATGGAGATGCCATGTCTGCTCGGTATCGAGCACCGGCAGCCCCATGAGATCGAATAAAAGATAAAATGTAGCGGTGAGTGCAAAACCTCCTTGGTGGCACCGAGTTGGCCTCGGATTCATTGGAAGAATGGGTGAGGGTGTTGCGGTTCCAGTGGGGCAAGTCAAGACGGCGCTGTGGGGATTGAGGTGGTGTGATAGATGAGGCGAACGTCGGGGCAGCTCCTTGGAGGTGGAGGATGGGGCGGTTGATCCGGCGGGACGACGATATCGACAACGGATCCTCATCCGGTGCGGTGGATGAGGGACGACAAGCTGTTGCGGTGGACGACGTACTCGGGGAAGAGTCTTTGGCTGGGCGACGGTCGGGAGGCCACGGAGGAGCATGGGGTTTCGCGGATTTTGGCGGCCTTGGTGTACGAATGAGGGGCGGGGAGGGGGAGGGGGGAGCCAAGCTTAGGGACGCGCTTGTCCGAAATGTAGGGTAAGTTACCAGCGTACCCCCACCGGTTTTGACAATGTGACGTGGAGCTTCATTTCGGTGAGGGTAGAAGGGGATTTGGCGTGTGCAGGCTGCGGGGCGATTTTGGATGAGGAGGGAGTTCTCGCGCGCGTCCAAATTTCGGGATAACAAGGCACGGCGCGGGTTGAACAAGCGGGAGTTTCAAAGCAGGTGAGACAAAAGATACTCGAGCTTGAAAATTTCAGGATAACAAGGCGTCGATTCCTTGTTCGGCAGAACAAACTTAACGTGTAAAAAATCATACAAGACACAAGAGAGTCATGTCCCCTTTTACTATATTGCTATAGATGCCATTGAAAAACTACAAGAAAATGTAAAAAAATAGGAGAACAAGATTACCTGCACAGTACCAAATCGATTCGCACTTCCCTCAACAACAACAAAAAACAAATCAATTCCCACCAAAGAAAGAGTAATGTCCCTTTTCATATGATTACAGATGCCATGATCTCGAATTTCAATTTTTGAATCCAAGTTATGTTGAATTCGAATATATCATTAGGTGACCTTGCGGTTTATAATTGATGTAGTTGTACATTTTGATCTTCCATCATATATGAACATTTTACTCCACCATGTGAACATATATATTGTCGTCTACCATATGGACTAAATTTGAATCAATTTTCCTTATTTGAATACGATTGTTGTCAAGTTATACAATAATTTAAATATTATCTTGATAACAAAAAGACATGCATATAGCAGTAATCATATTTCACTATGAACTACATCTACCATACGCTCTCCAATTCAAATATCTGTATCCATTTTATGTTGAATTCAAATCATAGTACATTATTGGTCTAGGTAGTGAGATGTTCGGGATAATCTAAACCCTGTTTTCGTACGTATAATTTTTGGCTGAATTGGGACAAGTTTTGGTATAAGCCTCTTGCAAAACCGGAGATTCTCTCAACAAGCCTCGTGGTTCGAGAGGAGCGTGTCACCTTTGTGTGCTTGAAGCGATATCGCTGCCTCCCCGATTTTATTTATAGAGGCAACATAGAACTATATGAGTGCCTGTTAAATTCTGGAATTATTCCGGGTTCATTTGGCCTTTTTATACATTAATTGAGTTTTTGGACTTTTAATGTGCATAATCTAAATATGAATTGCATGCACATGCTCCGGTGCACCAAAGTGGGTTGAAAAATCACATGTGTGTCCTTGGTTGAATTTCTAGGTCCCATGGAATAAATGAGAATGAAATTCAAACATCTGGGCGTCATGACTCTGCCGAGAACATCGAGAAACTTAGATTTTAAATTCATGTAAATCCAAAATTCGGCTGGAAATCATGAAACTTGGCATGGTGTCATGTCATGGCACTAACATGTTGTGGTAAAAAATTGGGCCGATTTGGAAGCTCGTGGTTCTAAGAGGGAATGTGCCACCTTTGAGTGTGAAACGATATAAGTTGCCCCCCGCCCCCGCCCTTGAGTTTCTTAACAAAGGCAACATAGAACTACATTAGTGCCATGTTAAATTTTGGAATTATTCCGGGTTCATTTGTCGTTTTTATACATTAATTGAGTTTCTGGTCATTTAATGTGCATAAGTCAAATTTGAACTACAAGCACATGCTCTCGTGCACCAAAGTTGGTTGAAAAATCACATTTGTGTCCTCGGGTGAATTTCTAGGTCCCATGCAAGAAATGAGAACAAAATTAAAACATCTGGGCTTCGTGGCTCGTCCGAGAACATTGAGAAACTTGGTTTTAAAATTCTTGTAAATCAAAACACGTCTGAAAATCATGAAACTTGGCATGGATGTCATGTCATGGTACTACCATGTTGTGGTAAAAAATGGCCGAATAGGAACAGATTTTGGTATAAGCTTCTTGCAAACCGAAGCTTCTCTCAAGAAGGCTCGTGGTTTTGAGAGGGAACGTGCCACCTTTGAGTGCGAAATGATATACGTTGTCCCCCTTGAGTTTATTTACAAAGGCAACATAGAACTACATGAGTGCCCTATTAAATTTTGGAATTATTCCGGTTTCGTTTGGCCTTATTTACACATTAATTGAGTTTTTGGTCATTTAATGTGCATAATTCAAATTTGAACTACAAGCACGTGCTCCCGTGCACCAAAGTTGGTTGAAAAATCACATTTGTGTCCTCGGGTGAATTTCTACTCCCTCCTTCCATCTATATAGGTCCTAATGCGTTTTTCGAGGCTAACTTTGACGAAACGTTAGAGCAATAATATATGACATGCAACTTACACAAAGCATACCTTCAAATTTGTATGTTAAAGGAGCTTCCAATAATATAATTTTCATAGTATACATCTCATGTGCTATTAATCTTGTCAATAGTCAAAGGCTGTCTTGAAAAACACATTAGGCCCTATATAGATGGAAGGAGGGAGTAGGTCCCATGCAAAAAATGAGAATAAGATTCAAACATCTGGGCATCGTGGCTCGGTCGAGAACATTGAGAAACTTGGTTTTAAAATCATGAAACTTGGCATGGTGTCATGTCATGGTAGTACCATGCCGTGGTAAAAAATTGGCGAATAGGAACAAATTTTGGTATAAGCTTCTTGCAAATCGGACTTCTCTCAAGAAGGCTCGTGGTTACAGGAGGAACGTGTCACCTTTGTGTGCATAATTCAAATTTGAAATACAAGCACATGTTCCAATGCACCAAAGTTGGTTGAAAAATCACATGTGTGTCCTCGGGTCAATTTCTAGGTTCCATGCAAGAAATGGGAATGAAATTCAAAATTCTAAGTGTCGTGGCTGGGTTGGAAACATTGAGAAACTTAGTTTTTTAATTCCTGTAAATCCAAAACACGCATGAAAATCATGAAACTTGGCTTGGTGCCATGACATGGCACCAACATGTTGTGGTAAATTTGTAGTCCGATTTGCGAAGGCGCACACATTAACTATCAACAAAGTCATTTTGGAACAAGTGCTGTCACGTTACAATCGGAAACACAAGTGTCATTGAAACCGTGGGCGTTCTACTTACTAGTACCATTTATGTGCATACAGCGTCCCATTTTTATTAGCTAGGAGGCGCCGTGCGGTAGCTATTTGAGTATGAGGCGTGCGATCAGACCCTGGCGTGCTTATCGGGAGGAGAGCCTTTGACCTCCATCTCTCGTCCACCTCTCTCCCAAGGTCTCCATTAATGGCGCCCGAGCCTCCGTTTAATGGTGTGGCTATGTCTCACTCAATGCGAGATTTAAGAGAAAAAAGAAAATCAAAGCACGGATCTTGATGTAAGATCCGGCGGACCTATATAGCATCTCTGCGACTTATAGCAAGACTGATGAATATATAAGGACGATTTTTTAATCAAAGAAGGGCTTCCCCCTTCCGATTTTCATTACTAAAAACCACCACAATTCACAAGAAGTTCAGCACAACTCCAGCCTAACACAAAGGACTAAAAGCTACCAGATTGAAATTGCAACATCCCAAGAGGCCAACAAAGGCCAAAAACCCGTGCTAGAACCCAACATTTCACAACCGACGACACAATCCACATCCTAAACCAATTGTTACATCAAAAGAAACCAGGAAACTGAAGGAAGCCCAGCAGCAACTAGAAGAACAGCAACGCCAGGGTCGCCACAGCAAGAGTTTTCTTCATTCCAGCCTTGCAACATTGATCTTCCACAGAAAGATACGGATGATTAATTGTCTTAGATAATTAGAAATATAATTAAAAAAGCCACATGCGGCTACGCCCAAAATACACAAGGGCAAAAGACGAAGGAAGACAAGGATCTGGCTCGCCGATCTCTACTTTCTTGATGCGTTGCTGCAGGCGAGCGGCGATGAGCTCTTTCGTGTCCTCAAGACGCTGCTTGAGAACATCCACGGATTCCTCCACCAGCCTTTGGCGCTCGTTGCAGAGCATGTCATTCTCGTCCATAAGTTTCTTGACGATGGCGCGGTCCTCTTCAACAAGGCACTGGTCTCCTCCTGCTGGTGCGCACTTCGACGATCTTCTCCCTCGGCAGTCGCGCTCGGCCGGAGCCTCTCATTGCCCTCCCTTAGTTCTTGGATGGCGCGGTAGCCTGTTCAGCGAGGCTTTCATGTCGTCCTGTAACCTCGCCAAGCCGGAGATCTGATCCATCTGGCTATGGACGATCGCATGCATGCGCTTTATACTGATCGTCGCTGCCGCGAGAATTTTTCCCGAGCCACGCGCGGCGCAGGGACATCTCTGCTGCATTTGTGGCGCGGCGGGACATCTCTGCTGCTTTCGCGGCGCGGCCGGACCAGTCCGCTACATCTACAACATGGCGGGACCTCCATGCTACTTCAGCGGCGTGGCGGGACCTCTGTGCTGCTACTTCCGTGCGGCGGGACATGTCGGCTGCTCCTGCAACGAGGCGGGACATCTCTCGTGCTTCCTCTTCCATGCTCGCCTGTCCCTTGTGGCAATCTCTAGACCCAGAACTCACACTGGCCATGGCAGACGCAAGGGAAGGATGTTGAATGACTTGTTTGTTTTTGTGGATGAGGAGTTGAGGACGAATGTGCAGTCATCTTGGCATACTAGTATTTATAACCGAGTAATAATACGCTCCTAAGTGGGAAACCGTTTAGGTTGTGATCGGTGGGAACATGTTTGGAATTCAATATAGCGTGGTACTAATACGCTCCTAAGTGGGAAACCGTTTAGGTTGTGATCAGTGTGAACAGGTTTGCAATTCAATATAGCGTGGAGTAATTTCGAATGTGACGAGACGCAAGCTCAAAATTTATTGATGGTTCTAGTTTCGAAGTGCGGCACTATTCCTAGATGGACTACTTCTTTTTCTACTCCCTCCTTTCCGGTTTTATAGGGCTTATCCCAAAATTTTAGTTTTTCCATTTTATAAGGCTCAATTTGGTTGTTCCCCAACACATGTTCAGATTCCAAGGTGCATTAAATCATTGCATGCAAGTATTAAGAGAAAATTGACCAATGCATGTACTTTATGCATGCATGCATTGCAATTAATGCATTGATAAACATAATTTTTTGAGAAAAACAAGAGCATTAATTAGGTGCTTTTGCAAACTACAAAAAATATTCCACCACTAACCATAAACCGGAAAGGAGGGAATACTGATGTGTACGTCAATAACTGGCACCGTCGTATACATATCTTACGGTTAACGGGGTGTTCGACAGGAATAGCCGGGTGGCGAGCTCTAGGCTAGTCCTTTTTTCAGACGCATTAAACCTATCTCTCGGGACTTCTCGCACGCACCATCGTGCCACCCACAAAAACTTGTACTTTGAGTTTAGTAGTACATTATACAAGAAGAGAAGAGGTGCACGCACGCACTCGTCCTCTCACACACGCGTCTGTTTTTTCTCGAAAAGGAGGATGATGACCCCCGGCCTCTGCATCTGGGAGTCACACACGCATCTGTAGCTACAAATTGTAGTGTTCTCAACCATCCGATTGGCTCTATCATGGATGTACCTATATACTAAAACATGTCTAGATACATCTATATTTTGACAAATGGAAGGAATGTATTGTGGAACGGAGGGAGTGCTTGTCATCAAAATGGATAAAAAGGGACATATCTATAACTAAAATACGTCTACATACATCTCCTTTTATCCATTTTGATGACAAGTAGTACTTCTTACCCGAAGGAACTTTATATCCAACAGACACAAAATATCCGTTTGACTGTTGGAAATTACTGATATGATGTCGAAGTAATTGCTGCATCGCCACCAAAACCCACCATTTCTTAAGCTAAAGTAGACCAAGGTAATCCCTATATTAGCATATTACTAAGATAAACAGAAGGCAGTGTCGAAAAATTTAGGACGTGAGCTTGTCAATCTGAATGTGGAGGGACACAAGCTTAGCCCCGGCCAGCAGCTTGGGCGGAACTGTCAAGAACGTCAGCTCCTGCATGTTGACGTCGCCGGGATCCTTGCTGCTTGTCACCGCCATTTCCACCTTGTGGCGTCGGTCGTGCCTTTGGGCTCCCCGGCGAACCGTTCGCCCTAACTTGCCAAGTAGTGCGGCGGTGGGGCGCCCTGCTCGATCTGACGACCGAAACGACACGGTGATAGGCGTGCCGATGTCGAGCACACCGCCGACCAAGAAAAATGCGCGGCGGTCCTCCTCCGTGAACAGCAAGAGTCGTGGCTCCGACAGTGGCACTTGCAGCTGGAGCACCTTGCCGTACTGGATCCTATGCACGGGCATGGGATGCGCGGTGCTGATGTGGTGGTAGAGCGCCGACAGCGGGCCTTCGTAGCCGCAGATGGGCACGGGGCATTTGCAGGGCGCGAGCGGACACCCGCTCTGGTGATCAGCGAGCTTGTGGTAAGTGACGTAGAGCCCACAGCCTTCGTGGTGGCACTCCACCCTCACCGACGAAAGGACGGAGTCCACCACCGTGTTCCGCACGTCGAAGCCACTGCCACGCTCGCACTTCTAGCACTGCCGCTGGTTCCCGGGGCGCTCGATGTGGTAGTCCGCGCAGGCCAGGTGCCCTCCCTTGCACTGCAGAAATCAATCCAACAACACATCAATCAAGAAACCTGCACCTTGCTCAATCAGCCGAACGGACGAGGTGTATTCGTACCTCATACACTGCAGACATCAAGGGGCGGAGGCACAAGGGGTAGTGGAGCACGATGAGGTCCATCGAGACCTTAGGGAGCTCCATCGTCGGCTCCTGTTCTTGTTCGGTCGGCATGATCTCGCCCTCCTCGTGCACAACCATCTCTCGACTTGGGCCGGGGTATTACAAAGCTTACCGTCACATATTTTATACTCCCTCCGTTCCTAAATGTACCCCCTCTGTTTGGAATTACTTGTCTCGAAAATGGATGTATCTAGAACTAAAATACGTCTAGATACATCCATTTTCGCGACAAGTAAGGATGACCATAGTGGGAGTAACGTAAGTAGTATCATGCACTTGGGACTCGCAAACATGCTTATGTGGCAGGCAATTAAAGAAGAGAGAGATGGTTATAGTAACATAGGTAGATCCCATAACATAATAAATATGGTGCTACTATGTGTCATGCATGGCAAGAAATGGGACCATCTATGATACTAATCTATGATACTATGCACTATAGAGGTAGTAACATAGACTAGTAACGTATGCATGTTACTAGTCTAAGTTACTCCCCACTATGACCAGCCTAATTCCGAATGGAGGGAGTAAGTCTTTATAGAGATTTCACTAGGTGGACTACATACAGAGAAAAATGAATGAAACCACACTTAAAATGCATCTATATACATCCGTATGTAATTCATAATGGAATCCCTACAAAGACTTATAATTTAGGAACGGAGGGAGTACTACTTAAGTTGCATTAAATCAACACATGCAAGTACTCCCTTCGTCCGAGTTTATTGAGCCCTTAAGCAAACTATCCGTGTACCATTTTTGTAAGGCCCCTAAACAAGACGTACTTAATTTCCCTTGATTAACTCCACTGCATGCGAGCACGATAGGTTACACATCCGCGTTATTAGCTGCATGCACCATGCAATAATTATCCCCTGGCACTAGACGTGGGCGTCATTGGCCACATGAAAAGGCCAAGCGTGCCACCGGCTGCATGCCTTAACTACGCGTTGCACTGGTTGGCCATTGCATTCTCCGAATAATGTGTTGTTAGCGTTAAATCACGCGCCATTGACATTAATTGTTTTCCTTGGTACCTGAGTTTCTGCTGGCAGGCCCAATAAACCCGGATGGAGGGAGTATCAAAAGAAGAGTCACGGCATGCATGCATGCATGCGTTGTAATTAATGCACCGCTAAACGCAAATTATTGAAATATATCGAGTGCAGTGCTTTGATGTGTTGCGTCAACTCGTACATCAATGAGATGTTTGATTATCCTCTCCCTCGCGGACTTAATCACTTTTGCCTTTGGCTGTATGACAGTTGGCCACACACTGTCGAGCCCACTGTCATACATGCAAAGGCGGGCGTCCCTCCCTTGCCCATGAGCGTGGTGGCTGGCAAGACTAGTAGAAGCTTTCGCTACACGCTCTCCCTCCCGCACGCGGTGGACATGCAGCAGTTCAATCGGTGTTAGATGCCAGAAGCGTACTGTACTACTCCTCCAGTGTAGTAGTACACCATCATTGTTCGACTTCCCGAAGAGGCGAAGAGCCAAGCCCAGCCCGGACACTCGTGTGGCAGTTTCATGTGTAGAGTAGTCTAGATAGCGTGTACCGTGCCTGTAAGCTTAAAATCGTTGGGGTCGGCTCCATGCTATGTGGCCGTCTCGAAGTTTTTTAAAAATTAAAATAGTCTTCTGGCCCTACCTGTCGCACTTGTGATTGTAGTCTGCACGCTCATCTGGTCAAGACAGGAATATGTATTTTAATTTGTTTTTTTCCGAAAAGGGGGGACTCCCCGGCCTCTGCATCAGAACGATGCATATGGCCACATATATTTTAATTTGTGGTGGGTAAATGTTAGAGGTTGCAACAAATATATTGTACACTGCGGGTCTTTCAGCCAAGTTTAGAGGCAAGCATGTGGGGCCAGTGCTATGATGTGTCGCGTCAACTCGTACAACGAGGAGAAGCTTGATTTTACTACGCGCTTCTCCCCGCCCATGCGCTGTTGCTGCATAAGCGAGGACATGCTTTTGCTTAGTAGTACTTCTACAACAAGCTATCCGTCCCTCTCGCGGTGGACGGACATGCAGCAGTGGATTCTACATTGTAGAAGCAGTAGTAGTAACATCATTGTTCGTCTTCTTGAAGAGGCGAAGAGCCAAGCGCAAACCGAACATTGCAGTTGCGAACATTGGAGCACGCATATAGCCAGGCTCTTGCATGAGACAAAATTGCTATGTGAGCCCACTATTGTACTAGTACGTACAACTACTTGCTAGTATAGCCCTGTAAACCAGAAAGGTGTATTTGCCCTTCTAGGGATTTCAACAAGTGACTAGACTACACTGAGACGGAGTACAAATGGAGCAAAATGAGTGAATCTGCACCGTAAACAAATACGTACTAGTTCTATCGTTTTCCTCTCCAAGGTGCACAATATTGAGTATACTGACTAGTCTCTTTTGACACACGATTCGTTGTTTTTTGACCGAGTCTGAGACATAGCGCTCATATACAGCGCATACACTCACCCCTATGAGCGCACACACGCACGGCACTATCGTCTTGAAATTTACGAAGTCACCATAGGCACCTCGTCGTCGACGGGTCCATAGGTGCTTAAATGCCAAGGAGGAAGAGGGTAGCGGTTCCCGAGACGATGAGCAGTCAATGATGCATCCTCAATTGCATGCAGAGGAATTAATTGGAGAAGCAGACTAGAGCCAACCGACGATGTGAATGCAACAGAGTTTGGACTCTCATATAATAAAGCGCCCCACCACTCCAATCCATCTACTCCCAAGTCTCTGCGCAACCTTTGCTCACTCCAATCCAAGACCAAGTGACCGAAGCCACAAGCACCTATGGAGGCAATGGGCGTGGCGGCGATCGGCTGTGCCAAATCATCAAAGCGCGCCCGCCTGCAGCCCCGCGATCGCAGACATTCAAAGGCAGTCTTGGCGACCGCAGGCATCATAGCCCTCGCCGACACCGGCTTCGCCTCTCGCATGGACGACAAGATGGTCAACACCATCCGCAAGTTCACCGCCGTGAAGAAGCGCACGGATGACCTTGCCGTACTCCTCCAGCCCACGCGCCCAGGCTCCTCATTGCCTGCCACCCTCATCGGCCTACATGGTGACGAACTATTTGAAGCCCTTGTGGCCCTGAAGGTGCCGGAGGTCGCGACGAAGAATGTGCACCTCGGGGCCGCGCTCGCCGCGCAGCGCCTCGCCATGCAAGAAACCATTGACCTGCACATCCACGTCTACGAGGAAATCGTCTACATAGGCCACTACAAGGCAAGCGAGGACAGAAAGACGTTGGCCTTCTTCCAGCAGCTGGAATCTTTGGACGCCATTGTTCAGAAGCACGTCGACCTGGCCACGAAAGCCACTGCTTCTTAGGCGCCATTCGGTGGGCCGACGCCCTGAGTCGAGGAGGTGGATGTCGTCGATGGATGCATCTCTTCTTCTTGCCTCATGTAACCAGCACTGCATCGCCTTGTGGCCTTAATGTTTTATTAGTATAGTACTCCCTCCGTTCCCAAATATAAGTGTTTCTAAAGATTCCAGCAAGTGACTACTACATACGAAGCAAAATGAGTGAATCTACACTCTAAACTATGTCTACATACATCTGTATGCTGTATTCCATTTGAACTAGTAGTATCTAAAAAGGCTTATATTTATGAACAGAGGGAGTATATGGCATTTTATTCGATCGTAATGTTTTCCTTTGTGAGGTGGGGCCGCACTTGAGCAAACCCACCCGCCCACGCAGGCGTCGGCGAGTTAGAATTAGAAGAGAAAAGCGAGGGAGGAGAGCTAGCTGTAGCACGGACCTTTGTTGTCGAGATGGGACTCGTGTTTATAGAATAGAAGTCTTGAGCACTCGTGCCTCTTTTTTTTGAGGGAAAAATTAGTCGTATGTCTAGTACCACTAGTTGGGTGCGTGCGACCTATAGCTGTCATCACTTTAGGTCTCCTTTTCGAACCGCGGCTACACTTCACAGTACATATATTTTCACGCATTTATCCTCCTATATGTATTCCTAGGCTATTTCCACGTGCTCCCATTCGCCGACATGTGGGACATAGAGCATCTAGGTCATAGTGCATGCACGACTCGGATCATATGCCGGCGTACTTTACATTTCAGACCTCACAAATTACATGCAAACCCCCCGCAGAAGAATAAATAAATGAATGAATTACTACATGAAACTGGATTATTTTCGTGGAAACCGGAGAACGTTCATTAAATTTTGGACATAACACGTTTATAAAAAATGACCGGACCTAAACCAGTCTAAGGGCCTCTTTGATTTTCCATAAAAAGGGACCTCTTTGATTCGCGAGGATCTGAAAACACAGGAATGGGGAAAGTATGATGGCGATGAATCGAGACGAGGAGAACTCTAACTCAGTTATAGGTTAGAGTTAGATTCTAACCCTGAACTAACTCTAAACCAAAGAGGTGTATGGATGGCAGGGTTAGATTGACCATAAATGCTCTATCTCAATCATTTGACTACTTTGGACCCTATTTTTAGTCAGACTAAAATAAGTCCCTTGGATCCAAGCACCCTCTTGGTGTGGTCGGCTCTTCTGTGGCCTCCTCTGCTCACAATTGACATAAACGAACCATCTATACAAATCAAGCATGCAAAACATGATAATTTTTACTTTGTCCATACAAATGAGATATCCCACTTAAACATACAAGTCGTCAATCAAGCTTCACAAAATAAAAAAACTTCATGAAACAAAGAATGACCTAACTCATCACGGAAGTCATTCACGATAGGGAGGGAGCCCGGATCCCCTCACGCACCGAGGGAGGAGCTCACCATCGTTGCTCTGGAGGAAGGCTCTGTAGAGCCCAAGCCCGGGGAACCCCTCCGACGCCGGCCCTTGCGAGTTGAGGTCGACACCGGCATGGGTAGCAGGGCCGCTTGCCACCGACTGGGAACTTAATCTTTGGGCCTCTAGAAATAATGCAAGCCTGTAACTAAAATACCTAAAAAGGTGAACCAAATCTTTGGGCCTCTAGAAATAATGCAAGCCTGAAACTGAAATACCTAGAAAGGTGAACTGAATCTTTGGGCCTCTAGAAATAATGCAAGCCTGAAACTCAAATACCTAGAAAGGTGAACTGAATCTTTGGGCCTCTAGAAATAATGCAAGCTGAAACTGAAATACCTAGAAAGGTGAACTGAATCTTTGGGCCTCTAGAAATAATGCAAGCACAAACTGAAATACCTAGAAAGGTGGCTGAATGTTTGGGCCTCTAGAAATAATGTAAGCTGAAACTAAAATACCTAGAAAGGTGAACTGAATCTTTGGGCCTCTAGAAACAATGCAAGCCTGAAATTGAAATACCTAGAAAGGTGAACTGAATCTTTGGGCCTCTACAAATAATGCAAGCCTGAAATTGAAATACCTAGAAAGGTGACCTGAATCTTTGGCCCTCTACAAAGATTTATTACCTCCGCAAGCAGCATCAAACAATTCCATGCATGCACCACAAATCTATAACAAGTTTGATCAGGATCTACTTTTCCAAATCAAAAATAGCGCTAGAGCAAGCAAGATCAATGATATAGTCGTGAGACAGAGAAGGAACGCACAAACTCACCCCTCTCGCAACCTCCCTGGTAGATGCGCCGCCGCCATGCATGATAGAGGGAGAAAAATGACTGGTGAAGGGGGAGCGGGGAGACCTTCGAAGGTCGGAGGGAGAGGGTGGCCGGAGTAGGGCGGCAGAGGCCGGAAGGAGAGGGCGGCCGGAGGAGAGAGATGGCGAGTGGCGCTTGGGCGGGCAGCCCTATGGGGAACAGAGGGGAGTCGTGCGAGTGGGGGGAGCGATTTGGTGCGGGCCGGTGAGATTTTTTTAGGGGAGCGATCTGGTGCGGGCAAGTGAGATTTTTTAGTTCTCTTTTAGTGGGCCTGAGGATAACTAACCCAATTAGAACCTCTCCACCAGGCTAATTTTTTAGCTGGGTTAGAGCAAACTAGCTCACACTAACCCATCTTGTTTCGATAATTTGAGGCTATTTCAACCCAAACTAGCTCTAACTCACGGATCCAAACAAAGAGGAGTGTTACTGTACATGCTACAGTGTGGACCGTAGCACATTGTTTTTATGGCCATATCACCACATTGTTTTCTCTTGCTGGTTCCTTTGGCTACCGTGGTTACACGGGCTGGTTCAACTTTGAGGCTGTCGTGGTTCGCACTCCTCCGACACGAGTAGTACTCCCTCCGTTCCTAAATATAAGTCTTCGTAGATATTTCCCTGTGGACCACATACGGATGTATATAGATGCATTTTATGTGTAGATTCACTCATTTTTCTCCGTTTGTGGTCCATAGTGAAATCTCTCCAAAGACTTATATTTAGGAACGGAAGAAGTATCTGATACTAGTATATACCGCATCATTCTTTGCTCCTTCTTACTACTCCGACATGTGGGAGAGCCACATCCGGTCGGCGTGTCATGCACCAGTTAGAGTGCGGAGCGGAAGGGGCATCACCCGGTCGGGCGCCCGATAATTCATGACTATACTGAGTGGTCATATCACAAGTCTTTCCAGCAGTAACGTGCCATCAAATCGCACAACCCCACTCGCTCACCCTCTTCGCCTCTCTGTCAAACCGCCTACCCGAAAACTGTCGCGCGTACTGCCCGGGAAAAGCCCCGCCCTCAACTTTTAACTATGTGAAAATAGTTCGAGCTTGTTTGTTCTATATAAATACAGTACTTACTGTTTGTTTATTCACCCGTGGGGTTGTTCAATGAATGGAGGGGCGGGGAGCACAAGTGAACAATACTACCTCTGTCCGGGTTTATTGGTCCCCATTGTATTTCGTGCCAAATTTTGACCATAGATTAAACTAAGAAAATGTTCACGCATGTCACCAAACATTATATTTTTCAAAACTATGTGAAAATACGAATCCAATGAGATAATTTTTCTTGACATGCATTAACATTTTGTTAGTTAAATCTTTAGTCAAAATTTGGTACAAACTATAAAAGGGACCTATAAACTAGGACGGAGGTAGTACCGTAGTAGTAAGTAGGAGTCATATAGTAGTCACCTTAAATAGAGAGTTTCTTTTCTTTAATGCCACATACACAAATTGAAATGCTTGTTGTGGAGAGAAAAAAGATAATCACTCCACTATATATGGACGCAGGGGCCTGAGCACTTGCTTTACTAGGGTTGTTCTCTTCATTCTCTCATCCTCTCCAGATATAAACAAGACATCGGTAGCGATATTTTCTCTCTGCTCACCGCTGGTCACCAGATCCGGCCGGATCCCTTCGGCCGGTGTGTGTAGAGGACTAAAAGGTGCATCATTCACGTGGTCATTGTCGTGGTTCTAAGTCTGACAGTAGAATAGGGGGGAAGGAAGGGAGAGGCAAGATCCTAGCTATGGAGTAGTTGTATATGCAAGAGATTTATGAGTTCAGGCCCTTCTCGGAGGAAGTAACAGCCTACGTCTCGGAGCCCGGAGGCGGTCGACTGGATTATATGCGTATGAGTTATAGGGGTGCAAACCCTTGACACTGAGGAGGGGGTGGCTTATATAGAGTTCGCCAGACCCCTCCGGCCCTCAGTTATGTAGGGTTTAAAGTACATTAAGATCGGGAGTTACTGGTAACGTCCCACATAAAGTGCTATGATGACCATAAAAGCTACTTAATGACAGACCATTTGTTGTGCAGGCTAACTCTAGATCTCCTGGCGGTCGAGTGGTTGGCTTCATGGTCGAGTGTCTTCAAGTCAGTCGAGTGGCTTCATGGTCGAGTGTCTTCAAGTCAGTCTAAGTCGACTGACAGGTGGTTTCTTATAGAGATGTCCTTGGGGAGGGTATCTTGGACAGGTCCATGACCCTACCCTAGGTACATGGCTTCATCATTAGCCCCCGAATGGATCGAGGTTTGAGTGGGGAAGGAGTTGAGAACTCTTCCGACCCACTTTTCGTGCGATGAGCATGTCTTGTTCTGGATCAACGAATTTAAGTGACGGCATTAACTTCTTTTTCAGTCACCTTGGTCCATTCTTTGTATTCGTTGAGTGAATTTTCTGTACTTGGAGGCCTACGAACGACAGAGCGGAGGAAATCTCCCGTCTGACAAGTTGCTCTGCAGTTCATGGATTCAGCGGGATTCGAATTTCGGGAAGCGTGCGAGGCGGAGGAGGCCGCGGTACTCGGATGGGATAAGGCAGGAACGCCTCGATCTCCATGCCACCTTTTTCGCCCGCGTATCGGGCGCCAAGGCTATTCTTGGGATTTGTGAGATCATCCGGGCCTACAAATCGATCACTCGGAAGCAACCCCATATAAAGGCGCCGGACGGGGTTTTGAGCAGTCGCCCTCATTACCCTCTCCTCTTCCTCGAGAATCATCCGCGCGTTCACCTCCATCCAGCCTGCTTTGCTCGTCTTGCAGCTTAGCCGGCGACGATGGTGAAGGAAAGGCAGCGGCTTTGGAGCGAGGCGAAGAAGGCGGCGAAGACGAAGAGAAGGGCGACCAGTCGGGGCGCATCCTCGTCAAGGGCCGGCCTGCCGCAGGGCTGGATCCAGGGCGACTGGATCCGCTCGACGATCTGTCAGAAGGATCTTGATGACCTGGCCAATGAAGGGCTGATCCCCCATGGATCAGCGCGGCTCCCAGGGAAGGAGTCGGAGCCGCAGCCTCAGGAGGGTGAGTGTGTCCTCTTGGCCACCCACAATGACCGCGGGTTTTCTTTGCCTCCTCACCCTTTCTTTCGGGGATTTCTGAACTTCTTTGGGGCACAATCCACCACTTCACACCAACTCCATCGTGTATCTCGCTGCTTTTGTGTCCTTGTGTGAGAATTTCTTATGTTGTCGGCCTCATTTGGACCTTTTCAAACACATTTTCACCTGTCGCTCCCAGACGGTGAAAAAGGCCAACCCGAGTGACGAGAAAACCCAAGTGATTCAGATGTGTGGGGGTCTTGGGGTTCAAATGAGGGGAAAAAGTGCCTTTCCAGCCATGGTCCTTCCCGAGTCGGTCCGTGGGTGGCAGTCGACCTGGTTCTACTGCCAAGACCAGCCGACGCTAGGGCAGTTGACTGGACTCCCTCCTTTTTCCATGGACCGAGTAAGGAAGCCGTCCTCTTTGAAGGTGGTCCCAGAGGAGAAGGCGCAGGTTAAGGTGCTGGTCGAGCGTGTAGTCCAGCTTATCCGTGGCGGGGTGACCGGCATGGATCTCTTGGAGGTCTTCCTCCGACGACGCAACCAGCCACTTCAATATCGAGACCATCCGATATGGATGTATTCTGGCACTGAAGACACCACTCGAATCCACCCGGAGGAGGTCGAGGATGCCACGCTGGAGAGGTGGATGACTGCTATCATAGGGAACAAGGACAACCCCCGAGGAGCCAGGAGGATCCCTCCACTCGACCAATCATACGAAGTAGACAAGGTCCAATTCTGCATCTCCGACTATGGTCATGTTTTCTTCACTCTGCTTTGCTTAAAATCAGTCGACTGACCTTTGTCTTGCTTGTTGTCTTCTAGGTTACAACTGAGATGTACTCGATGCCCAATGGGGCACAAGAACAGGTCGAGGAAGAGGAGGCGAGCAGAGGTGAAAGTCAGGAGGAGTGGCAATCTGATGGAGAGGGTGACGAAGATGACGATGGCTCCGGTGAAAAGGAGGAGGAAGTCGACCCTCCTCGCACTGAAAGGTGATCCGAGCTCGCCCATGACCCCGCAGTCGAGCATGGCAAAGCGACTGTGCTGTTAGGCGATCGGCCAACGCCCTCGGACGACCTCTTGGCGCCGGCCGAGACAGCGCCGAAGCAACCCGCGGCGTCATCAAAGCCCGTGAAGGCCACTGCCCAAGATGAGGATGGTGATTCCACCATTTCGGGTAATAGCAGAACTTGTATTTTCTTGTTTGGCATGGATAAACTCTTGGTCGACTCGTTGGCTAACCGGTGATTTCTGAAATCTGCGGTCTTGCTACCTCTGAGACCTCAGCCAGGAACGAGGACCAAGAAATGGAAGATGCTGCCACCTCCAACCTTGGTATGATCTCTGTAGTTTCGCTTTTGGTCGATTGTGTCTTCATTTTTAACTTCGAATCTTTCCTGTAGCCCCACCTCATGTCATTGATCTCCCTGATGATGACGATGAGGTGCCGCTGAGGCCGAGGAGGAATAAAAAGGTGCCTGCTGGCAAGACTGCTCAAGTTGCGTCAGCACCTGAGACAGGCAACGTCACTCGGACTTCTGTGTCCTTTGCTGTGCCGCTGACGAGTGCTCGACCTTCGTCGTCGACTGCTGATCCGCCTTACCTTTTACGCCACACACCGTCCCGAGAGGACCAGCGGGTCTTTGCTAAGGAGGCTATCGCCAGGTGGGGGTTATGATGGAAGCGGTGAAAGCGATCGGGGCGCCGACCAGCGGCTTCGATTCAAGCTCAGCTCTTGAGCAACGTCCAGGTCAGCTGGTCACCGCTTGTTCTGTTATGATATGGTATCTGAAAACTCTTCTTTCTGAAGATCTTTGTATCTGTACACCTTTGGGTGTGTCGATTGATGTTTTGGATTGGTGGGGAGAACGCTGAGTGCACCCAGGTGTAATCCCGAGACTATGGTGGACTGCTGGCGATCATTGTAGTCTTTATACTTTAATTTATTGATCTAACTTCTCCACTCGGTGCAGTGAATGGAATATCTTGTGGCTAGCTGGGCGATTAGCTATGATTTAGGATCATAACTTTCTGTCACTTTCGGTCAACTGATCGAACTGAGTCGGTAGAACCAGTGGGGGCACGCTGAGTGCACCCACTGGGTGTAGTCCCCGAGACTACTATTGAATATTTTGATTCGGCTGTAGTCTTAGAAATGCTACAATTCTTCTCTTAGTCACTCGGAAGCAACCTATCTGTAATGTTCGTCGACTGACCTTTTGCAGAAATCTTGCGAGCTAGTGGCTCACTACATTGAATTGGAAAACAAGCATATCCAGCTCGAACTTGACTTGAAGCTTGTTCAGGAGAACTTCACGAAGGCGAAGGAGGAAGCAAAAGGTATGTTTGGTGAGAATCTTGCCGACTGCCTTTATTTTTTTGTCCATTCCTGATTCTGATCTCATTATCACTTTGCGGATAAACTGAAGGAGGCTCTGAAGAAGAAGGACCTTGACCTCGCCGAGTAAGACGGCTTCGACAAGGCGAAGCTTCGCGAGAGGAAAAACTGGCTTCAGTCGGTAAACTTGAAGAGGAAATACCAATCTGAAAGCTACTCTCGACGCGGCCAACAAGGAGGTCAGCCGTCTGAAGAATGACAAGATAGCTCTAGGTGACAAGGCTAGCGAACTGATGGGGAATAAGAACGATATGGAGGCTTATCTGGAAGGGCTCGCCAAGAAGTTATTCCTCATGCTTGAAGGTAATCTCTTTTATCCGACTGACTCGTTATCATTGACTCATCGTAGAACTATTGGCTTAACTTCAAACTTGTGCTTACAGAATTCTGTCAAAACTTCGAGGAGGAGACCAGTCGACTGGAGACCAACTTGGACCCCATTAACTCTCCTGTGAAGGACGAGGCTGCTATGAACATGTTCCGACTAGAGTCTCGTGTTGCTAGTGTGGTGGACTACCTCGCTCGACTGAAGGTTGCGGTGTCGCGGATCGACACGACACTCTGGCCAAGAGAGACGCTTGAAAATGACCTCGAGTCTTTAATGACTCGACTGAATGACGTTCCAGGTCGAGTGCAGGAATGGAAGAAGTCTTCTACCAGGTGTGGTGCTGATGTTGCTCTATCCCTGGTATGTGTTCACTGCAAGGATGTGCGAGAGGACAAGCTGGCGTCCATCAGGGTGGCCAATACCAAGAAGCATGACTTCCAATCTTTCATGGAGATCTTCATTGCTGCTGCCACTTTCGGATTCTTGTGGAATCGACTGGACCAGTTAAATCGCGCCCTCGATCCTCCACGAGGTAAAAATTCTATGCTTTGTCTTAAATTTGCCTCGGAATGCCGAGTGGTTTTGTAACAGATAAACTTTTACAGGCTTGACGCCTGAGCACTTCTGAATCCGTAGGATGTTATCTGTACTTGGCTTGTTATTAAATATGCTTGCACTTTTCTTCCACTCGGAATACACTCCAACGCTTGAGATGCAGCTCTGAGGTGGAAAATCCAGTCGACCTGCACTTCACCGCTTTTGCAGCTAGGGATGTAGCACAGACGACAGTCGACCTGTGTCCCTGCGGATCAGGATGGAATACACATTGTATTTGTGGCGCAGCTCAGAGGGAGAAGGTAGCAGTCGACCTACGCCTCATCATCCTTGCAGAGCGCACGTTGTATTTGTGGCGTAGCTTAGAAGCAGAAGATAGCAGTCGACCTGCACCTCGTCATCCTTGCGGAGCGGAATATATTAGGTACTTAGGCGAGCACTGGGCTTCAGCTAAGCCCCCAAGTGGGAGGATTGCTCTCCACTCGGTGGGATTTTCAAATACTTAGGCGAGCACTGGACTGCAGCTAAGCCTCCGAGTGGGAGGTTTGCTCTCCACTCGGTAGGATCTTCAGATACTTAGGCGAGTACTGGACTGCAGCTAAGCCCCCGAGTGGGAGGTTTGCTCTCCACTCGGTAGGGTTTTCAGACACTTAGGCGAGTACTGGACTACAGCTAAGCCTCAGAGTGGGAGGTTTGCTCTCCACTCGGTAGGATTTTCAGATATTTAGGCGAGTACTGGACTGCAGCTAAACCTCCGAGTGGGAGGTTTGCTCTCTACTCGGTAGGATTTTCAGATACTTAGGCGAGTACTAGACTGCAGCTAAGCCCCCGAGTGGGAGGTTTGCTCTCCACTTGGTAGGATTTTTTGTGGCGTAGCTCCGAAGGAGAAGGTAGCAGTCAACCTGCACCTTGTCGTCCTTGCAGAGCGCACGTTGTATTTGTGGTGTAGCTCGGAAGGAGAAGGTAGCAGTCGACCTGCACCTCGTCGTCCTTGCAGAGCACACATTGTATTTGTGGCGTAGCTCGGAAGGAGAAGGTAGCAGTCGACCTGCACCTCGTCATCCTTGCAGAGCGCACATTGTATTAAATACTTAGGCGAGTACTAGACTGCAGCTAAGCCTCCGAGTGGGAGACTGGATCACCACTCGGTAGGATTTTAAACACTTAGGCGAGTACTTGGACTGCAGCTAAGCCTCCGAGTGGGAGGCTGGCTCACCACTCGGTAGGATTTTAAACACTTAGGCGAGTACTTGGACTGCAGCTAAGCCTCCGAGTGGGAGGCTGGCTCACCACTCGGTAGGATTTTAAACACTTAGGCGAGTACTTGGTGTAGCTAAGCCTCCCGAGTGGGAGGCTGGCTCACCACTCGGTAGGATTTTCAAGTACTTAAGTGAAACGGTTCGCAGCTAAGCCCCCGAGTGGGAGGCTGGCTCACCACTCGGTAGGGATTTTTTTTACAAACTTAGGCGAAACGGATTCGCAGCTAAGCCACCCACTAGGGGGTTTCTCATGTAAACAAAAAGTAATAACAATCACTGGGAAAATTATAGCATTCTTGTCTTTGATAAACAAACTACAGAGGTACTTTTTATTACATCTCATCCGAGTGAGTACTTAATTATAAAAGGGGCGGAGCAGCTCCGTGTTCCAAGCTCGTGGCTCGTCAATCTGTGGATCGACATTGTAAAGATGGTATGCTCCATTGTGGAGGACTTTGGTGACGATGAAGGGACCTTCCCAAGTAGGAGCAAGCTTGTGTGGCTTCTGCTGATCCACTCGGAGAACCAAATCTCCTTCTTGTAAGGCTCGACTCTTCATGTTTCTGGCATGGAATCGACGCTAGTCCTGCTGATAGATAGTCGATCAGATCATGGCCATCTCTCTTTCTTCTTCTAAAAGGTCGACTGCATCCTGTCGGGCTTGCTCTGCTTCATCTTCAGTGTAGAGCTCGACTCGGGGTGCATTGTGAAGCAGGTCACTCAGCAGGAGTGCTTCAGCTCCATAGACCAGGAAGAACGGAGTTCTCCCAGTCGACCGATCAGGAGTGGTCCTTAATCCCCAAAGAATAGCGGAAGTTAAATGCGACCCATCGCTTGCTGCGTGTTTGAGATCGCGCATCAATCGGGGTTTCGATCCTTTGAGAATTAGACCATTTGCTCGATTACCTTGTCCATTCATTTGGGGGTGGCGGCTGAAGCATAGTCGACTCATGTGCCTTGAGAGGCTAAAGGCTCTGGTCGTCGAAATCGAAGTTTGACCCATTATCGATGATGATCTTTGTGCGAACTCCATATCTGAATACCAACTCTCGATGAAGCTGATAGCGATGCAAGATCCAGATTCTTGATAGGCAGCTTCAATCCATTTGGTAAACTTGTCGACTGCTACTAGCAAGTGAGTGAAGTCGCTCCGGCCAGTTCTCACTGGTCCAACCATATCTAACCCCCAAACAGCAAAGGGCCAGACGAGTGGAATGGTCTTCAAGGTTGAGGCGGGTTTGTGTGATAGATTGGAATAAAACTGACACCCTTCACACTTGTCGACTATTTCCTTTGCCATTTCATTCGCTCTTGGCCAGTAAAATCACGCTCGGTATGCTCTAGCCACAATGGTCCGAGAGGACGCATGATGACCACAGGTCCCCGAGTGGATATCGTCAAGGATTATCCGACCTTCTTCTGGTGTTATACATTTCTGACCGACTCCAGTCGCGCTTTCTCTGTACAACCGTCCCTTTATCACGGTAAAGGCTTTGGATCGACGGATGATCTGTTGAGCCTCTTCTTCATCCTCTGGAAGCTCTTTCCTTAGGATATATGCGATGTAGGGATTTGTCCAATCGGGAGTGATGACCAAAACTTCCATGATCAGGTCGATCACGGCTGGAACTTCAACTTCAGTCGGATCTATGACACTTTTTGGCCGCGGAGCTTCTTCGGTGAAAGGATCCTCTTGAACTGATGGTGTATGGATGTGTTCCAAAAACACATTACTGGGAATGGCTTCTCTTTTGGAACCTATCTTTGCCAAATCATCAGCCGCTTGATTTTTCAGTCGGGGTATAAGATGGAGCTCTAACCCCTCAAATTACTTCTCTAGCTTTCTCACTGCATTGCAGTAACCAGTCATGGCTGGACTTCTGATGTCCCACTCCTTCATCACCTGGTTAACCACCAAATCTGAGTCGCCATAGACCATGAGGTGATGCACGCCGAGTGAAATGGCCATAGGCAACCCATGCAAAAGTGCTTCGTATTATGCTTCTTTGTTGGAGGAATCAAAGTGGATCTGGAGCACATATCTGAGCTTATCTCCTCGGGGGGAAACCAACTCTACCCAAGCACCAGAACCATTCATCATCTTAGAACCATCAAAGAACATGGTCCAGTGCTCCGAGTGGACTTGAGTCGGAAGTTGCTGTTCAATCCACTCGGCGATGAAATCTGCTACTGCTTGGGACTTGATGGCTTTCTTTGACTCAAATTTGATATCAAGGGGAAGGAGTCCAATCGCCCATTTGGCCACTCGACCAGTTGCATCTCTGTTGTGCAGAATCTCTAACAATGGGGCGTCGTTGACGACTGTGATGGAATGGTCAGAGAAGTAATGAGCAACCTTCTTCGTGGTCATATAAATCCCATATACAAGTTTCTGATAATGAGGGTATCTTTGCTTTGATGGAATTGACAGTTTAGAAAGATAATATCTTTGGTAGCTGAACTTTGAAGGCTTTTCCTTCTTCTTCCGCTCGACCGTAAGTACTATCTTGACGACTTGTCTGTGGCTGCAATGTAAAGCAGCAAAGGCTCTTTGCTGATTGGGGTAGCAAGCATCGGCTGGGTGGAGAGCGAGCTTTTAGCTCGCAAGCGCTGCATCGACCGGAGTCCACTCGAGCGTGTCGACTTCTTCATCGATCGGTAAAGAGGCAATGCCTTTTCACCGGGCGAGAGATGAATCGACTTAAGCGGCCAAGCATCCGGTAAGCTTACGGACATCATGCGCCGCGAAGGGCATTTCATTAGATATAGTACCAACTTTTTCTGGGTTGGCGTCGATTCCTCGTTCGGAAACGAGAAAACCAAGTAACTTTCCACCGGGAACTCCGAATGTGCACTTTGATGGATTAAGCTTGATATCATACCTCCTGAGGTTGCAAATGTTTCAGCAAGGTCAATCAACATGTCGGAACCTTTCCGTGATTTGACCACAATATCATCCATGTACGCTTCCACATTCCGACTGATTTGAGTGAGCAAACACTTCTGCATCATCCTCATGAACGTGGCTCCGGCATTCTTTAGGCCGAATGGCATGGTGACATAGCAGAAGCACCCGAATGGAGTGATGAAAGCTGTTTTGATCTCGTCGGGTCCATCTGAGCGGATCGATGGTAACCGGAATAAGCGTCTAAAAGGCGGCGCTAACATCCCGTAGTCGAGTCGACTATTTGGTCGATGCGGGGGAGAGGAAAATGATCTTTCGGGCAGGCCCGATTGATATGTTTGAAGTCAATGCACATGCGAAGTGACTTGTCCTTCTTGGGGACTGAGGGAGTCCTGGACTAGGGGGTGTCCGGACAGCCGGACTATCATCGTCCGCCGGACTCCAAGACAACGAAGATACAAGATTGAAGACTCCGTCCCGTGTCCGGATGGGACTTTCCTTGGCGTTGAAGGCAAGCTTGGCAATACGGATATGTAGATCTCCTACCATTGTAACCGACTCTGTGTAACCCTAGCCTCCTCTGGTGTCTATATAAACCGGAGGGCTTTAGTCCGTAGGACAAAAAACATACATTACAACAATCATACCATAGGCTAGCTTTAGGGTTTTAGCGTCCTTGATCTCGTGGTAGATCTACTCTTGTACTATCCATATCATCAATATTAATCAAGCAGGACGTAGGGTTTTACCTCCATCAAGAGGGCCCGAACCTGGGTAAAACATCGTGTCCCTTCTCTCTGTTACCATCGCCTGAGACCTGCAGTTCGGGACCCCTACCCCAGATCCGCCGGTTTTGACACCGACATTGGTGCTTTCATTGAGAGTTCCTCGTAGCCGTCACCGATAGGCTCGATGGCATCTTCAATCAACGGCGCTGTCCGGGATGAGACTTTTCTCCCGGACGGATCTTCGTTCGCGGCAACCGCCTGCGGGCTAATTCACTTGGCCATCTGGAGCAGATCGAGCTTCGCCCAGCCATCGGTCGATTCAAAAGCCTAAACTTCACGGCCAACGTCCGCGGGGACTTTATCTTCGATGGGCCTGAGCCACAGCAAAGCCTGCGCACTGTTACGATGGGGATGATCTAGCTCTGCCGCCGAACAGTGCCTTGGTGGCCGCACAAGAACCCGCTCCGGTCCTTATTCCGGAGCATATCGCCCAGATCGAGGACCGGTGGATGGACACGCCTCGGGGCTGCAACTTCTATGGCGATGGGCGAAAACTAACCTTACCCCTCGCGAAGCTTCGTGACTCCGAGTGCGGACTCCTTGCGAACTCCGGACCTCTCACGCCCCAATCGAATCTGATTGGGCGCGGTTATGGAATTCACCGCGCGGACATCTTCAACACTCGCCCTTTGGCAACATCCTAAATTAGCTAAAGCATCTCTCGCTATCCGGAGAGTCTGGCGGATTATGGCGAGGATGGTTGGGATCAGACGACGAAGAAATTGAGCCCACCCACCACCCACTTTGTAGCCACTGTCGATGATCTAACGACATGCTTGACTATGACTCCGAAGACATCGGCGCTATGGGCGGCGATGCGGAGGCGAACAGTACCAGCGCCTCGAGGGCCTTTGGAAGACCACCTCGTCATCGACATATACATGGTGGATACCTAAAAGATGGGGGACGGCGAAGAAACAGCGGGCAGATTCTCTAAAGAAACAGCCAAAGCGCCCGGCGTCGTGGCGCCGCTCTAAATCCGCCATAGCAGAATGGAGATTCGGCACGAGGAGATAATACCTCCCTCCAAAAGGCGAGGCAAGCCTCAACGACGGCAATTAAATGTCGTGCCGAGATCCCGTCGAACAAGAGCGTTTCAAGCGCAGGCTTATCGCCACGGCAAATAGCCTAAAGAAAAAGCAGCGACTTCAAGCTGATCTGGACCTGCTGGCGATCGGTGGGTGAGGTCCTCGCGGACGAAGTATAAACTTCGAGCGCCCTCAAAAGCTACCCAAGGCGCAAGTTGCTCCACCGATTAGAGGAAGAAGCATACATACCTTCATCACCAACGCACGATCGGTAACCGACCACCCGTGGTCACGAGCGAGAGCATCGGACCCTCCACCAAGACCGTACCTCGGCATCACTCCAAAAGTACGAAGCCAAGAGGGAACGCGCCGGACTTGTGAGATGTATTGGAGGACAAAGCAAGGCAATCCAGATCCATCTACGGATCACGTGGGCGCCCCACGACCCATGACGAATATCGTCGCGTCGGATACAATAACCCCGGCCAGGCCGAACACAGCAGACAACGCTCTCTCGAGCTACGTCGTGATATTGCCCAATATAGAGGTGCCGCAGACCCACTATGCTTCATTGACGAAGTAATGGATCATCAAATCCCTGAAGGGTTAAACCCGTAAACATTGAATCCTACGATGGAACAACAGACCCCGCGGTTTGGATCGAAGATTATCTCCTTCACATCCATATGGCCCGCGGCGACGATCTCCATGCCATCAAGTATCTCCCACTCAAGCTTGAAGGACCAGCTCGGCATTGGCTTAACAGCTTGCCCGTAGAGTCAATTGGGTGTTAGGAAGACCTGGAAGCCGCATTCCTCGACAACTTCCACGGCACGTATGTGCGGCCACCAGACGCTGATGACCTAAGCCACATAATTCAGTAGCGAGCGAATCGGCGGACAATCACGGACATGGTTCTTGACAAAGAAAAAACCAAATCGTCATTGTCCGGGATGTAGAGGCCCTCGCAGCCTTCAAACATAACATCGCGACAAGTGGCTAGCCCGGCACTACGACGAGGAAAAGCGAAATCAATGGCAGCCCTCACATCATTAATGACCCACTTTTGCGCGGGAGAGGATAGCTGGCTGGCTCGCAGCAACAACCTCGATAAAATTCTGGCGGTCCGGATACTAAGGACCACAATGGCAGGTCGCGCGAAGCAAAAATAAGCGCCGCGTGCTTGGCGGCGACAAGGAGGATCTGGCAGTCAGCGCCGGATTCGAGGCTCTAGACCGGTCGTGGAAGAAGCCATTCAAAAGAACCACTCCGGGTCCGTCCAATTTGGACCGAATACTCGACCGCTTATGCGGATACATGGCACCTGAAAAGCCGCTAATCACACCAGCGAGATTGCTGGGTGTTCAAGCGAGCGAACAAGTTAATTGCGAAAACAACGACAAGGGCTAAACATCGGCGACAAGGAAGAGACCCGACCGCCCGAACAATAGAGGACAAAGGGTTTCCCCCACAAGTGCGGACGGTGAACATGATCTCACGCAACCCATATACCCGGGAGGGAGTGGAGCGTGCACTACGGGGCGTATCTGCGATGGAGCGATCGCCCAGTTCAATCCATGGTCCTCTTGTCCGATCACTTTCGATCGAAGAGACCATCCGACCAGCATCCGCCATGGCGGATTCGCGCGTGGTTTTAGACCCAATCGTCGATGGATTTCACCTCACGAGAGTCACGATGGGCGGCGGCAGTGCTGAACCTGCTTTATCGAGGATACGGTCGCAAAGATGGGCATAGACCCCTCAAGGATTAAACCTACAAAGACAACCTTTAAAGGCGTCATACCGGTGTGGAGGCCAATTATGCAGGCTCGATCACACTTGAAGTGGTCTTCGGATCCCGGATAATTTCGGGCGAGAAATTAATCTTGACATAGTCCCATTCGCGGCGGCTATCACGCTCTGCTTTCGGACGAACGCGTTTGCAAAATTCAGCAGCGGTGCCACATTATGCATACCTCAAGCTCAAGATGCCAGGCCCTCGTGGAGTCATCACGATCAGCGGAAATCGAGGCGCTCCCTCGAGCGGAGGAACATCTGGCGGACCCTCGCGGCAAAAGTATGGAGCAGCCTCTTAAGGCAATTTTCGAGTCCGGCCGTTAAATGGCCGGATGCAGCCAAACACGCCTGAAGCAACACCAACCAAGACCACCTGGCACGATCCGAGCATGCGTAGCAATGCGGCCCTAACCCCCGCTCTCACATGATTGCAAGAACAACCCTCCGCGTACATCATTACGCTTTGGAGATACCATGGGCGCAGGGGAAGGGGCACGACCACAATGGACCCAGAGTGCGGCTCGACCACACCAGGGGCTCGCAAATGTGCCACTCTTTCTTATTATTATTTTCCTTCTTTATGTACACAGGACCCCGTTAGCCAGAGGCCCTGTCCGGCGGTGAAATGCAATAGCCGGGGAGTAAAAAATGCGGCGACGAACACTCAGGTGGTCTCAATTACGAGCATTAAATTTGATTATATACACCAAGTCCGCAGCCCATCCCTGGAGGGGGATATGTTCAACTAGTCCAAAACCCTTGCTTACCGCACTATTTGTATCAGTCCGCACTCATAGCAGATTTCCTTTAATAAATGATGCAGCACCTTTTTGCTTGTTATTACATATATATGTTCATTACATAACATCTTGCACCCGTATATTTCGATACGGCCTAATACACCAGGGGCTCATGTTCCCCACATTATGGTGTGATAAGTCCAAACACTTTCACAAGTACGGCACCCCGAACTTACAGCATTATATGAATCGGCTCTGAATCATGTCTTGGGTCAATAGTTGGGTTTGCCCGGCTCCCACGTTTTGGTGCCTTACGTTCCGTTCCGTCGGCTAGGGTGGCCTTGGGAGAACCACTGCGATTGCGCCCGGTTGAGCAGGCGGCGCCTCGATGGAAAGCTAAAACTGACCGGCATGATAAGGCGAGAGACCGGTCGCTGTTCAAGAGGTATTTTCGAGTCCTTAAAGACCCACGCCGCTTCGAGCGAAGTTCCGGATAACGTCCGACGAAGGCGTGGATAGCACCCCGAATTCGGTCTTCCGAATACTTGGGGCTTCGCTGAAATTTAAAATTATAGAATTCTATGGCTAAGTGAGAGTGTTCAAGCATTATAAGTCCGGTTGCCTTGTTTGTTGTGTTGAGCGCCTCCCTAGATGGACCCAAAAGTGGGAACAAGAGTGCTCAAGCTATCCCGAACACCCCAGCACTTGCGGCTTGGGGGCTAAAGGCAACAACTTGCCATCTCTCAGATTTTATAAACGGCCGCACAGAAGGTAATATTTTAAATTAAACAAGTGTTGCTTAAAGCGCACATGAACAAAGTTTCAGCGCACAGGATAATACATAGCGAGTTTACTCAAAAATTACATCTCTAGGGCATTCATCCGCAATATAGCGGGCCCCCTTCAGGACAGTCTTATAATACATTTCGGGTGTACGATACTCCTTGCCGGTGGCGGCGGATCGATAAGCTTCTCGCATCCAGCCTGCCCAGTGCACCTTTAATGCGAGCAAGGGCCCGCCGAGCACCTTCAATCTGAGGAGGCGCTTGCGACCTCCACCGAGGGCACACATCCACCAGCCGCCGCCTGCAGGCCGAAGTAGCTCCAGGCATGGCACATCTGAGGCCAGCCCGGACTATAAGGCCCTTCATGGCCTCCTCGGCTACCTTGTGGAGTTCGACCAGCTGCTTACTGGTCGCTTGGCTGCACGGATGGCGGCCTCGTCTTGAGACCGAAGACCTTCTCCGTTGAGCTCCCTCCTCGCCATGGTAGAATCTTGGCGCATCGGACACATTCTGGCAGATCTGCAAACGCCTCGAGAGCTCGAATGCGGGTAAGTGTCGGGTAGTTTACATTAACATGCTTGCTTTGCATGAAAAATGCCTTACCGGCCGCTATCTTGTTTACATCTTCAACCTCCTGAAGGGCCTTACGGGCCTCGGCCTTGGCGGACTTGGCATTTTCGAGAGCCGAGGCAAGCTCGGACTCTCGAGTCTTGGAGTCGCGCTCCAAGCTCTCATGCATCTCCATGAGAGCCTGGAGCTCTTGCCGCAATTCCGCCACCTGTGCCTCCTTCCTCTCTCGCTCTGTCCGTTCCGCGGCCGCACTGCGTTCGGCCGCGGACACAGCCTCCTTCAGGGCTGCCACCTCGTTTGTGGCCCCTGCAATACCCATATTATCCTTGTTAAATTTATTGCGACCAAAACCTTTTCTGTAAGGTAACAATTCAAAGCGGTGCTACTCACCTTCTTTGTCCTCGAGCTGCCTCTTGGCATGGCGAGCTCTCGCTCGGACGCTCGAGATCTGCTAGCGTACCAACCTCCTTGATCGGTCTGGCGGAGGTCAACAGCACAGCACGCAAACCCATATTGACATAATTTATTAGCAACCTGCGAATATCTTTTAGATCCTCGGTCCGGCTTTTCTTTCCGAACACCGAACCGAGCATCGAGGGCTCTGTCTATGTGGTATTACATTACACAATTTTAACTTCTTACCTCAAAGCACATGTAAACAGGCTCTTTGTAGGCTTCAGTCGGCCCGCTCTTGGCGAAGTGGACCTTGAATCACCGCACTCAGCGATGCGGTGTTCTTCCTCGATGGAGCGCCTTTGGCGCCTCCGGCAAGTTGTCCGGCGCCTCGGTTGGGCGGAGGCGCCGGTGTCCGATCTTGCCCTTCTTTGAAGGGCGCTGCCGGACTCTGGAACCACTGCAGGTTCCGTCGTAGAGTCCGGCGCAAAGTCCGGGAGGCTGCCTTGTGGCGCCTCTGAAGCCTCCTCTTGATGGGTCCCTTTCCGGGATCCCACCTCGGCGTCCTCATCGGCGCGGGGGGTAGAGGCCGTCGGAAGTGAATCCACATCCGGCGGGGCCTTGACCCTTTCGAAGAAGCGGGAGATCATCGTCGGCGGACTGCGGACGGTATCACGGCATTAGTAGGACACTATGTGTACGTAAGAAATGCGTGTCGAGGATCCGGATACTTACGATCTCGCCGGTGGCCTGGCCCTTGAAGGCCACTCCTCGCCGCCAGCGTAGGTGTTGGCGGAGCTGTCCGGGGAATAGTTCTCCCCTCTTGGACCCTTGGCCTCCCTGTTGGGGAAGCCTTCCTCTTCCTCTCCCTCCTCCGGGAGAGTCTTCTTCCTCCTCCTCATCTTGGGAGAGTCCGCCTCGTCGTCGGACGCTGATTCTGAGAATTCTTTGAGTCCCGTAGCCACCTTCTTGGCCTTCTTCTCGGCACCACGTGCGGTGCGGAACACAGCAACCCGCTAGGCGGGCATCCTTTGGTCTTCGGCATGGGAGCCGGGTAGATGAGCTGCTCGGCCTTCTCCATCCATTCTGTCAAAAGAAAAGGGAGATTGAAACCCTCTTAGAACCAATCTATTTACAGCGAGTGTCCGTAAAGGGGTAGAATCACTTACCTCGTCGGCGGATGTTGCGAGTGAAATCCGTGATCTTCCGTCAGCGGATCGCGGGGCTTCAGCGCCCTTAAACAGCACCCTCGAGCGCCGTGCGTCGTGTCGAAGAGCCGCTTAAGCGCTGGTGCTGCTCGGATCGAACTCCACAGATTAAATGCCCGTTCTTGGCATGGGAGGATCCGCGAGCGAGCATGACTTGGACCACGTCAGCGAGCACGAGGTTCTTGTTCACCGGCTTACGGATCTGAGCTCGGAGTCCGTCGGCTCCTTGGTTTACCCACACCAAGCCCTTCTCTTTCTAGGAGGTGAGCTGCGTGGGGATACCAGATCTAAACTTCGGGGCCGCCTCCCGTGGGTCGCGGCTCGGTGATATAGAACCACCCGATTGCCACCTTGGCGGAGTCCACAAAGGCCCCTTGAACCCGAAGGGCGTTGGGCATCTTGCCCAACATGGCACCTCCGCACTCCGCTGCGTGCCCTTCATTACCATCGGCAGCGTTGAAGGTCTTGAGCCACAAGCGAAGTGGGGCGGATGCGAGAGGAGGGCCTCACACGACGATGAGCGCCGAGATGTTGAGGATGAAGTTGGCGCTAGATCGTGGAAATCCGGCCGTAGTAGAACATGAGCCCCGGACGAAAGGTGCGGTGGAAAGCCCAGTCCACGGAGGAAGTGGGAAGGAAGGCGACCATCTCATGGGGCCCGGGGGTAGGGATGAGCTGCCCCTCGTCAGGCGGCCGGTCGCAATATCGCCGGAACGGCGTTCTGCGCAACAGTGATGTGCTCCTCCTTGGCGGTGGAAGCCAACCACTTGCCTCCCCTCCGGACATGGTCGGGGAAGGTTAAGGCGAGATCTTGTGAGCTTGGGCGTTGGAGCTTGAGTCTTGGAGGTGGATAAGCAAAGGGGAAGAAGGCGTGGGTGAAAAGGTGAATCCTTGTCCCTTATATAGGCGGGTGAAGACTATCGCCCACCACCAGCTGGTAAAACTTCGCTTATCTCCCAAGCGCCACCATCAATGGCGCGGTTGGGTTACCCACGTCCGTATTGATGAGAATCCCGGAATAAGGGGAACACGATCTCGCTTCGACAAGGCGTGCCAAGAAACGCTTAAGCTAAGCGTCTTTGAGGTGGTATAATAAAAACGATTCAAGTAAGAACACAGTAGCGGTGTGATGTCATGCCGCATAATACGTCAGCAGATTGGACTTGTGTACATTTTATTCTCTCTACGGTGGAATATGGAATTTATTTTGCAGAGTCGGACACTATCCTAGTGTTCATGATCTTCTCTGGATTATTCAAGGAAGAAACCCGCCTTGCAATGCCGAACATTATGCACGCCGGACTTATCGTCATTGAAGCCTGGTTCAGGGGCTAATGAGGGAGTCCTAGACTAGGGGGTGTCCGGACAGCCGGACTATCATCGTCCGCCAGACTCCAAGACTACGAAGATACAAGATTGAAGACTCTGTCCCGTGTCCGGATGGGACTTTCCTTGGCGTGGAAGGCAAGCTTGGCAATACGGATATGTAGATCTCCTACCATTGTAACCGACTCTGTGTAACCCTAGCCTCCTCTAGTGTCTATATAAACCGGAGGGCTTTAGTCCGTAGGACAAAAAAACATACATTACAACAATCATACCATAGGCTAGCTTTAGGGTTTTAGCCTCCTTGATCTCGTGGTAGATCCACTCTTGTACTACCCATATCATCAATATTAATCAAGCAGGACGTAGGGTTTTACCTCCATCAAGAGGGCCCAAACCTGGGTAAAACATTGTGTCCCTTGTCTCCTGTTACGATCCGCCTAGACGCACAGTTCGGGACCCCCTACCCGAGATCCGCCGGTTTTGACACCGACAGGGACCATGACAGCATTGGCGAGCCACTCGGAGTGGTAAATCTCTCGGATAAACTCTGCTGCTAAGAGCCGGGCCACCTCCTCGCCAATGGCTTTTCTCTTCTGGACGGCGGACCGTGGAAGATGTTCTTTGACATGTTTCACCTTTGAGACGACTAGTAGACGATGCTCAGCCAGCCCCCAGGGAACACCCGGCATGTCAGCAGGCTTCCATGCGAAGATGTCCCAGTTCTCACGGAGGAACTGGATGAGCGCTTCTTCCTATTTGGAGTCGAGTGTTGTGGACATATGAGTCGGAGCCGCACTGGGATCGGTCGGGTGAATGTGAACCGATTTTGTCTCACCGGACGACTGAAACACTGACTCTGTAGCGGGCTTCTTGGCTCGCAAGAAATCACTCGGATCTGCAGTTTTCTGGAATTCCTGCAGCTCTACCACTGCCATCTGAGCATCGGCGATCTTTGAGCCATCTTCTGATTTCCAGTAATAGTGATCACACCTTTGGGACCAGGCATCTTCATTTTGAGGTACAGATAGCATGGTCGAGCCATGAAACGCGCATACGCTGGCCTGCCCAAAATAGCATGGTAAGCAATCTGGAAATCCACCACTTCAAATGTCAACTTTTCTTTGCGGTAATTCTTGGAATCACCGAAAACCACTGAGGGAGTCCTGGACTAGGGGGTGTCCGGATAGCCGGACTATCAATATCCGCCGACTCCAAGACTACGAAGATACAAGATTGAAGACTCCGGCTCGTGTCCGGATGGTACTTTCCTTGGCGTGGAAGGTAAGCTTGGCAATACGGATATGTAGATCTCCTACCATTGTAACCGACTCTGTGTAACCCTAGCCCTCTCCGGTGTCTATATAAACTGGAGGGCTTTAGTCCGTAGGACAACATACATCTCAACAATCATACCATATGCTAGCTTCTAGGGTTTAGCCTCCTTGATCTCGTGGTAGATCTACTCTTGTACTACCCATATCATCAATATTAATCAAGCGGGGCGTGGGTTTTACATCCATCGAGAGGGCCGAACACTGGGTAAAACATTGTGTCCCTTGTCTCCTGTTACCATCCGCCTAGGCGCACAGCTTTGGGACCCCCTACCGAGATCCGCGGTTTGACACCGACATTGGTGCTTTCATTGAGAGTTCCTACGTGTAGCCAAATCGCGATAAAGCTTGATGGCATCTTCAACCAACAACGCTGTCGAGTGAACTTTTCTCCCGAGCAGATCTTCGTATTCGGTAACCGCGCCGGGCCAATTCACTTGGCCATCTGGAAGCGAATCGAAAGCTACACCCCGGCCGTCGGGTCAGATTTGGAAGCTTAAACTTCACGGCCAATGTCGCGGAGACTTGATCTTGACGGACTCGAGCCTGACCAAGCGCGCCCGCCTTGTGGCGATGGGCATGATCTAGCTCTGCCGCGAGCAGTGCCTTGGTGGCGCCACGGATCGGCTGCGGCCATTAGCCCAGAGCCGATCGCCCGGATCGAGGGCGGTGGATAGACGCCGCCACAGGGGCTTCAACATCCGCGGCGATGGGCGAACACCAATCTTGTCCCGTGAAACTTCGTGATTCGGCGCGGACTCCTCGCGGACTCGAATCTCCGCGCCCCTACCAATCGATCCGGATTGGGCGCGGTTATGGAATTCACCGCCACGGACATCTTCCAACACTCGCCTTTTGGCGATATCCTGAATTCACTAAAGCATCTCTCGCTATCGGGAGAGTCTGGCGGACTATGGCTAGGATGGTTGGGGAATGCAGACGACGAAGAAATTGAGCCCACCACCACCCATTTTGTAGCCACCGCATCGAGATTTAACCGACATGCTAGACTTCGACTCCGGCGACGCCGATGCTATGGGCGGCGATGCGGGGCGAAGCGAGAACCCAGCGCCTACGAGGCCTTTGAAAACCACCTCGTCATCGACATATACATGGTGGACACCCCAAAAGGCGGGATGGCGAAGAAGCGGCGGAGGCGATTCTCTAAAGCAGCCCAAGCGCCGGCGTCGTGGCGCCGCTCTAAATCCGCCATAGCAAGAATGGAGATTCGGCACGGAGATAATAATACTCGGAAGCGCCGAAGACAATCCCCTCGGCAAGACTCAGCGCAGGAGGATGTAAAGCGAGGCCCCCATGAGAGGCGGCGGCGAAGGGTTGAGGATGATAACTATATGCCTCCCTCGAAGGCGAAGCAAGCCTCAGCGATGATGAATTAAATCGTGCACGAGATCCCGTCGAGCAGGGCGCTTCAAGCGCGGCTTATTGCCACGACAAACAGCCTAAAGAAAAAGCAGCAACAACTTCAAGCTGATCAAGATCTGCTGGCGATCGATGGACCGAGGTCCTCGCGGCGAAAAGTATAAACTCGAGCGCCCTCAAAAGTTACCCAAGGCGCAAGCTGCTCCCGATTAGAGGAGGAAGCATACATACCTTCATCACCAGCGCATGATATGGCTGACCGACCACCGTGGTGCGTGACGGAGAAGCATCGGGCCCCAGCCAAGACTATACCCGACATCGCTCCAAAAGTGCGAAGCCAGAGGAGCGTGCGGACTTGCGAGACATATTGGAGGACAAAGCAAGGCAATCCAGATCCATTTATGGATCACGTGGGCGCCCTCGACCCACGACGAATACCGTCGTGCGGATACAATAACCCGGCGGGCGAACACAGCGAGCAGCGCTCTCTCGAGCTGCGTCGCGATATCGCTCAATCTGAGGGCATCGCACACCGTTATGCTTCAGCGACGAAGTAATGGATCATCGGATCCCGAAGGGTTTAAACCCGTAAACGCCGAATCTTCACGATGGCACAACAGACCCCGCGGTGTGGATCGAAGACTATCTTCTCCACATCCATATGGCCCGTGGCGACGATCTCCACGCCATCAAGTACCTCCCACTCAAGCTTAAAGGACCAGCTCGGCATTGGCTTAACAGCTTGCCCGCAGAGTCAATTGGGTGTTGGGAAGACACGGAGGCCGCATTCCTTGATAACTTCCGGGCACATATGCGACCACGAGCGCCGATGACCTAAGCCACATTATTCAGCAGCCAGATGAATCGGCCAGACAATTCTGGACACGGTTCTTAACGAAGAAAAATTAAATCGTCGATTGTCCCGATGCAGAGGCCCTTGCAGCCTTCAAACATAACATCCGGGACGAATGGCTAGCCCGGCACCTAGGGAAGGAAAATCCGAAATCCATGGCAGCCCTCACATCGTTAATGACCCGCTTTTGTGTGGGAGAGGACAGCTGGCTAGCCCGCAGCAACAATCTCCGTAAAAATTCTGGCAGTCCGGATACTAAGGACAATAACGGCAGGTCACGTCGAAACAAAAACAAGCGCCGCTTTAACGGCGACGATAAGGAGGATCTGACGGTCAATGCGGATTCGAGGCTCCAAACCGGTCGTGGAAGAAGCCATTTAAAGAACCACTCGGGTCCGTCAACTGGACCGAATACTCGACCGCTTATGCGGATACATGGCACCCACGAAAAGCCAGCTAACCACACCAATAGAGATTGCTGGGTGTTCAAGCAGGCCGCAAGTTCATTGCGAAAACAATGACAAGGGGCTAAACAGCGGCGACGAGGAAGAGACCCGCCGCCAACAACAGAGAGACGAAGGGTTTTCCCCACAAGTCGCGAGCGGTGAATATGATATCTGCGACCCACATACCCAAGAGGAGAGAAGCGTGCTCTAAGGGGCGTCTATGCGATGGAGCGATCGCCCCAAAGTTCAATCCATGGTCCTCTTGTCCGATCACTTTCGATCGAAGAGACCATCCGACCAGCATCGCCATGGCGGATTCGCGCATTGGTTTTAGACCCGATCGTCGATGGATTTCACGTCACGAGAGTCTGATGGGCGGCGGCGATAACTGAACCTGCTTTATCGGGATCTGTCGCCAAAATGGGCATAGACCCATCAAGGATTAAACCTACAAAGACAACCTTTAAAGGTGTCATCCAGAGTGGAAGCCAAGCTATGCAGGCTCAGTCACTTGTAAGTGGTCTTCGGATCCCGGATAATTTCGAAGCGAAGAGTTAATCTTGACATAGTCCCGTTCGCGATGGCTATCATGCTCTGCTTTCGGACGAACGCGTTTGCAAAATTCAGCGCAGTGCCGCATTATGCATACCTAAAGATCAAGATGTCGAGGCCCTCGTGGAGTCATCACGGTCAATAGAATACGGAATGCTCCCTCGAGCGGAGGAACATCACGGCTCTCGCGGCGGAAATCTGAGTAGCCTTCTAAGGCAATTCTCAAGTCCGGCAGTTAAAAGGCCAGACACATCAAAGCGCGCCCGGAGCAATGCCAACCAAGACCAAGCATGCGTAGCAATGCGGCCCCAACCCTCGCCCGCGCATGATCGCAAGAATAACACTCCGCGTACATCATCACGCTTTGGAGATACCATGGGCGCAGGGAAAGGGGCACGATCACAATGAACCCAGAGTGCGGCTCGACCACACCAGGGGCTCACAAGTGTGCCCCCCTTCCTTTTTACTTTATTTTTCTTCTTCTTTTATGTACACAGGACTCTGTTAACCAGAAGCCCTATCCGATGGCGAACCTGCCGAACTCATGATGCAACAGTCAGGGACTAAAGAAGGCCGCGACGAACACTCAGGTGGTCTCAATTACGAGCATTAAATTCGATTATATACACCAAGTCCGCAGCTCATCCCTGGAGGGGGACATGTTTATTTAGTCCAAATCCCTTGCTTACCGCACTATTTGTATCAGTCCGCTCTACTAGCAGACTTTCTTTCATAAAACAATGCAGCACCTCTTTATTGCAATTGCATTACCTTTCATATATATGTTCATTACATGACATCTTGCACCCGTATATTTTAGTGCGGCCGAATCGTCGAGGGCTTCATTCCCCAATTTATGGTGTGATAAAGTCGAACACTTTCACAAGTCGGCACCCGAACTTATAGCATTATATGAATCGGCTCGAATCATGTCTTGGGTCAATAGTTGGGTTTGCCCGGCTCCCACGTTTTGGTGCCTTACGTTCCGTTACAGCGGCTAAGGTGGCCTTTGGGAGAACCACTGCGATTGTGCCCGGTTGAGCAGGGTTAACGCCTCGATGGAAAAGCTAAAACTGATCGGCATGATAAGGCGAGAGACGGTCATTGTTCGAGAGGTTTTTGGGTCCTTAAAGACTCACGCCGCTTGAGCGAAGTTCGGATAATGTCCGACGAAAGGCGTGGATAGCGCCCGGATTCGGTCTTCGAATACCGGGGCTTCGCCGAAATTTAAAATTATAGAATTCTATGGCTAAGTGAGAGTGTTCAAGCATTATAAGTCCGGTTGCCTTGTTACGTTGTGTTGGCGCCTCCTCGATGGACCCAACAATGGGAACAAGAGTGCTCATGTTTATCGAACACCCCACTTTCGCGGCAGGGGCTGAAGCTAACGACTTGCCATCTCTCAGATTTTATAAACGGCCGAACAGAAGGAAATATTTTAAATTAAACAAGCGTTGCTCATGGCGCATATGAACGAAGTTTTCAGCGCATAGGATAAATACACATCGAGTTCACTCAAAGATCACATCTCGGGAGCACTCATCTGCAATATCGCAGGCTCCCTTCAGGACAACTTTATAATACCGCTCCGGCGTGTGATGCTCCTTGCCCGGCGGCGGCGGATCCATGAGAAGCTTCTCTGCATCCAGTTTGCCCCATTGCACCTTTATGCGGGCAAGGGCCCGACGAGCACATTCAACACAGGCGGAGCGCTTGACTACATCCAGCCTGGGGCATGCATCCACCAGCCGCCGCATGAGGCCAAAGTAGCTTCGAGGCATGGCCTGTCCGAACCACACCGGACTATGAGGCCCTTCATGGCCTCCTCGGCTACCTTGTTGAGTTCCACCTGCTGCGCCGGTTGGTGGCTTAGGGGCACCGGATGGCGGCCTCGGCGTGAGACGAAGACCATCTCCGTCGAGCTCCCCTCCTCGCCACGATAGAATGCGGCGGCATCAGATGCACTACGCGGCAGATCTGCAAACGCCTTTGGAAAGCTCCGAATTCGGGTAAGTATTCGGTAATTCACATTAACATGCCTGCTTTGCATGAAAAATGCCTTACCCGCAGCTATCTTCTTTATGTCCTCAACCTCCTGAAGGGCCTTCTGGGCCTCGGCCTTGGCGGACTTGGCACTTTCGAGAGCCGAGGCAAGCTCGGACTCTCGAGTCTTGGAGTCACGCTCCAAACTCTCATGCTTTTCCATGAGAGCCTGGAGCTCTTGCCGAACTTCCGCCACCAGTGCCTCTTGCTTTTCTCGCTCAGCCCGTTCTGTGGCCGCATTGCGTTCGTCCACGGACACAGCATCCTTCAGGGCTGCCACCTCGTTAGTGGCCCCTGTAATACACATATTATCCTCGTTAATTTTATTTGCAACCAAAATCCTTTTCTGAAAGGTACTTATTCAAAGAGGTGTTACTCACCTTCTTTTTCCTCGAGCTGCTTCTTCGCATGGCCGAGCTCTTGCTCGGACCGCTCGAGGTCCTTCTTCAGCACATTGACCTCCGCCGTTAAAGCGGCAGAGGCCAGCAACGCAGCCTGCAAACCCATATTAGCATATTTTAAGCAACCCCGCGTATATCTTGATAGATCCTTAGTCCGGCTTTTCTTTCCGAACACCGAACTAAGCATCAGGGGCTACTGTCTATGCGGTATTACATTACATAATTTTAACTTTTTACCTCAAAGCTTTGTTAGAAGGCTGCTGCGAGCTTCGGTCAGCCCGCTCTTAGCGAGCTGAACCTTCTCTATCACCGCACTCATGATAGTGCGGTGTTCTTCCTCAATGGAAGCGCCTTTAACAGGTTATCCGGCGCCTCCGGTTGGGCGGAGGCGCCCGGCGTCATGATCTGCCCTTCTTTGAAGGGCCGCTTGCCGACTCTGGAACCCTGCGGGTTCGAGGTAGAATCGCACGAAGTCGAGAGGCTGCGGCGGCGCCTCGGAGCCTCCTCTGATGGATCCCTCTTTGGGATCCCACCTCGGCGTCCTCGTCGACGCGTGGGGTAGAGGCAGTCGGGATGGAATTTACATCCGACGAGGCCAACGACCCGCTCATCGAATCGGGGAGATCGTCACCGACCGGACTACGGGCAAAATGCGGCGTTAGAAGGACACTGCATGACATAAAATATATAGCATATAAATGATCCGAATACTTACGATCCTGTCGGACGCCTGGCCCTTGGAGGCCACTCATCCTCGCCAACGTTGATGTTGGTGAAACTGTCCGGGGGGATAGTTCTCCCCCTTTTGGACCCTTCGGCCTCCCCGATTGGGGAAGCCTTCCTCTTCTTCTCTCCCTCCTCTGGGAGAGAATACTCGTCCTCGTCTTCGGGAGAGGAGTCCTCGTCGTCGTCGGGCCTTTGATTCTGAGAACTCTTTGAGTCCCGTGGCCACCTTCTTGGCCTTCTTCTCGGCACCACGTGCGGTGCGAAACCAGCAGCCACTGGCGGGCGTTCACTTTGGAGTCTTCGGCATGGGGCCGGGCTGATAAGCAGCTTGGCCTTCTCCATCCATTCTGTCAAAGGAAGAGGTAGAATGAAACCTCACTAGAGTCAATCTAATTATCACAAGTGTCCGTAATGGGGTTGAATCACTTACCTCGTCGATTGGAGATGCGAGCTGAATCCACGGTCTTGATCGCGGATCACGAGGCTTGGCGCCCTTGAACAGCACCCTCCAGGCGCCTTCATAAGTTGTATCGAAGAGCCCGCTTAGCGCCTGGTGCTGTTCCGGATTGAACTCCCATAAATTAAATGCCCGTTCTTGGCATGGGAGAATCCGCCGGAGGAGCATGACTTGGACCACGTCGACGAGCCGGAGCCTATTGCTCACCATCTTCTTGATGCAGGCTCGGAGTCCCGTCACCTCCACCGGATTGCCCCACTGCAAGCCCTTCTCTTTCCAGGAGGTGAGCTGCGTGGGACTTCCAGATCTGAACTCGGGGGCCGCCGCCCATGTGGGCTTGCGCGGCTCGGTGATGTAGAACCACCCCAATTGCCACCCCTTGACGGAGTCCACAAAGGTCCCTTCCAGCCAAGGGACGTTGGGAAATTTTCCCAACATGGCGCCGCTGCATTCCGCTTGCATGCCCTTCACAACCTTGACAGCGTTGAAGGTCTTGAGCCTGAGGCGAAGTGGGGCTGGATGCGAGAGGAAGGCCTCGCACTGCGATGATAAGCGCCGAGATGTTGAGGATAAAGTTCAGCGCCGGATCGTGGAAATCCAGGCCGTAGTAAAACATGAGCCCCGGACAAATGGATGGGCGGAAAGCCCGATCCAGCGGAGGAAGTGGGAGAGAAACGACCCTCTCATGAGGCCCTGGGGTAGGGATGAGCTGCCCATCATCCAGGCGACCAATGGGCGATATCGCGGGAAGGTATCGGCGCTGCGCGGCTTGGTGATGTCCTCCTCCTTAGCGGTGGAGGCCAACCACTTACCTCCGCTCCGGACATATTCGGAGAAGGTCGAGGAGAGATCTTGAGCTCGGCGTTGGAGCTTGAGTTAGCGAGGAAGGATAAGCAAAGGAGGAAGAAGGCGTGGGTGAGAAGGTGAATCCTTATCCCTTATATATAGGCGGACAAAACTATCGTCCCCCACCAGCCCGGTAAAACTCGCTTATCTCCCAAGCGCCACCATCAATGGCGCGGTTGGGTTACTACGCACGTATTGATGAGAATCCGGAATAAGGGGAACACGATCTACTTGACGGGGCGTGCCAAAGAAACCGCTTAGCTAAGCGTCTTTGAGGTGGTATAGTAAGCGATTCAAACAAAGGCTTGGTAGCGGTGTGATGACACGCCGCGTATCGTCGGCAGATTGAACTAAGTGTAAATTTTATTCTCTCTATGATGGAATGTGGAATTTATTTTGCGAGCGGACACTATCACGGGGTTCATAATCTTCTCTGGATTATTCAAGGGAGGAACCCGCCTTGCAATGTCGAACATTATGCCGCCGGACTTATCGTCATTGAAGACTGGTTCGAGACTCTTGAGGAGTCTGGACTAGGGGTGTCGGATAGCGGACTATCAATATCCGCCGGACTCCAAGACTACGAAGATACAAGATTGAAGACTCGGCTCGTGTCCGGATGGTACTTTCCTTGGCGTGGAAGGCAAGCTTGCAATCTGGATATGTAGATCTCCTACCATTGTAACCGACTACTGTGTAAACCTAGCCCTCTCCGGTGTCTATATAAACCGGAGGGCTTTAATCCGTGGGACAACATACATCTCAACAATCATACCATAGGCTAGGTTCTAGGGTTTAGCCTCCTTGATCTCGTGGTAGATCTACTCTTGTACTATCCATATCATCAATATTAATCAAGCGGGGCGTGGGGTTTTACCTCCATCGAGAGGGCCCAACACAGGTAAAAACATTGTGTCTCTTGTCTCTGTTACCATCCGCCTAGGCGCACATTCGGGACCCCCTACCGAGATCTGCGGTTTTGACACGTCTGAACCACATCAAGAGCAATTTGGCGAGTGACTCAGCCTTCTTCGAGGAATGACTCCATGGAAACTCATGTTGTCTTTGCATCGAGTGCGGACATCGGAATGTCCATCCCTTTCAATGTTTCTGCATACAATATATTCAGGCCACTGCCACCATCCATCAAAACTTTAGTCAGTCGAGTGCCTTCGACGACTGGGTCGACCACCAAAGCTTGCCTCCCGGGGGTGGCTATGTGTGTCGGATGATCGGACTGGTCTAATGTGATGGCAGTCTGAGACCACTTCAGATAACTGGGTGTCACCGGAGTAACCATATTCACCTCTCGGTTTATAACTTTCAATCGACTTTTGCTTTCAACATCAGCAAAAATCATCAGGGTGGAATTGACCTGGGGATATCCATCATCACTATCCTCTTTGTCTTCAACTTTGTTCGACTCCTTTTCCTTATCCTTGGACTGTTTGCCCTGGAATTGCTGGATCAAGAGCCGACACTATCGAGTGGTATGTTTCGGATAAATGAATTTACCCTCCTCATCTTTCTTCGTGTGGATGTGGCACGGCAAATCCATTACATCATTCCCTTCCTTGTCCTTCACCTTCTTAGGGTTCCAAGACCCTTTGGGCTTCCCTTTAAACTTTCCTTGAGTCACGGCCAAGGCTTCTCCAGGAGCAGCTGGCTCAGCTTTCAGCTTCCGCTTCCGACTGGAGTTTCCTACCCCGGTTTCATGAGCGGCTGGCTTGTACTTGCCACTCCGGAGTCGATCCTCTTCTTCACCATTGGCATACTTGGTGGCAATCTCCATCATTCGACTCAGGGTCATGTCTCCGGTCCGACCGAATTTCAAACTTAGCTCTCTGTTCTTAACGCCTTCCTTGAAGGCACAAACTGCCTGGTGATCAGATACATTATCAACCGTCTGATGCAGTGTGATCCATCTCTGGATGTAATGTCTCAGAGGTTTATTCGACTTTTGCACACAAACTTGCAGCTCTGTCAACCCTGCTGGTCGCTTGCAAGTTCCTTCAAATGTCCTGACAAACACTCGGGCAAGATCTTCCCAAGTGTAAATGCTGCTAGGTGCCAAGCCCATTCAGCATGCATACTGGCGAGCCCTCCAACATAAGAGGTAGGTGTTTCATGGCCACCTCATCATTGCCGCCGCCAATCTGAACAGCCACTCGGTAGTCCTCAAGCCAAGTATCAGGCTTGGACTCACTAGTGAACTTACTGACTCCAGTCGCCAACCTGAAGTTGGGAAGAATCACCGCGGCCCTGATGGCTCTGCTAAAACACTCTGATCCTGAGACGTGAACTCTGCTGCTGGTGGGCGCATCTCTGTCATGGCCTTCTCGGTGAGCTCTGTTCCTGTCGACCAAACCTTGAACGATAATGGATCTCGCATCAAAGCTTGGTTCTCTGGGGTCGACTAGGACCCTTCGCCCAACACTTTGCTGACGTCTATCATCTTGCTGTCGAGGAGCGTACGGCCCACCCCTTGGGGGAGGAGTGGGCACTTGACGTCGATCATCGTGATCGAATCGGTCATCATACTGATCACGCCGACCTCCATGTCCCTCACGCCTCGGGGGCGATCTCGGGCTATAGGCCGACTTGACTGTATTCGCAGCGACAGATCTACTGTGAATCCTGTTTCCCGACTGCGATACCGCTGAATTTTGATCTCTTGCTGCCCGGAGTAAATCTCTGATCTGTAACAAGCCTCTGCCAGCCTCTGACTGGGAGGGCTGAATCGACTCTGCTATACGGGCAGTAGCTGCTAGATTATGAATCGGAGTTCGATATACCTGAGTCGGTGGTGGAAAGAGTTGACGTCGGTGGAGTGCAGGACCCATTGCCACAAGACGCTGCCGTCAGTGATCGCTGGAGCTTCTCGGTCGAGTCGCGCTCAGCCAAGTTAATAAGCAAACGCGTCCTCTAAGGCACGAGCCTCGGGGGTTCCTCCAACGATAGGAGTATGCAGCGCATCCATGTTTTGGCGGCGAAGATCTTCCCTTTGTAGCGACGTGAGGGCCTCGGGCTGATATTCTTCGTGGGCGTGCGCTGGATCGCCTCCGCCATCGACTCCGTTGGTGCGGGGAAAACCGGGAGGACTGCATGGTCCATTGACCATCAGAACCTCCACCGCCGGATCACTGCAGTCGCACTCGGATGCAGTCTCTACGGAGCCAGTTGACAGGTCGAACAGGCCGTAGAGAGATTCATCGGGCTCGATCGCCGTGACTTGGGGAGTGGCCAACTGGCGAGCCACCGCGTGCCTCACACATCGCTGAAGCCTTGACCGACCGGAGCGCTTGCGCCGGCAGGAGACTGGGAGGGAGGATGACACATGGGTCGACCGATACTGGGTGGACGGTTGCCGCAGGAGGACGCCGCGGACGCACGCACGGAAGTGCGTCGCCCACGGACAGGGAGCACGTCGATGTCGAGTGGGGCCTCCTGAAGCCAAGCAGAGTCGTCGGCGATGAACGTGAGAGCGCCGAGACGGATCTCGCGGCCCTCAACCAAAACTCCGCCTGAAACCATGATGAAGGAGATCGGAACAATTGCAACTTCTCCAATAAGTCGCTAAGACACCTGCCCCAAGGTGGGTGCCAACTATTTTTGGTTCTAAGTCTGACAGTAGAATAGGGGGTAGGAATGGAGAGGCAAGATCCTAGCTATGGAGTAGTTGTATACGCAAGTGATTTACGAGTCCAGGCCCTTCTCGGAGGAAGTAATAGCCCTACGTCTCGGAGCCCGGAGGCGGTCAACTGAATTATATGCGTATGAGTTACAGGGGTGCGAACCCTTGACACTGAGGAGGGGGGTGGCTTATATAGAGTTCGCCAGACCCCTCCGGCCCTCAGTTATGTAGGGTTTAAAGTACATTAAGATCGGGAGTTACTGGTAACGTCCCACATAAAGTGCTATGATGACCATAAAAGCTACTTAATGACAGACCATTTATTGTGCAGACTGACTCTAGATTTCCTGGCGGTTGAGTGGTTGGCTCCATGGTCGAGTGGCTTCATGGTCGAGTGTCTTCAAGTCAGTCTAAGTCGACTGACAGGTGGTTTCTTATAGAGATGTCCTTGGGGAGGGTATCTTGGATAGGTCCACAACCCTACCCTAGGTACATGGCTTCATCAGTCATCACCGCCGAGTGAGGAAGCCCACAGCTGCTGGAGGGGCCCGATCCTCTGCCCATGTCGTTCTCTCTGAAACAGCGCCGGCTCGGGAGGTTCTTCGACCCTTCTTCCTCCCTGCCGTATTGTCCGCAGATCCGACCTGCCGCCGCCGACATCTCAGCGACCCTCAGGTATAAGTTCTTCGAAAGTGGCCTTGCTCTACTGCCCCAGCTCCCCACGTGTCTGCATGTGCATCTTTTTCTACTCCCATCAGCTCTTCCAAAGCCACCTAAATTTTTAGTATTATTAGAGGTAAAGCTACTTCATGCATTCGAATCTAGGGCTTTGTTCAAACAACAAAGAAAGGGGGGAAGTTGTAGCATGAATCTAGGACTTGATTCAAAGAGGAAATAATATGGTGAAAGTAGTAGAGACCGGATACCCAACCGGTCTCTTGGTTGAAAAGGGAAATAATGGGAAAACGTGGTACAAACTGGATAAGGAACAGATCTGCTATTGTTTGAAAAAAGGATAGAAAGTGGCGGCTGGTGGACAAGTCAACAGAGTATGTCCAGGATTGGATTTGCTGCCATCACATAGTAAAAGGTCTCCAGGATTAGATTTGCTGCCCTCACATAGTAAAAGGTCTGAGGATTAGATTTGCTGCCCTAACATAGTAAAAGGTCTTAGGATTAGATTTGCTGCCCTCACATAGTAAAAGGTCTTAGGATTAGATTTGCTGCCCTCACATAGTAAAAGGTCTCCAGGATTAGATTTGCTGCCCTCACATAGTAAAAGGTCTCCAGGATTAGGTTTGCTGCCCTCACATAGCGTGAACAAGCTCGGCATCACCACTTTATGCCTCCTTGTAGGTACATTGTCTTTGATACATCCTTTATCGCATGTCCTTATACCAACCTTTTCTTTTGTTAATGTAAGGCGCATGTAAAATGAAGCGATCCTGCTTGTTACCTTAGGGACATGACTAACCAGTGTTATTGTTAATCTAATGCCTCCAGTGATAAGATGCAATTAAACTGTGTTACACATGGCACTCCTGTTGTTTTCCCCAGTATGATAAGTAAGTTGCTCCTTTACGCTGCTGAGTGTCCTGGTGTCCCCATGGTCCCATGCCCTTAAACCAAATCTTTAGCTGCTATTGATTTACTGTGTCTGGTAAACAAGCAATGCCACCATTAAAGTAATCCCATATCTGAGGAATCTCATTGTTGATCATAATGCTTCTGGTAACATGAAGCATTGCTGACGTTTTAAATTTTCTATTGTCCTTGCGTGATTGCCATGAACATAATTAAGATGCTTCTTTTCATTTTGTGTATGTTTCATATATTCTTATTGACCAGCAACTGTTTACTTTCTATCATTTTGTGCAGATAGAGATATCCATTTCACCTTGTTGCTATTGTGACCTTTTGGTGAACTGCACAAAACACTTTTTTTGGAATGAGTGTCTTGTGCAGTTCAACTAAAATGTCACGTGGGAAACATCTCTCAATTTTGGTGGAACTGCACAAAATGGTGATTGGAGTTTCAAAATCTTCGTCAAGTTCTCTTTGGTAATCTCGTGCAACATTTTATTAGCCTTTGCAAGATGGAGCCGTCCTTTGTCACCACAATGGCACTTTATTTTAGTGGAGCGCACAAAGGATAAGAAAATTATAGTTGCACCTTACATGAGCCAGACAACCAAACTTAATGTTCCTCAATTTTAGTGCAACTACTAGAGAAGAACCTGCCAGCTCATAAGAGCAAGTACTTCTTGCTAGCTGAATGATGCAATCTTTGCTTCATTTCAGGTGAACCACAGAAAACGGCGCATGAATTGAATCATGGAACTCTAGGCAGACCTCATCCTAGTGGAGCTGGAGGTTGAGTTCAAGGAGGCCGTTATTAAAGTGAAATCATGCTCTCCTGTCCCCTTGTTTGTCTTTGTGCAAACATGTTTGTGCAAACAGGAATACTCAACTCTGAGATGTTGTGACGGTCAAGAGCATTCGCCAAGTTCTTTGATTGTATGACATGGCTAGCCAAGATGGATTTAATCCTGATATTCACTTTATCAAAAGGCTCTAATGGGTTGGTTCTGAATCTTGCAAGCTGGGAATCAATGAGATGTGTAGGCATCTTTGTTGTACTTATTATTTGAATCTTATTTGTTGGTTCCAAATCTTGCAAGCTGGGCATCAATGAGATGTGTAGGCATCTTTGTTGTACTTATTATTTGGATCTTATTTGTTGGTTCTGAATCTTGCAAGCTGGGAATCAATGAGATTTGTAGGCATCTTTGTTGTACTTATTATTTGGATCTTATTTGTTGGTTCTGAATCTTGCAAGCTGGGAAACACGGCATGATGATGCAGAGGACAGCAACCATAACAAACAGTTCAAACTTGGTAGTATTATCTTTGTGAAAGTGCGACAAATGTGCTGATCGTGTGCGTCCTAAGAATAATAATTCTAATTGTTGTGCATGTTGATCTCGTGGCGCTGATAGAACGAGCCAATGCATTGCTTGTTTTAAGTATAAATTTCTATTAAAGCTAATTAAATTTAAGTAAAGTGACCACTAACTCCTGTTATTACAAGATACCAATCTGAGACCGCTCGTGAACCGACGTGTGGCCGGAGTAGGTTTCTTAATGGAGGCATTTGAATGTGCCAAGGGTGCATCTTCTGTCGGGGGTGCAGCGGACGAGGGAGGGGTAGTAAGTGTTGTCGCCTGTACACACTCAACTTACTGTTGAATCCAGTTCCCCAAGAGCTGAAAAACGAACTGCTGCCGCCTCCTACACACTCGTTCACTCGAAGAGACTCCAATGGCGATCCGAGGGGTGAGCCTGCTGGATATGGACTTCAGCAAGGAGTTAGTTCACCGTTCAGTCCTATGGCCGCACCAAGTTGAATGTGATGTACACCAACGATACGAACTCGATGAAGCTCTGCCTCGCCTTAGTCCTATGGCTGCACCAGGTTCTGGAGCATTCGCCCGTTTCATCGGCAGCGCCCGCTGCACCTTCACTACGGTGGAGAGAAGGAAGAACGCGATGATTCGGCCATCTGGTGCAACAAGCTTGTCGACATCCAGAAGCAATACAAGATCGTCAGCAACGGGCAGGAGAAGGACTCCGTGGTTGACCTCGCTGAGACCATCATCGACCCCTGATACGCCAACATGAAAGAAGACGACCTGAACACGTGGGAGGTACCTCTGAATCTAGCCTACATAACCTACGCGGCCAAAGACGCATACGCATGCTATGACATGTACCGGCAGATCTTGGACATGAGGGCGTGTCTGCTTCTAGTAACCGACGAGTACACGGACAGCCGCAGCGTCATGATCAAGCGTGCCAGGAAGGTCTAGATGTTGTACTTTATCTGTTTATAAGCACCTTTATCATCTGAGTGTTTCATGCATTAGCCTATGTGTAAGTAATTATCTGTTTTGTCGAAATATTTCTTTTAAGAACCCATTAACCTGATTGCTTTTTAGTGGTTATTTGCTTATGTATGTAAACTAGTTCACTTGTCCGTAAAAAACTAGTTCACTTTCGGCTGCCGTGCTTTGAAGCTCCTTCCTCCCAACATATTCCTCTCCTCGTGGACCCAACAGTCTCTGAATTTTCTCCCACTTTCTTTTTCGATGTAAATTGAGTTTTCTCCCGGTACTTTCCCTAGAACCAACTCAAGCATCCCGTCTAGCCTAAAAAATAATAATACCCCACGTACTATTAACTCATCAAATTATAATGATATTTTATTTCGTAACTTGAAAGTTCTTACAAAATAATAATAATAATTGTTTATATATAACTTGCCAAGTTAACTCCTAGTGATTGCGTACATAAACTTGCAAAGATTGTACTGACGTGCAATCATGTGTTTATAGCCCAACATGATATTTTCACCCAGCCCAGCAAGTTCGCGGATTTTGAGAAAAATGCAAATGGGATTTAAACGGACTGCATAGATGCTACATCATTGTTTCACCCAACCCACCAAATGGACTAAAAATAAATGGGTGGTGACATGTGGGCGATGGGTGAAACCTAAGAAGGCGTTGGATTTACATCCAACGGCGGCATTCTTCTTCAATCTCTCGTCTTCTTCCCCGACCTTTGCGGAACCGCTCGCTTAGCCTTGTGTCCAGCAGCGTTGTTTCTTGCTCCTCGGTGGCGCTACCCGCCGACGGCGAGCCATCCCTCAATCCTCACCTCCTGTTATTCTCTGCCGAGTGTAGGCCCACCCCGCACCCGAACCAGTCAAGTTTCCCTCTCCTCTCCGTCTGCGACTCCACTGCCGCGTCTTCCCCATCTTCGGGTCATTCCAGTCTGGGGCCTTGCCGTCGTCCATCGCCTCGGTGCGCTTCGTGGCGTGGTCGACTTATCTGAGAGTCATCGGAAGAGGATCAGCGTGGAGAACTCGACGGCTGGGACCCACGAGGTCCATGGTCGCACGCAAGGAAAGTTCCTCCTTATTACGCACTTTACGTGCCTTTATGCGTGGGAAGGGCTTACGTATTTCGAAAACGTTCCCCCGGCGATGTCGGACCCACCAGCTATATCTTCGCACGCAAGGAAGTGCCTCCTTATTACGCACCAAAAAATGAATACCCCCTGCTAGCTGGGACCCACCATAGTGGGTGGCTGACTTGTGGGCCTACTAAGTTGACGAGGACGGAGGGCTTTGTCAACATAGTCAATATGAACGATTCTAGCTCAAGTGACCGTGCGATGTCCATCCAACAGCCATAGTGCTTCTTCAACCTCTGGTCTTCTTGCTCCAGCCACCCAAAGCAGCGCCGGTCATGTCGCGTGCTCCTGCCTCTCGTGGCCGGCTGTGATGCCACGGAGGCCTCACCGCCCCCTACTACTACCACCGCTGGCCCAGGGTATCCCTCTACTCACCCACACCCCCTATTATTCTGCGGCGACGGCAGCCTCACGCCGCAGCCAAACCAGTGAACCCTCGTACTCCTCTCCGCGTGGGCATCCACTGCCGCGTCTTCCCCGGCTCCGCGTCGTTCCCTTCCTAGGCCTCGCCGTCGTCCACCGCCAGCATGGTCAATGCGGTCAATGACCGACTTCCATCGGAAGAGTACTGTATGTGGAGAGGCTGACAGCTGGGTCCAAGGCCACATCCCAGTTTTTTTGTGATTTGCCAAGTAAGTGGCTTTGTCAGGCCTGTTGGGCTGCAAATATTTCAAGATGAGGAGAGCTTCATTCGGCTGGCCGAGAAAATGGCCTATCAGTAATGAGAAATGGGCTGTACATTTTAAAACACATTAAAATGGCAATTAGTTTCAAATATCTTTTTTTCATTTCAAGATTTTAAATTACATTAATTTTGATGAGTGGAGTATTTGTTGGATTTTATATTGATATTCATTTATTGTTAAAATCAGTTTGAATGTGAGTCGAAATTTCGGGATTAAAAATAGTTCGGACCGCACCGAAATATGCAAAATTTCGTATAATTTTTTAACCGTGGCCACAATATGGGCTGTAATGCTAACAAAAAGATTATGGGCTCCAAAAAAACCTTTAGAATTAGCAAATGGGCTGTAAATTATTAGAAATAATGGCAGATGGGGTGTATCCTGTTTTCCACAGATTTGAGGCTTTCCTAAATAAAGGTTGACGCACAAGCAGTGACTGTTGGATGTCCATCGAACGGCCGTCGTGCTTCTTCAATCTCTGCTCTTCCTGCTCCAGCCGCTCAAACAAGCGTCGGCGGGACTGCCTGCTCCCTTCTTCCCGCGGCCGGCTGTGCTGCCGCGCAGGCCTCACCGCCCCACCGTACTCCCATCGCTGCCTAGCCATCCCTCTACTCACCCACACCTGCTGTTATTCTCCAGCGACGACAGACGAACCAGTAAACCCTCGTACATTCGTACTCCCCTCCGTGTGGGAAACAACTGCCGAGTCTTCCCTGCCACCGTGTTGTTCCCTTCCTAGGCCTCGCCGTCGTCCATCGCCCTGGTGCTCTCGGCGCGGCCTGGTCAATGTGGTCAACGACCGACATGCATCTGAAGTGGACTGTACGTGGAGAGGCCGACAGCTGGGTCTCGGCCGCACGCAAGGAAATGCCTCCTTATTCAGCGCAAAATAATGATTCCTCCACGACATCGAGGACCCACCGAAAGGGCCTCTGTATTTCGCGAAAAAAACATTACCGCCGCTGACAGCTCGGACCCACCAGCTATATCTTCGGACGCAAGGAAGTGCCTCCTTATTACGCACAAAAAAAATGAATACTCCCCCTATTAGCTGGGACCCAGTATAGTAGCAGGCTGACTTGTGGGCCTACTAAGTTGACGGGGACGGAGGGCTTTGTCAACTTAGTCAATATGCACGATTCTAGCTCCAGTGATCGTACGATGTCCATCCAACGGCCGTAGTGCTTCTTCAACCTCTGGTCTTCTTGCTCCAGCCACCCAAACCAGCGCCGGCCGTGCCTCGTGCTCCTGCCTCCCGTGGCTGGCTGCGATGAGGCAGAGGCCTCACCGCCCCCTACTACTCCCACCGCTGGCCAAGCCATCCCTCTACTCACCCACACCCCCTGTTATTCTGCGGCGATGGCAGCCTCACACCGCAGCGAACCAGAGAACCCTCGTACTCCTCTACGCGCGGGCATCCACTGCCGTGTCTTCCCCGGCTCCGCGTCATCCCCTTCCTAGGCCTCGCCGTCGTCCACCGCCCTGGTGCTCTCGGCCTGGCGTGGTCAGCGTGGTCAAGAATGGCTTCCATCGGATGTGGATATGACGTGGAAAGGCTCACACTGGGTCCACGGCGCGACAAGGAAGTGCCTCCTTATTACAGCAAAAAAATTATTCCTCCACGGCGGCGGGGACCCACCAGACAGGCCACCGTATTCCGCGAAAAAACGTTTCCCCACATTGCTGGGACCCACCAGCTACATCTTCGCCGCAAGGAAGTGCGTCCGAGCAAAAAATGATTCGCCCCGACGGCTGGGACCTACCAGCTACATCTTCACAGAGCAAGGAAGTGCACGGCGGTCGGGACCCACCTGGTGAGCGTATGTAGGGTTGTCATTCAGTGTGACGTTATGCGTACATCTTTGTCGTTGTAGAGCGCGCCGCATTAGTCGTAGTAAGCGCGCCGCGTAGCATGTACACGTATGTACAACGGCGAGGGTGCAAGAAATAAAATACGGCCACATACGTACATACGGGCAGGGTCTCGAACGCCTACTCACGCATACGTACATGGCTGGGTCGGAGCGGGCTCAACGTTGTCGTCGTGTTCATGGAATAAACCGCTGGGTCGGACCGGAATGCGTGGTCGTGTTCATCGGGAGGGCTTGGGCGGAGCAGGCGATGGAAGCGAGGCTGGCGTACCGCCTGGCGGAGAAAGCGGCCTCCGTTAAACAGGATCCTGTTCGCCGGGAGAAGTGCGGCGTCCGCAAAATGAAGAAGCGGACCTCCTACGGTCGAAACGGGGGTCCTATTGATCGGGAGGGGTGTGGCGTACCGCAAAACGGATGAAACGGACTTCCTACGGTCGAAACGGGGGTCCTGTTGATCGGGAGGGGTGTGGCATACCGCAAAACGGACAAAACGGACTTGTGTTGGAGCGCTACGATCGAAACGGGGGTCTTGTTCATCGGGAGGGGTGTGGCGTACCACAAAACGGGACTCCATGGGATACTGTTCATCTCCACCGTCGACCTCCTCCAGACTCCACAGGCTACTGTTCATCCAGCCCTCCACGGCCACGCCTCCATCGTTACTGTTCATCCAACCCTCCACACCACGGGGTCCTGTTCATCCAGAGAAACGCCACCTCCTTCGTTCATCCACCCCCAGCGCTCACTTTGTTCATCAATCGATCGGCTTTAGTTAGCAGCAGCAGCGAAGGAATCGCTCCATCGGGTTCATTTAACAGCCATCGATCGAACGCTCGGGTTCAGTAACATGTAGCTGCGGTCAATCGCCGGGTTGATTAGAGCCCAACGCCTCGCTTAGGTTCGATTAGAGCTAACGCCTACGCATACACGCAGCGTGCGTGTCACGAGAAAGCAGCGCATCGCTCGCCCCGACCTCCCACCGTAACCGCAACTCCCGAAATTTTCCTCCCCTCGCCTCTACCACGGTTTTTCCATCATGGGCGGCCCAAAGAATGTCATGCAGCTCGTCTCCGGCCGCCCAGATGAAAAGCCCATTTTCATCATGATTTTTGTCATAGAAGTAGGAGCCCACCACATCTATGATGATCTTGGGTTTTGTCACAATTATCGTCATAGAAGTGTCGTATGTATGACAGAAAAAAAATTCGTTCGGCCCAAAATGTGACGGATGTGTCTTTTTGTTGTAGTGTCAAAAACGTTTTGAACGCCACGGAGCATATGAGATGTTCCAAGAGCTGAAATTGGTATTTCAGACTCATGCCCATGTCGAGATTTATGAGACCTCTGACAAGTACTTCGCCTAAAAGATGGAGGAGAATAGCTCAGCTATTGAGCATGTGCTTAGATTGTCTGGGTACTACAATTGCTTGAATCAAGTGGGAGTTAATCTTCCACATAAGATAGTGATTGACAGAGTTCTCTAGTCACCATCACCAGGTTACTGGAACTTCATGATGAATAATAATATGCAAGGGATGACGAAAGTGATTCCCGAGCTCTTCGTGATACTGAAATCGACGACGGTAGTAATCAAGAAAAAGCATCAAGTGTTGATGATTAAACAAGACCACTAGTTTTAAGAAAAGGGCAAAGGGAAAGAAAGGGGAACTTCAAGAAGAATGGCAAGCAAGTTGTCACTCCCGTGAAGAAGCCCAAAGCTGGACCTAACCCTGAAACTTAGTGCTTTGACTGCAACGGAAATGGTCACTGGAAGCGGAATTACCCCAAATATTTGACGAATAAGAAGGATGGCAAAGTGAACAAAGGTATATTTGATATACATGTTATTGACGTGTACCTTACTAGTGCTCGTAGTAGCCCCTAGGTATTTGACACCTTTTCGGTTGCTAAGAGTAGTAACTCGAAACAGGAGTTGCAGAGTAAATAGAGACTAGTTGAGGGTGAAGTGACGATGTAAGTTGGAAGTGGTTCCAAGATTGATATGATCATCATCGCACACTCCCTATACTTTCGGGATTAGTGTTGAACCTAAATAAATGTTATTTGGTGTTTGCGTAAAGCATGAATATGATTAGATCATGTTTATTGCAATACGGTAATTCATTTAAGACAGAGAATAATTGTTATTCTGTTTACATGAATAAAACCTTCTATGGTCATACACCCAATTTTGATGGTTTATTGAACCTCGATCATAGTGATACACATATTCATAATATTGATGCCAAAATATGCAAAGTTGATAATGATAGTGCAACATACTTGTGGCACTGCCGTTTAGGTCATATTGGTGTAAAGCGCATGAAGAAACTCCATGTCGATTGTCGGGGGTTGGGTGCGACATATGCCAAAGGATGGCTTATCATGGTGGGAGCGAGTAGAACGTCGCCGGTGCCTTGAAGCGGGATAAGGCGTAGACACGAACGCCGGCATACTTTACCCAGGTTCGGGGCTCTCCTAGGAGATAACACCCCTAGTCCTGCTCTGTGGGGTCTTCGCATGATCACTAAGGCACAAGTGATACAATGGTGCTCCTCGAGCTGTGTCCTACAGGCAGAGGGAGGCAAGGCTTAGCTCTCTTCCTACTCTAGGGGGGAGGCTAGTTCTAATGGAGTGGGAACCCTTTGCATGGGTGGCCTAGGGGGTTTATATAGGCCTACCCCCAAGGGGTACAATGGTATCTGGCCGGCTGCTGGGCCCGACCGGTTTGTGGCTGCTCACTGTAGCCGTGTCGTTGGTGACGGGGGCTTGGTCATCTTAGCGTGGCTACAGTCCGCCGCCTGGTGGGAGGACCCTGTAGCCACACCTGGTCTTATCAGCTTAATGGCGTGCTTGCCTCGGGACAAGGGACGACCGCCTGCTGGAGGCCGGCCCCTCTCTAATCCGCCTGGTTGTGCTTCCGCCGTCTTCCTTGGGGTCACTGGCCGACAAGGCCCGGCTCTGGCAGGCCGTATCGACAGGCCGTCGTGGGGAACTGGGCTCCGCCTGCCCGGAGCGACGTCAGGGTAGATACGTCACAGTGCTCCGTCATGCGGAGATCTCCGTCTATACGGAGCACTGTGGCCACGCCCGTCTCGAGCGTGGGAGGTGACGTTCTCTACTGTAGCCATGCTCTGACTTGTACTCTCGATGGGAGCCCGGCCGCCCCGTAGTCGTGAGGTGGCCGCCTGCCCGTTGCCGCCCTCTCTGGAGGGCGGCCGCCAGGAGCCGGTCACCCGGGGCGCCGTAGTCTTGGGTCTGCCGCGCTCTCGCAGTCGACCGCTGAGCCAGCCGGCCCTAGAGGGCGGAGCCTCAGATTGGGGCCCATCTAGGCGGAGCTGGCCCAAAGTCTTGATAAATCCATGGACTCGGGTGAGCCTACCCGTGGCCCATTACTCCGACACCGATGGGCTTTTGGAATCACTTGATTATGAATAATTTGATACTTGTGAAACGTGCCTCATGGGCAAGATGTCTAAAACTCCGTTCTCCGGAACAATGGAACGAGCTAATGACTTATTGGAAATAATACATACCGATGTATGCAGTCCGATGAGTGTTGAGGCTCTTGGCGGGTATCATTATTTTCTAACCTTCACAAATAATTTGAGCAGATATGGGTATATCTACTTAATGAAACACAAGTATGAAACATTTGAAAAGTTCAAAGAATTTCAGAGTGAAGTGGAGAATCATCGTAACAACAAAATAAAGTTTCTACGATCTGATCGTGGAGGAGAATATTTGAGTTACTAGTTTGGCCTTCATTTAAAAAAATGTGGAATAGTTTCACAGCCCACGCCACCTTGAACATCACAACGTAATGGTGTGTCCGAACATCCTAACCACACTTTATTGGATATGGTGCGATCTATGATGTCTCTTACCGATTTACCACTATCGTTTTGGGGTTATGCATTAGAGACAACTGCATTCACTTTAAACAGGGCACCATCAATGTCCGTTGAGACGACACCGTATGAACTATGGTTTGGTAGCAAACCTAAGATGTCGTTTCTTAAAGTTTGGGGATGCGATGCTTATGTCAAAAGGCTTCAGCCTGATAATCTCGAAACCAAATCGGAGAAATGTGTCTTCATAGGATACCCTAAGGAAACAATTGGGTACACCTTCTACCACAAGTCCGAAGGCAAGATTTTTGTTGCAAAGAACGGAACCTTTCTAGAGAAGGAGTTTCTCTCGAAATAAGTGAGTGGGAGGAAAGTAGAACTTGATGAGGTAATTGTACCTGCTCTCATTTTGGAAAGTAGCTCATCCTAAAAATCTGTTCCCGTGATGCCTACACCAACTGGAGAGGAAGCTAATGATAAAGATCATGAAACTTCAAATCAAGTTGCTACAGAACCTCGTAGGTCAAATAGAGCATGATCCGCACCAGAGTGGTATGGTAATCCTATTCTGGAGGTCATGTTACTTGACCATGACGAACCTACGAACTATGAAGAAACTAGGATGAGACCAGATTTCGACAGATAGCTTGAGGCCATGAAAATCTGAGCTATGATCCATGTATGAGAACAAAGTGTGGACTTCGGTGGACTTGCCCAATGACCGGCAAGCCATTGAGAATAAATGGATCTTCAAGAGGAAGACAGATGCTGATAGTAGTGTTACTATCTACAAAGCTTGTCTAGTCACAAAAAGGTTTTCGACGAGCTCAAGGAGTTGACTACGACGAGACTTTCTCTCCCGTAGAGATGCTCAAGTCTGTTCGAATCATGTTAGCAATTGCCATATTTTATGAAATCTTGCAAATGGATGTTTGAACTGCATTTCGTAAATGGGTATCTCTGAGGAGAGTTGTATGTGCAACCAGAAGGTTTTGTCGATCCTAAAGGTGCTAACAAGGTGTGCAAGCTCCAGCGATCCATCTATGGACTGGTGCAAGCATCTCGGAGTTGGAATATACACTTTGATGAGTTGATCAAAGCATATAGTTTTACATAGACTTGTGATGAAGCTTGTATTTACAAAAAAGTGAGTGGGAGCACTACAGCCTTTCTCATAAGTATATGTGAATGACATATTGTTGATCGGACATGCTGTAGAATTTTCTGGAAAGCATAAAGGAGAGTTTAAAAGGAGTTTTTCAAAGAAAGACCTCGGTGAAGCTGCTTACATGTTGGGCATCAAGATATATAGAGATAGATCAAGACGCTTGATAAGATTTTTCAATGAGTACATACCTTGACAAGATTTTGAAAGAGTTCAAAATGGATCAGTCAAAAAAAAGGAGTTCTTGCCTATATTAAAAGGTATAAAGTTGAGTAAGACTCAAAGCCCGACCACGGCAGAAGATAGAAAGAGAATGAAAGTCAATCCCTATGCCTCAGTCATAGGTTCTATAAAGTATGCCATGCTATGTACCAGACTAGTTGTGTGCCTTGTTATGAGTGGATCAGTGGATAGCGGTCAAAGTTATCCTTAGTTACCTAAGAGGACTAAGCAAGTATTTCTCGATTATGGAGGTGACAAAGAGTTCTTCGTAAAGAGTTACATTGATGCAAGCTTTACACCAATCTAGATGACTCTGAGTCTCAATTTGGATACATATTGAAAGTGGGAGCAATTAGCTAGAGTAGCTCCATGTAGAGCATTGTAGACATAGAAAATTTGCAAAATACATACGGCTCTAAATATGGCAGACCCGTTGACTAAACTTCTCTCAAGCAAAACATGATCACACCTTAGTACTATTTGGGTGTTAATCACATAGCGATGTGAACTAGATTATTGACTCTAGTAAACCCTTTGGTTATTGGTCACATGGTGATGTGAACTATGGTTGTTAATCACATACAGATGTGAACTATTGGTGTTAAATCACATGGCGATGCGAACTAGATTATTGACTCTAATGCAAGTGGGAGAATGAAGGAAATATGCCCTAGAGGCAATAATAAAGTTGTTATTTATATTTCCTTATATCATGATAAATGTCTATTATTCATGCTAGAATTGTATTAACTGGAAACTTGATACATGTGTGGATACATAGACAAAACACCGCATCCCTAGTATGCCTCTACTTGACTAGCTCGTTAATAAAAAATGGTTAAGTTTCCTAACCATAGACATGTGTTGTCATTTGATGAACGGGATCAGATCATTAGGAGGAGGATGTGATGGACAAGACCCATCCGTTAGCTTAGCACAATGATCGTTCAGTTTTATTGCTAATGATTTCTTCATGTCAAATACATATTCCTCCGACTATGAGATTATGCAACTCCCGGACACCGTAGGAATGCCTTATGTGCTATGAAACTTCACAACGTAACTGGGTGATTATAAAGATGCTCTATAGGTATCTCCAAAGGTGTTTCTTGGGTTGGCATAGATCGGGATTAGGATTTGTCACTCAGAGTATCGGAGAGGTATCTTTGGGCCCTCTCGGTAATGCACATCATATGAAACCTTGCAAGCAATGTGACTAATGAGTTAGTTTCGTGATGAAGCACTTCGGAATGAGTAAATAGACTTGCTGATAATGATGTTGAACTCGGTATGAAGATACCGATGATCGAATCTCGGGCAAGTAACATACCGATGACAAAGGGAATAATGTATGTTGACATTGCGGTTTGACCGAGAAAGATCTTCATAGAATATGTGGGAACCAATATGAGCATCCAGGTTCCACTATTGGTTATTGACCGGAGAGGTGTCTCGGTCATGTCGGCATCAAGGTAGTCAGAATCCCCACTTGACTACTAGAATCCTACGACTTCTTGACCCTACGGAAGCATGTCGATCCAAGTCCCACTATGAATCCAGATCAAGTAGAATCCATGTTGAGTCGCGATCCAAATCATAGAATCCTATAGAAATTTGCAGAATCCCGAGTATGCTATGGACTATATTGTCTACTAATTCACCTAAGCCATATGTTTAGTTGTAGCACAATCTATGCCATTATCCAGATCCCTTTTCACATGACTCATGACCCTTTATTACCCTCCCAAGCCCAAACGCTCAGCTGTTGACACCTTTGATCTGGCTCTTTGTAACCCTAGATCGAAATTGAGGATCAGGCTTGTCGACAAATGGAATTGACGTGAGAAGGAGGATGCATCAATATTGATCGGAGAAGGAGAGCAAGACCCTTCAAGGTTCAACACTACAGGACATCTATACAGGTGATCGGCCATTCACATACTCTAATAAACCTCCTAAGTAAATTTCGTATGTTGAAGATTTAAATGTTCTATATATTTCCCTCCCATATATGTTCCATAAATGTAAACTAGCATTGGTGTGTATGTTTTTTGCTATATATTTAGTGTTAAACTCTATAGAACCCATATAAATTTCTGGCGTGGATAGAAAATATCTTATTTTAGTAAATCTAGTAGACTCCTCGATTCCATGACTCGATACTACGACTCGATTCTGTCTAAGGAAAATTGATCCGGCTCCGAATCCCGACTCTGATTACCTTGGTCTACATAGTTCTCGAACCCATAGGGTCCGCACGCTTAATGTTCGATGATGATATGTATTATATGAGTTATGTGTTTTGGTGACCGAAGGTTGTTCGGAGTCCTGGATGAGATCACGACATGACGAGGAGTCTCGAAATGGTCAAGAGGTAAATATTGATATATTGGAAGATGGTATTCGGACACCGGAAGGGTTCCGGAGTGTATTGGGTACATACCGGAGTACCGGAGGGGTTACCGGAACCCCCCGGTGGAAGATATGGGCATCTGGGCCATAGGAGGGAGGCTAACCAGCCAACAAGGGGCTAGTGCACCCCCCACAGGGGAGGAGGCCTAATTGGCCTAGGGAAGGGGGCGCCACCCCCCTTTCATTCTCCTACTCCCTCTCCAATCCCCTTTCCCTCTCCGGTAAAAGGAAGGGGGGTCCGAATTGGACTTAGAGTCCTAGTAGGACACCTCCCCACTTGGGGGTGCGCCTTGGCCGGCCTCCTCCCCTCTCCCTCCTTTATATACGGGGGTAGGGGGAACCTCTAGGCACACCAAGTGTTTCTTAGCCGTGTGCGTTGCCCGCCTCCACCATTTACTCCTCCGGTCATATTGTCGTAGTGCTTAGGTGAAGCCCTGCACAGATCACTTCACCAACACTGTCACCACACCGCCGTGCTGACAGAACTCATCGACTCCTTTGTGCCTCTACTGGATCAAGAGTTTGAGGGACGTCATCGAGCTGAACGTGTGCAGAACTCGGAGATGTCGCACGTTCGGTACTTGATCGGTTGGTTCGAGAAGACGTTCGACTACATCAACCATGTTAAGTTAACACTTTTGCTTTTGGTCTACGAGGGTACATGGACACACTCTCCCCTCTCGTTGCTATGCATCTCCTAGATAGATCTTGCGTGAGCGTAGGAAATTTTAGAAATTGCATGCTATGTTTCCCAACAATTTTTGTTACCTGTTACTTGCTACGAATCATCTTGCTATCAACCTATCTGTCACAACAGCTTTGCAGCACTTGCGGAGAATATCTTGCTGATTGTTATTAATTCCTTCTGCTCCTCATTGGGTTTGGCACTCTTACTTATTTAAAGGACTATGATTGATACCCTATACTTGTGGGGTCATCAAAACTCTTTTATGGCATCGTGTCGGGGAGTGAAGCGCTTTTGGTGAATGGAATTCGGTAAGGAAACATTTATACTAGGTGTCGAACTTTATCTTCGATTGTCACTATGGAAGGCAATCCTTTGAGGGGCTTGTTCGGGGTATCTTTACCTCGAGCATAAGTGGTAAGAGCCGCTCCTCAACCTACTAAATTTTTTATTATGGCATCCCTTTTGGTATTATGGAAAAATTGCGTGCTAATCCATATGCAAGAGATGGAATGGTACAACGTGATATGCACTTAATCTTTATGGATGAACTTTGTGGATTATTTAAGCTTAAAGGTTTATCAGGGGATGGATTTAATAAGAAATTATTCCCTTTATCTTTTAAGGGGAGAGCATTGGCATGGTATAGGCTATTGGATGAACCTACAACATGGGACTGGAACCGATTGAAGCTAGAACTCCACCAGAAATCTATCATCTGCACTTGTGAAAGTGCAACTAATCTCCGGGTGGTTTTGGTAATTAATAACAACATATATATCATTGAACTAACATCCATTCAAGTCAAATATTTCAGGAAGTTCAATGATTGGCATGGCAAGGACTAGTGAATATGGACCCCTCAACATGCTAAGGACATGGATTGGCAAAAGCTCAAGACTCTAGATTTTTGGTTAAGTGGTCCAAGATCACATTGAGTCCATAGGAAAGCCAATACTGTTAAAAGGGGATGAGGTTTTGGTAATGATCTGGTTGCTGAAGTGCTTAGTGATATTGCTCCAAAACCCTCAGCCACTTTCTTTGTCAAAATATGTCCAAAACCCTTCATGTCAACTCGGTCGTCCCACCGAATCTCATCTATCCGGACCCACCAAGTTCATGTGAACACTGCCACAGCCAAACCCTGACAAATCAGATCCACTAATATGGATCTCGGTCCCACCAAGATGGCCTTGCCCACTCTAAGTTACCTGTTGCAACTATTTCGGTCTTATTGAGTTTTGCAATGGTGCCACCAAGACGGCTTGCCAACCTTCCATTGCCTTATTGCTTTATTTCGGTCTTACCGAGATGATGCAATCGGTGCCACCTAAGCGAGGTTTTGCTCTACCATTGCACATTGGTCGCTCCGAGACGTTTCCATCTAGTCCCACCAAGACCTCCAACATTCATACATTTTAACAGGTCGGTGCCACCGAGTTGGGTCAAATGTGTGTGGTTGAATTTCGTGCAGAGGCTATATATACCCCTCCACCCCCTCTTACATAGTAAGAGAGACATCAGAACATGACTACATTCCATCATTCATTTTCTGAGAGAGAACCACCTACTCATGTGTTGAGATCAAGAGATTCCATTCCTACCATTTGAACCTTCATTTCTATTCTTCCCCCAAGTTGCTTTCCACTCAAATCCTCCTTCCACCATAGCCAAATCTGTGTGAGAGAGTTGAGTGTTGGGGAAAATATCATTTGAAGCACAAGAGCAAGGAGTTAATCATATACACATCATCTATTACCTTTTGGAGAGTGGTGTCGCCTAGATTGGTTAGGTGTCGCTTGGGAGCCTCCGACATGATGTGGAGTTGAACCAAGAAGTTTGTAAGGGCAAGGATATCGCCTACTTCATGAGGCTAGTCCTTCGTGGACGTAAGCCATGGTGGAATAGACAAGGTTGCTTCTTCCTGGACCCTTCATGGGTGGAGCCCTTCGTGGACCCGCACAACCGTAACCCTCCGTGGGTTGAAGTCTCCATCAACATGGACGTACAATAGCACCACCTATCAAAACCATGCCAAAAATCACCATGTCTCCGTTGCATTTGCTTTCTCCAAACCCCTCCTTTACTTACATGTGCAATGTGTTACTTTCCGCTGCTACACTCTTAGAATTGCATGTGTAGGGTGATACTTGACTTGCTAGAATTGCTAAAATCTGCCTACAACTAAAATTGAAAAAGGGTTAGGTTTTGTCAGGACCGGTTTTCAAATAAAATATTTATTGAAAAATTGACCATTTTGTCCGACCAGTATAGAAAAATCCTCCTTACTGGTAGACAAATCCTTGATACAGAAATCCAGAAGTACTAAATATTATACAAGGTTGAGCTGAGGCTGCTCAACAATTCATTACAAGCATGCCAATATTATACATAAAGGCGGATATGACACAAGGAGTATGGTGGCATAACTACTGACTTGTAATAAAAGTGGTGGTGGATATGTCACAGTGAAGTGGGTGACATGACTCCAAAATCTTGCAGCTCATCAAGCGACAGAGTGAGGCTTGATGATTTTATTAGGGTAGCGGAAGCGTATATAATACAAGTGACCAACTCCAGGATCGCACGGGACTGACTGGGACTCCGCTAGGCGTCGGACTCGCTATCGTACTCTTCATCCATAAGATCGCCTTCATCAACATCTGGCCAAATCAACAAGCCAGGTGAGTACTTTGAATGTACTCGCAAGACAGTTTGGACATAAGATATAACAAATGCAAACAAGATGCACATGAGCAGACTAGTAATGCACACTCAGATAATAAATCTGCACTGCATGTTAAATAAAAAGGAAGTCAGGCGGTAGTCCTCCCGAAATCCCAATAAAATAACTGAAGACCGATCGCGTGTCTGAAGCGACGCCTCGAAAGGTAAAATAAATTAACATGCCGCAGTCGGGCGTCAGGGCGACACCACATAAAGGGCTTATATTGAAACATAAATGTCAGTACGTGCCACAGTCGGACGTCTAAGCGACTCTCGAAAAGGGCTTATAACAAGAGTAAATAACAAGAATGCCACAGTCGGACGTCTGAGCGACATCACATAAAGGGCTTATATCAAAAGTAAGTAACACAAATGCCATTGTCGGATGTCTGAGCGACATCACATAAAGGGCTTATATCAAAAGTAAATAACAATAATGCCATAGTCAGACGTCTGAGCGACATCACGTAAAGGGCTTATATCAACAGTAAATAACAATAATGCCACAGTCGGACATCTGAGCGACATCACATAAAGGGCTTATATCAAAAGGAAATAACAAGAATGCCACAGTCGGACGTCTGAGCGACATCACATAAAGGGCTTATATTTCACCATTCGAATTCAAGTAGCTCATGAATTTAAATCATCCCAAGGAAATACTCAGTACATAACAATAAATTGGTTAATCCATCCACAGGAATAACATTCAGCCGGGTTTACCACTCATGTTTATTCACCGGAGATTGTCACTGAGATTGACACCGAGGCCGACGCAATGAGAGGCGGACGTTGAGGCCCGACAATCGACATCGACATTGATATGTTGATCACGATGCGAGGAGTCTGGACTAGGGGGTGTCCGAACAGCCAGACTATCATCGTCCGCCGGACTCCAAGACAACGAAGATACAAGATTGAAGACTCCGTCCCGTGTCCGGATGGGACTTTCCTTGGCGTGGAAGGCAAGCTTGGCGATACGGATATGTAGATCTCCTACCATTGTAACCGACTCTGTGTAACCTTAGCCTCCTCTGGTGTCTATATAAACCGGAGGGCTTTAGTCCGTAGGACAACATACATTACGACAATCATACCATAGGCTAGCTTTAGGGTTTAGCCTCCTTGATCTCGTGGTAGATCTACTCTTGTACTACCCATATCATCAATATTAATCAAGCAGGACGTAGGGTTTTACCTCCATCAAGAGGGCCCGAACCTGGGTAAAACATCGTGTCCCTTGTCTCTTGTTACCATCCGCATAGACGCACAGTCCGGGACCCCCTACCCGAGATCCGCCGGTTTTGACACCGACATTGGTGCTTTCATTGAGAGTTCCTCTGTGTCATCACCGATAGGAAGGATGCCTCCACCCGTCTTCAAAGACGGTGTTTTCGCCAAAGGGGCCTTGGCCGCCGGCCAAACTATCCGGCTAGGTGCTTTTCATATGACCGCATGTCCGGCCGCCGCTTCGACAATGACTTCTCAAGTCGTCAGAAGCAATCTTCGCGTCAGCTCGAAATCTGCCGAATAGTTGGGTCCAATAGAGCTCTCGAGCTCTTGGATCGCATCGCCGCCCTGGGAGTCGCTACAGACTACAATCAGATTGGGCTTAAAACCGATCTGAGAGAGATTAACTCTCCCCAGGCCACCCACCACGCCGCAGTGGTAGAGGAGCAATACGGCAACTCTTCGCCTATATTGAAAACTAGTCACGTCCGGATTCCCGAGCCCTCCATGCCGGATTTCCGCGGAGGGACGGACTTCGATCGAGCATTGAACTTAAAACCATGCATCGCCCCGGACTCGCTGGATCGTGTCCAGCAACCCAAGCTTCCGAATTAGGAAACTCCTCGGCCTTTAAGCCCCAAGACGGGCAGGGATCCGGATTTTAGTCCACCCACCTGCCCAGACATATGCGATCTATCTCTAATCGGCAAGAGCCCATCAAACAAAGACATCACTCTTGGGCGGATACCTCCTGGTTATGGACAGGGATAAAGGACTGCCGAGAGGAAAACGCAATCTCAATCTTTTGCAATAATTGCACGGACAAGGAATATTGAGCGCCATCGGTCGTCGTAAAATTACGCTTCGCCGATCTGGCGTCCATAGTCTGAAAATCTTGTGCGATGGAGAGTTCGGAAAACCGAAAACCAATTTTGGGATAATCCGGCCCCAACCCCAGTCCGCAACAAAAGGGTGCCTCTCACTCAGGCCCCAGATGCAAAAACGAAAAAGCAAAACCCCATAAAGGGCACAGAACCGTACTGGAAGGATGGCTCAATGGACCTGTAAGCTTCATAATCTGAGAGGAGCCGTCCCAACACATAGCCTTCGAGCATGTTGGATACTACGGCAGGTGGCCAAAAGTGGCGAGGAGCTTCTAGCCCCGAAAACCACTCCAACAATACCGATGACGATATCAGCAGTCTTCGAGACCTTCGCATCAAACAATATGCGAAAACGAACAATCCGCGGACTCGCCGAAGTCTACCAAGTAGCAACAGCAACTCCATGGAGTGACACAGCCATCACCTTCAACGCTAGCGACGAACCTAAATTCCGAACAGCTCGAGCACCAGCTGCACTGGTGCTTAGTCCCATAGTGGACGGCTTTCGGCTTACAAAGGTCCTCATGGATGGCGGCAGCGGACTAAACCTCATATATGAGGAAACTTTTCAAAAAATGGAAATAGACTGGAGCCGTATTGAGCGAAGCAGCACAACCTTCAGAGGAATAATCCCTAGCCGGGAAGCGCGCTGCACCGGAAAAATCACACTCGATGTGGTGTTCGGCTCGCCGGACAATTATAGATCCGAAGAAGTCACGTTCCAAGTGGCCCCGTTCAACAGCGGATATCACGCTATATTAGGATGAGAGGCATTCACAATTTCTCAAGCAGTACCTCATTACGGGTACATGAAGCTCAAAATGCCTGGGCCCGACGGAATAATCACTCTCGCTAGTGATCCGGACATAGCACTCCGCGCCGAAAACAAGACAGCCGCACTAGCCACGGAGGCACTATCCAAGCCTTAGCGGCGAGAAGAACTCACCGCTGCGCGCTCTCGGTGAAACGAGGGGCGATGTGATACTCGATAAAAGATCCAAGTCAACCTCCTTCAAACCAGCAGATGAAGTAATAAAATTCCAGGTCCATCCAACGGACCCAACAAAGATGGCCTCCATTGGGGCACAATTGAACCCCGAAGTAGACGCCGCACTGCGTGAATTCCTTCGGGAAAATTGGGATATCTTAAATGCGGCATCCTTCGAATATGCCCGAATCCCACGCAGTTGGCGAACACAGACTAAACATCCTAAAAGTTTTAAGCGATCAAACAGGCTCTTGACGATTTTCGAACCCAAAAGGCGGGCAATGGGAGATGAGCTAGCCAAACTATTGGAAGCCGGATTCATCGAGATATCAAACATCCGGATTGGCTAGCAAATCTGGTAATGGTACCAAAGAAGGACAAATCCTGGCGCCTCTGTGTCGATTTTAAAGACCTCAATAAGGCTTGCCCAAAGGACCCCTTCCCTCTCCCCGGCATCGACCAAATTATCGATGCTACCACAGGGCACGATTCGTTGTGCTTCCTCGACGCATACTCTGGCTATCATCAAATCAAGATGGCGGAAGCAGACCAAGCTGCAACGGCATTCATCACTCCATACGGACCATTCTGCTTCAACACGATGCCCTTCGGACTTAAAAATGCCGGCGCAACATATCAGCGCATGATTCAAACATGTCGGCTACCCAGATCGGCAAAACAGATCGAGGCATACGTGAAGCGGCGTGGTCGTCAAAACAAAACTGCGTCGAAACTCTAGTAGGCGATTTGAGGCTCACATTTGACAACCTCGAGCATATGACATCAAGTGAATCCGGAAAAATGCGTTTTTGGCGTACCAGGCGGAAGCTGCTGCGCTTCATTGTATCCGTAGAGGAATTGAAGCAAACCGGCTAAAATCCGAGCTCATCACGGTTGGATATTCAAAAGACCTCAAGCAGATACAAAATTAACAGGATGCGTGGCAGCTTTAAGCCGCTTTATCTCCGTCTAGGAGAAAAGGCATTGCCCTCTATCGCCTCCTCGGGCGCTGCGAACACTTGAGTGGGCGGATCTGCCACTGCCGACTCGAAGAAATAAAGGCCATATTGGCAACAAATCCGGTCCTGGCTGCGCCCAATCTAGGCGAACCAATGTTGTTATACATCGCAGCAACGCATCAAGTCGTAAGTGCGGTACTCGTCGTCGAACGAGAGACAGAAGGGCATAAATTCCCTCTTCAAAAACCAGTGTATTATGTATCCACTGTGTCAACTCCCTGCAAATCCCGTTACCCACACTATTAGAAGATAGTGTATGCGGTGTTCATGGCATCCCGGAAGCTCCGACACTACTTTCAAGAGTGTTCGATAACAGTGGCCTCCGAAGTACCACTCAATGACATCATAAATAACCGTGACGCAACGGGCAGGATTGCAAAATGGGCCATTGAGCTATTACCATTCGATATAACTTACAAACCTCGGCGAGCTATAAAGTCACAAGTTTTGGCTGACTTCGTCGCTGAATGGACCGCCGAACTCCCTAAAATGTACGGCGATACTCCAATTGGGTTATGCACTTGATGGCTCTAAAATGTTGGCGGATGGGGTCAAGGCGTCGTATTGACGTCCCCAACCGGGGACACTGATCCAAGATGTACTTCAAATAATGTACACCGACTCCAACAACGCAACCGAATACGAGGCCCTGTTACATGGTCTCCGGATGGCAGTCTCCATGGGCATTCAACACCTAGAGGTGCGCGGGGACTCAAACCTGGTAATATCCCAAATAAATGGAGACTTTGACGCCAAGGATCCGAAAATGGCAGCATATCGCAACGCTGTCCTAAAAATGTCAGCTCGGTTTGAAGGACTCGAATTCCATCACATAGCCCGAGATAATAACCACGTGGCCGACGTACTGGCATGCATCGGTGCAAGACGTGACGCCATCCCTCCAAATATCTTCCTGGAACGGCTCTTCAAGCCATCCGTACTATGGGAAGAGGTGCCCGGAAGTGACAAACTGGAAAAAACCGCGCCAATCGGCGATTCAGCCGATGACATAACACCTTCAGCCCACGACATAATGGCAGTAATCGCCCCGTGGACGGAACCATTCCTAGCCTACTTGCTTAGGCAGGAACTTCCCGAAGACCAAAACGAGGCCCGCTGCATAGTCCGGCGGTCGAAAGCCTACAAGGTCCATGAGGGAGAACTTTATAAGAAAAGTAAAACCGGAGTCCTTCAAAGGTGTATCTCCGAAGAGGAAGGGCGAAACCTCCTGGCTGAAATCCATGCCGGACTAGGCGGACACCACACAGCAGCCCGGGCCCTAGTAGGAAAGGCATTCCGTACAGAATTTTATTGGCCGACAGCCCGGGCAGATGCCCAGGACTTAGTCCAGAGATGCGTTGGTTGTCAGCTCTTTGCTAATCAGAGCCATATGCCGCCCACCGCCCTCAAAACTATACCCATTACCGGCGTTCGCGATGCAGGGGCTTGATATGGTTGGACCCCTTAAAGGGGAACCCACAAGCAAAGGTACCTATTGGTCATGGTGGATAAATTCACCAAATGGATAGAGGCCAAGCCGGTCAAGGCGCAGAGTCCGGACCAGTGATAGACTTTATATCCGGGGTTGTACATCGCTACTGAGTCCCCACAGCATCATCACCGACAACGGCACGAACTTCACAGCCGGCGAGGTTAAGTCATGGTGCAAAAATATGGGCATCAAGCTCGACTACGCTTGATCTATCACCCTCAAACCAGCGGTCAAGTGGAGCGAGCAAATGGTCTAATAATGGCGGCATTAAACCCGGACTCTGCGGTCACTTACTAAATCGACACGCCTTTGGGTCGAGGAGCTCGACTCCGTACTGGGGCTGCGGACAACGCCTAACCGCACTACGGATTCACACCATTCTTTATGGTCTCGGCGCAGAGGCGGTCTTGCCTGCGACATTATTCATGACTCACCTCGAGTGCGCATGTACGAAGAAAGAGAGGCGAGCTGGATCGGCGGGACAGCTTGGACACATTGGAGGAAAAACGCGGCGTCGCCAAGGCTCGTTCCGCATTCTATCGGCAGCAGGCCGAAGATACCAAAGCGAGAAGTACGGGCCAAGACTTACAACGTTGGTGAACTAGTTCTCGCTTTGCGGATAAGAAAAGGACAAGCTCATGCCCAAATGGGAGGCCCCTTCATCATCGATCAAGTCCTGACCGGCGGAGCGTACCGTCTACGAAATGCGTCGGATAACCGACTCGAGCCGAACCCATGGAACGAAGCCTGCCTCCGAAGATTCTATGCCTAGCGCCGGACTAAGAGTTCGTCCCCTTCCTCCGTCCAAATTTTTACACTTCGCCTGTCTTTTGTTTCTCTTTTCATTACCTTTTTACTACAAAGCCCGTGAGGGCCTACTTTCGCATTGTTCGCATACACTTGATGTGCCATCCGCACTCATTATACCTGGGGGCCTCTTTTACAGAAGCTCCATTATAAGGGTCTCATGCCCAGCACATGTGTCAAGCTTCCACATGTACCTTTTACTCACCATTATATGCATCTATATGACTTTAGTTTTGGCCAAGCTGGGTTGCCTGGCTACTGTGCTTACCCCTACGTTCCCGATTGTTCGGCTAGGAGGTAAAGGAGCACCTCTGCGATTATTCTTGCCGGTCACCGGATGTGTACCTCAGACTGGGTGAAGCCGAAAGCTAGCGTTCTTAAGGGAATATTTGGTCGGTGACTTAAAAGATGATATTTTTTACCTATTCATTTATCCGCCCCAGATGTTTTTTCTGCTCTTTTCGCAGTCCGGACATGCACTTTAGGGCATGCCTCCCAGGGAAAGGAACCCCTAACGGAACTATTCTCTCTGGAAGATGTTTCTTACTAACCATGTAATATAACATAACTAGTTGGGCACTTGTCTTATAAAGCACTAATGACCCCTACGCCTGGTCTCCATGCATACCCCGTTTGTTTCTAAACCAAAAAGGTATTCGGACACACTCCGGACTCTAGGGTCCCGAGGTTAAAGCGAAAAGGTCGGCAAAGACAAACGATCTACAATCCGGCTAGAAGGCATTTCACATGTCAATTTAAAGCAAAACATACAATGTCAAAATTATTGATTGTATTCCTCCTCAATCCCGTCTAACAGGCTGTCTAACTTACAGTCCCGTTGGGAAAATTTAGCAGCCAACTCTACTGGCTGTATACTAAACTCACAGGGATCTCCTTCCCATCGGGCCCCACCGGTCCAACTTCGGCCATGTCGTTGGGATCCGCCCTCTTGTAAAGCGTCTTCACCATGGCCCAAGCCTCCCTGGCACCTTGGCGGCAGGCCAAAATCTTCCATAAATGGAAGTGCTGCCGCATTCCCTGAAGCTTCTTCGCAAGCTCCCCAAGGCCCTCGGGTAGGGAGAGGGCTGGCCATAAAGCCTGGATGACGCCGCTCATTGCCTGCCGAACTCGTTCGAGCAGCTGCAACAGCTCGGGAAGTTGATCACCCGTTGATACGGGCATCTCCTTCGCGGGGCGGCCTATGAGTATACCTACAAGACATAATTTGTCAATTGACTTCCTCGACAAACTCTTCCTTTCAAAGGAGTCCGCTCAAGCACTTACTATAGATGCCGCGACGAAGCCGCTCAGTCTCCTTAACGGAGTCGGACAGCTCGGCCCGAACACCTTTCAGCTCTTCTCCGAGCTGGGCGTGGGCATCCTGGAGCTTGTTCCTTTCTTGCTGCACCCTAGTCAGCACCCTCTCGCCGGCCTTTAGCTGGCGTAGTAATTCTTGCCTATCCGGACCTTGTCCGGCGGCACCTGCAATGTCACTATTAGACTTGCGCGCACGTCGCACAGCGCTTATATTTATTAATAAAAATGTGTTACCAGGATTGGTCTCTGCGTCTCCTCCTGCGGCAGCAAGTGTGGCCTCAAGTTGGGCCTTGCATTCTTGCAGCTCCTGAGACAACTGGGCATTCTTCTCGGTAAGAGCCTGCGTTTTACATGATCCTTAAATCAGTTAATATAACTACTTTAAGTCTCGGGGGCTACTCGTGTATATAACCATTAAAATTCCCCTACCCGTATGTCTTTCACATATTGCTCCGTGGCTCTGGTAAAACCATCTTGAGCGGCACGGAGGTGCGCGTCCCCTCCGTTAAAGGCGTCCAATGCCTCAGGGGAGAAGCAGGCTTCACGAAACACTGTCCGGTGGCACCTATGGTTCATGGCGCTCTCCACCTCAGACTTGGTGGCGGACAGTCTGTCGGTGTCCTCCGTTGGAGGAGGATCCAGCCCGCGTCTTGCGCTTGCCTCCCCCTCCAGGCCGGGCGCTGGAGCCTGGCGGTATAGGTTGGATTGGCAACTTCGCGCCCTTGATCCGGCGACACTTTTCTCCTATAAAGGTCATGAGCACTCGGGCGCTTCTAGGAACGTTGCTCTAAAAATTTAAATCTGAGTTATACCTTTGCGGTGGCGTTTGATCCGTGCAGCGCTCCTTTTCTGCTCGCTGGCCGGACTGACCTTTGTTGGTCACCGCTGGTGAGCTCGGCTTCCGCCTTGAAGGCGCTTCTGTAAATACCATCGTTTGCGAAGGTCGAAATGGGCAAGGAAGAGATAATGGTGTGCGGACTTGGTCACATCACCGGGAAGCGGATCTGATCGGGGTAGTCTGCCGTAATGGCGACCAAAGCATTATCCATGCTGAGCTGGTGAAACACCCCGTCGATCAGCTCCAGCTTGATGTCCAGATCCTCTTCAGAGGTCGGATCCAGGGATCTTTCTGGATCCTCGGGTTGTGGAGCGGGACTTACCATGTCCTCCACAGTCCGGCGTAGATCCTGCGCCGAAGACGTAATGTAAGAAGCCTATACTTCGAAAGCAGGGGTTGAGCCCTTGAAGGTGTTCGCTTACCTATCCTCTAGGGTTGTTCATGGAAAACCCATTCAAAGGGTTCGTTCGAAGGAAGTCCTCCTTCTCCCCTTTGTAAAGGCCGGACAGGATCTCCACCAGATCCTCGGTTGAATCCGGCCCTTCGCGGCCATGACGGGTGGCATCGTCTTCCCCGTTGAAATCCCACATGGGGTGGCCTCTGTATTGCAATGGTTGTACCCCCCGCATGATGCATGTCGCCATGATTCCAATCATGGTCAGCCCGGAATGGGCCAGTAATCTTATTCGGCCCATCAAGTAATGGACGCTCTTGTCTTCCTCAATCGGGGCTCCGTGGGCGCCAGGTGGGCGTTTCTTGAGGAGCAGCACTAAACTCCGGAGGCCAATCCGGACTGGGTCCGCAGCAGAGCGTCTCCTATATAAAACCACTCAAGGCCGGTCTTGGACGCCATCTTGGGAGTACGGATGGGTATCCGGTCCGACAATGCGCCATATTTGGCGCCGCCCACTTGATATATGGAACCCTCGTGAGAGCGGGTGCAGGCGAACAGCCTCTTCCACAATGCAAAATGGGGCTCAATGCCGGGAATAGCTCATAAGAGCTACTTAGCCCATGATATGCACGAGAGAGGCGGGCGTGAGGTGGTGGAGCTGGAGTCCGTAGAACTCCGAGGCCCGGAGGAACGGATGTATTGGGAATCCGAGTCCCTTATCGGATAAGGGACAAAGCATACTCGCTCCCTTTATTGGGGCTTGGGGTAGCCTCCGCTTGCCTCCCACCTTGATAAGTGACCAGTCCGGCTCGGATCGGGACCATGAGGCGGAGGAGATATCCCCCGCTTGGAGCTTCGCTAGCTCGTTGTGCAAACAGAGCACCTCCTCCAATCACTGGCGGTGGGCTGGGGCGCGAGAAGAGGAGCGCGTCGGCGGTCCATGATGAAATGGATTTTTAGGTCAAGGCGCTCCGATGAACTATTTGCAGGAGGAAGATGGTGTTGTTTGGATCTGGATTTTTGCCTCTTTTGTAGGCGAACGACTTCGCACGACTAGGGGTGAAACATAAAAGACACCACGGCTTTTCGCATTCGATGCGACGCGTGGAAAAAGGCCATTATTGGGCGTGAAGCCGAGAAACACAAGATTTATGATAAAGCGGACAATCGCTACGGCAGGTACATGGAACTTGAAGGAGAACCCGCCTTGCAACGCCAAGACTATATCTGCTACTGGACTTATCGTCATTGAAGCCTGGTTCGGGGACTCTTGAGGAGTCTGGACTAGGGGTGTCCGGACAGCGGACTATCATCGTCCGCGGACTCCAAGACAACGAAGATACAAGATCAAGACTCTGTCCCGTGTCCGGATGGGACTTTCCTTGGCGTGGAAGGCAAGCTTGGCGATCTGGATATGTAGATCTCCTACCATTGTAACCGACTACTGTAACCCTAGCCTCCTCCGGTGTCTATATAAACCAGAGGGCTTTAGTCTGTAGGACAACATACATTACAACAATCATACCATAGGCTAGCTTTAGGGTTTAGCCTCCTTGATCTCGTGGTAGATCTACTCTTGTACTACCCATATCATCAATATTAATCAAGCAGGACGTAGGGTTTTACAGCCATCAAGAGGGCCTGAACCTGGGTAAAACATCGTGTCCCTTGTCTCCTGTTACCATCCGCCTAGACGCACAGTCCGGGACCCCCTACCCGAGATCCGCCGGTTTTGACACCGACACAGTCCTTCACCATGGACACGGTTACCCGAATGGTTTTGACTCTGCAGAGTTTGTACTCTTTACCCACAGCCAACGGATTTCCGTAGTCACAAAGGACTAGTTCCGTTTACATTATTTTAGAAGAAACACATCTAACAAGTACACACCCATTCCACATTCCGTTGCCAGGAATCACCCTAGGCAATGTTCAAGAAAAACTCTAAGACGGGGAGGCTACAACCTCGAATAGCATGGGATCAAATTTATATCGCGCGCTCTAAGGCGTGCCCCCCTCTCGGTCCCAACCGGAAACATCCATGCCCCCTGACCGGATGACGGTCTTTAATCCAGGGCCATGGAACCCTCCTCATGGCCCCTCTATTTGGTGTGTACAAGGAAAGAGGTTTGCAACTGACTAAACCGCATTCTTTGCAGAAGACATGTGGCGGCACAAAAAAGGGACAAATGGGAACAAGACTTGGTCCATGTTAATACTGGAGTTAAACTATTGGCATAAAACTGGCATGCTTCAAATACCAGCTTGCAACCTATCATGCCACCACATGATCAGGTTATCTCACCATCATATGAACACATCAAATTTCGAAGCTCACTTGTAGCTTGCTTCGCATGAAATATAACATTCACAAATGCTTATGTAAACATGTAACGAGAAAACTAGTCAAGCAAACATGCAAGACACTCATCATATCAAAGGCTCAAACATGCTTGCCTGATTTGGAGTAGTCGGAGTCTAGCTCGGCGAAGTTTGCGGCTCCGTCACCTCCTTCGTTATCTATGTTATAAAAGAAATCGGATACTAACGTAAATACCGTGTGCGCATAAAAATTGTTCCAAATATTTATCAAATAAATATGAAAAGAAAACTAGATAGAAAAATAAAGATGACAAAAAAAGCATCAGCTCAAAAACATCTTTTGTTTAAAAGTTATAAAGGTTTTAGTCCAGGGACTAATCTATGATGAAACAGAAACTTTCCAGGGGCTAGTTTAAAAAAAATAGAAAACGTTTCGGTTAGAAAACGTACTTTGCCCGAAGGCGCTTTCAGAAAACGTTTTGAATAAAAGAGAAAAGCTGACGGGGGGTCCCGCATGTCATGTTTAAAATCTCACCATCGACCGAAGCAAACGATGATCGCCGGTGACGATCGACGGCGGTCCAAAGGAGGGCAAAGGTATGGTTGCACTCACGGGACAATTCCGCGTCGGTGGGTGGTGGACTTGGTCGTCGGCGATCACCACGTCGACGGCGGCCTCCTCTCCGGCGTACGGTGGTTCGGTCGAGGATGGATCTCACCAAGGAGGGATGCAGACGCCAAATTGAAGCTCGGGTTAGAGGAGTGGGAGTACTAGGAGGCTACTGACGCAGTTTGGGGGCAGGGGTGCTCTCATCAGAGAGAATCTTGCCGGAGCCTGAAGCGGATCGGGGCGGCCGGAGTTGGGGAAGAAGGCCTCCTCGAGGTCCTTCTAGTGGTTGGCCGTGGTCCTGGTGAAGTGGACGAGTGGTGTTGGGTCAAAGGAGAGCTCGGGACCTCCATTTATAGCCGGCCCGAGGCGGTTGCCGAGGACGGGATTACTCCGGCGAGCGATTACGGCGAGCCAGTGGTCGGGCTAGAGGTTTAGGTGACTGGGCATCTTCGGATTGGTCCACTGGTTCCATTCAACAGCTAACCTGGTCGGATTTTGGCCTGCTCCCATGGTTTCGACGGAACGGAGCTGACGGGCTCATCGGCGGCAGAGAGCGCGCTTTACGCCTCTCAGGCCACGGTGATGGTTCTGCAGCGCGCACAGAGAAGGGGACGGCCACGCAGAGGCTCCTGGTGGTGTGGGCAGTGCTGGACGGCGCGATATGGCAGGTCTTGCCCCTGCATGCCGCCAAGGGCGGTTCTACCACCGCAGATGTCGGGGGTTGGGTGCGACATATGCCAAAGGATGGCTTATCATGGTTGGGGCGAGTAGAACGTCGCCGGTGCCTGGAAACGGGATGAGGCGAAGACATGCACGCTGGCGGATCTTACCCAGCTTCGGGGCTCTCCGTGGAGATAACACCCCTACTGCTGCTCTGCGGGGTCTCCGCATGATCACTAAGGCAAAGTGAGTACAAGGTTGCTCCTTGAGCTGTTTCTGGAGGTAGGAGAAGGCAAGGCTATCTCTCTCCTTCCTATATGATCTGGTCTAGTACTAATGGATTCCCACCCTTTGCATGGGTGCCCTGGGGGTTTATATAGGCCTACTCCCCGGGTACAATGGTAAAACCGGCTGGGTGCGGGTCCTAGCCGTCTGTCTCTCAGGCCGCCGTCTTCTCCGCTGACTACTGGGGCCGCCGACTGGCCCGGTACGGGGGCGTCAGCCCTTGTCCTCCGCGGGCGGGTCTTGCCGGCTGCGGATCACTGTAGCCGTGCTTCTAATGACGCGAGCTTGGTCATGGGGTCATGGCAACAGTGCCGCTGTTTGGCGGGCGATCACTGTTGCCATTCCCCGTCATGTCTGGTTAATGGCATGTGGGACCCGTGGGACAGGCCGGCCGACTCCGGGGGGCCGACTCCCATCGGGTTTGTCTTGGGGTGCTCTTGCCGTCTTCTGTACCCCCGCTGACAGGCGGGACCCGCCATCTTTGGGTCGTACAGACAGGCCGTCGTGGGGACAGGGCTCCGCCCCTAAGGGCTGATGTCAGGGCCGGCATGGCAACAGTGCCGCCCCGGATGGAGATCTCCACAGGTACGGGGCACTATGGCCATGCCTGCCCTTAGTAAACAGGGTGGTTGGAGTTGCAGGCCGACTCCCTATAGCCGGCCTATTCGGAAGTCGCCGGCCAGGAGTCGGCTTATCTTGGAGCCGCCTCTGGGACTCGGCTTGTCTTGGAGTCGCCTCCTGGACTCGGCTTATCTTGGAGTCGCCTCTGGGACTCGGCTTGTCTTGGAGTCGCCTCCTGGACTCGGCTTAACTTGGAATCGCTTCTGAGACTCGAGGGGCGTAGCCTGCCCTGATGTCTTGAAAGGTTCTAGGACTCGGGTTAGCCTACCCGTGGCCCATTACTCCGACAGTAGTCCCTGAAGCTGGTGAGGCTCCGAGGGTGATACGTCGTGGGGCCTCAACAGTTTCATTCTTCTGGTGATGTAATCTGGGCCTTGCTCGCCGTCTTCCTTCAGGTCGACTATCTGGAGTCGGACTTGCAGAGGGCCGTCTTGCCCCTTATGGAGTTTTGAAAGTCGCGGCGGGAACCAGGCGGCGTGCCTGGTACGCTTCCCGCGGTCGCCCGCCGCGGACCCGTCGTGCGGCGCCACGCGGCGGGGTCAGTCTGCCCACCCACGCGCATGACGGGATAGGCCATCAGGCGGGGCCCGCCACTACCATGCCTCGGCATGCGAACGGATCCGTTGCGGTCGAGCGGACGGTTGGGGTTCCCACGGTGTTACTGCGTGCAGTAACTTCGTGGGGTAAATCGTGGGGGGCGTGGGTCCTGCGTGCAGTTAATCCCACGCCTGCCCCATCGGCTTCTCAGCCCACGAGGCTATAAGTAGGCGGGGGGAGAGGAGCGGTGAAGCACACGCGCCCATCTTCCCTGCTCCCCCGCCTCCTCATGCTCCTTCTTCCTCTTGCCGTCGCCGCACCAAACAGCGTTGCGCCTGCAACGATGAGCTCTTCCTCCGCCGCCGCGGCTCCTGCTGTGCGTTCCGGCGTGAGGGACGGCTCCGAGGTGGACGACGACCTTATCGAGTTCCTCCAAAAGACGCGTCGGCTCCCGGCCTTGAACACAGTGCAAGCTGCGCCTTGGCGAGAGAGATAAGGCGGCGCCGGAGGAGGCGGCGGTCATATTCCGCTCGCACCTCATGCGCGGCCTAGGGCTGCCGGCGAGCGGCTTCTTCCGCTCCTTCTTGGAGTTCAACGGGCTCCAGCCGCACCACCTCACTCCGAACACGGTGGTGCTGCTAGCCGCCTTCGCCACCCTGTGCGACGGCTTCCTCGGCGTTCTCCCCACCATCGAGCTGTGGGGAGAATTCTTCCAATCCAAGCTCGGCACGCACGTCGCCGGCGTGCCAGCTCAGTGCGGCGCCTTCATCGCGATGCGAAGGTCGACCGCCGACAATCCAGTCCCCTCCATCTCGCTGATTAAGTCGGTGAAGATGTGGATGCGATCTTACTTCTACGTGAAGAACGTCGCCCCTGTATAGCGGCGGGTCAATCTGCCACCCTCTGGCCGTGCCGCCGCCGGAAGGCTTCCCAGCTGGTCCCATCGGGTCAAGATGCTGACTCCCGCTGGTGCTGCCGCCGTCGCACGACTCCGAGTCCTGACGCAGTCGGAGGGCCTGGTCGGGGACGACTTGCTGGCCGCCTTCATGGCGCACCGAGTCCTCCCTCTCCAAGGCCGACCTCATCTGATCAGTCAGATGAGCGGCCACCGGGACCCGAGTCGGATGTGCAACAGGGACATGCCCCACGTGGAGGTGGCAAACATGGTGAACCACATCGCAAACTGCGAGCTCGCGGAAGATTGGCAGTTCGGCAAGGAGCCGTACTCGCGTGCCAACCCCCCGCCTGTGGCAAGTCATATCTTTTGTTCCTCTGTTTCCTTTTGCAGCCGAATCTGACTTCTGATTTTCTTGGTTTCTCTGAGTCAGAACCTACCTCATTCAGCCTGCAGCCAGCGCCTCGGGACCGCCCCGTGAGTTCGTCCCCGACCGAGCGGAGAGCGACATCGATGACCCCGACTTGGGGGCGGTGGCGATGGAGGCCGACGCCAAAGGCGGACGAGGAGGAGCAGGAGACGGCTTCAGGCCCTCGGCCACCTTCACCGACTGGCCTGATGACGACGCTGAAGGGGAAGTTGCCCCGCGCCACCAATCAAAAGCCGGCCATCCGGGCGCGAGTTCCTCCGCTGGCTTGGCCGGTCAAGTCCGCGTGAAGAAGCGTCGGGCCGGGCCGAGTTCGCTCGGCGGCCGGCCGAAGAAGTTCAAGGGGTCGGCCACCGCGACCAAGCGGGAAGAGGCGGTCGCGAAGGCCAACCGCTTCCGCAAGGAAGTGAAGAAGCCGCCACTAGTCTCTGTGTAAGTGTTTTTTGCCTTCGTCTTGTTTTCTTTTGATGAATCTTTTCCGAGTCTTTATATTCTTTTCTTGCTTCAGGGCCCCTCTTTCCCTTGAGAGGGTCGCCATCCCCTCCGTCATGGGGTCGGCCAAGACGTCCGCCAATACTCGGCGGATTGACCCCGTCGCCGACCTCCGGGAGGCGACGGAGCGAAACGCGTGGGAGAAGCGCGACGAGGAGGAGGCCGACCGCCTGGAGAAGGCGGAGGCCGAGAAGGCGGCGGCCTCCGCCCAGAAGAAAATGGAGGCGGCCGAAGCCGCCGTCGCAGCAATATGGCGAGCTGAGGAGACCACGCACCGCCAGTCGGCGTTGCTCGTCATCCCGCTGAACTCCGCACCACCGCCCCTGGACTTCACGGGGCAGACTAGAGAAGCCGGCGGGGAGGACCCCATCATGGAGAAGGACGGCGGCGAGGCCTCGATGTCGGACACGGCCGCGACACCACCGCCGCCTCCGCCGCCGTCTGGGAGCACGCATGGCAAGCAGCCGGCGGGCCTGCCGGTGCCAGCAACTGAAGCCGAGGCCGTGGCGAAGCTGCTCCTTCAGGTCGCCTCGCCAGCGCGCCGCCGTCTTGAGAAGGCTATTTAGGCGCCACGCCCCTTGGAGGCCGGTGCCACCAGCTCGACCATCCCAAACGCCGAGGCGACGAGCGCTGCGCCCGCTGGGTGGGTGCGAGGAGGCGGCAACGGCCCGCTGAACCAGGCGCTCCTGGACGTCCAGGCGAAGCTGCGAGCTGAGGGCGACGCCCTCCAGAGCTGCACCAGGGCGCATCTGGCGTCGCGCGCGGCCGTCCGGGTATGTTTTCTTTTTTGACTTTGTTTTTTCTCGCTCTTCTCGTGAGGCGCGCCAGCACTCCACCGGGTGTAATCCCGAGTCTCGGCCTTGGCCGGAACTCCATCTGGTGAGTTCCTCATATTTGTCTTTGTCTAAAATACTTGTTACAGGAATATCACAACCTCCGTGTCACTGCCTTCAACCGCAACGTTGAGCAGCTAGGGAAGCGGACTGCCGACTTGTCGGAGAGCTGGAGTAAGTCCTTCTTTTTAGCGCGCGTATTTGCGCACCTGCTGGCTGTAATCCCGAGATTCGGGCGGCTCGCTGGCGATCGGGCGGATCTTCCCGACCTTCTTTGTTGACGACTTAACGTCTTTTTCCTTTGTTCTTGTGAGGCCAACGCCGCTCTTCAGGGGCAGCTGGGCGAGGCCAATACTGCCTTGCGTGCCAAGGGAGAGTGCAACAAGCTCGCCATAGAGCACGACTGTTGGCTCTTGGTGGCCGGCAGAAGCGAAGGAGCTGCTCAAAAAGGCGCAGGACGAGGCGGAGAAGAGAGAGACCGCTCTCCTGGCCGAGTTCGAAAGAGAATGCTCCTCCTGGACTGACAAGGAGGCGATGCTGACCTCCGGCTTCCATGAGATCGAAGACATCGTCGATGGTGAGTTTCTTTGCTTTCTTTCTTTGAGCCGCTGACTATAAGTCACGCCGACTCTTTGTCTTGCTTCTTTGTTGTTTGGCAGACTTCTTCCCTGGCCATTCGCAGGCGGTCAATCAAGCCATTGAGGCTGATCGCGAGGTGCGGAGGGCAAACGGCGCGGAGATCGCCGCCAACGCCCCCCTGACCATCGACGAGCAGCTCCTGAGCATCGAGACTCATCTGCGGCCGGCCCATCAATACTCTCGCTACCGCTAGCAACGCGGTGCTCGGTGATTGCCGCCTGTGGCGGACATGCGGTTCTGCGCCTCGGTCGAATGCCGGGCGGGGCGGAGAAGGTCGCAGCTAGCCGACTTGAGGCCTAGAAGGGTTCCTCAGCCCGGGCTGGAGCGCGTCGGGCCTTGGAATTCATCAAGGCTTGGTATCCAGGGCTGGACCTGGACCGGCTGGCCGCGTTCCGGTCAGAGGCCCAGGCAGAGCTGGTGGCTGTGGAAAGCGCCCTCGTCGAGCGTGTGGCAGTGATTGCCGATTACACCGACACCAGCGTCTTCGTCCCTGAGTGGGCATAAGCGGCGAGAGGTGCCGCGGAGTGGTTGGGAGAACCCGGACTCTGACGAACTTCAGCGGAGGCGATCGGCTCAAGCGCCGAGGAGGAAGGCGAGGCGGAGGACGGAGGTGAGACGGAGGCACCAGAAGATGGAGCGGGCGACCAGCCTCAGCTCGACCGCGCCTCCAGCAACGAGCCACGTCCGACCGAGCCGGCTGCCACCGGAGGCGATCAAGCCGAGACTGCCCAACCGGTCGCCCCGGCGCCTGACACCGCCGTCTCCTCCAACCCTCTGAACCCGTCTGCCGCTTCTTAGGCTGCCGTCTTGCGTTTATTTTATCTGCTTTAGTAGTCCTTTGAAAAAACTTGTTAATGTGCACAATTCCACCCGCGGGGTGTATTTTGAACTTGGCCGAGGGCCTATGTTATGTAAATATTTATCCGACTTCTATCTTTCCTTGCTCATTGTTCTTTTGGCTTTTCCTTTGCCGCCTTCCCTCAGTCGCCGCCTTGCCAAACGGACAACCGCTCTGCGGACTGCCGCTGGGTCAAATGCTTGGCTACCTTAAGGAAGGCAAGTACTTGGCCTTTAGAGTTTTTTAACAAGTTGGATAGAAGGCGGCAAGCCGACTACCCCAGAGTTGGCTTTGCGAAGAGAGGCTGGAAACCGGCTTGAGCTATGTTTATGCTTTGGGTCCTTAGCCATTTTTCGTGTGGGTGCCCATTCTTCCTTACTCACTGCCCACCAACAGTCGCTCTGTGAACTGCAGCTTCTGACAGGAGATGGCTTAAGCCCCGCACACTACTTGTCCGACTGCAGGAGGCATTTCATAGCGCAAGGCGACGAGTCCCCGGGCCGAGTAGTCGAACCCGGTGCCAAGCGGCGTAATAAAGAATAGCATACTTGAAGGCATAATTCTTATCATACAGATAACAAAAAAGGGCAGTCCCCGAGCTCGTCTCGGGGGGCCTGAAGTCTCGGTACTTTAATACAAAGGATAGCGTGGTACATACTGCATCAACTGTAAAATCTTTGGAGAAGATTTGCATTCCATGGCCATTCCGACTCTTTGCCGGAGTCGTCTCTCTTGCGTGCTCGGGGCTTCTGGGCGTCGATCAGGTAGTAGGAGTCGTTACCCGATGCTTTGTCGATGATGAAGGGCCTTCCCAAAGGCGCCGACAGCTTATCTTGGCGGCGATTCGCTGAATCGGTCGAGCACAAGGTCGCCCTCTTGGAAAGACCTCGGCTGACCTTCTGTTGTAATGTCGGCGCGAGCTCTGCTGGTAGATCTTTGGACCGGCTGAGTGCCAACAGCCGGCCCTCTTCCAGCAGATCGACGTTGTCTTGACGTGCTTCTTCTGCTTCCTCCTTGGTGTACATGGTGACTCGCGGAGAGTCGAACTCTATGTCCGTCGGGATGACGGCTTCAGCATCGTAGACGAGGAAGAAAGGTGCGAAGCCGGTTGACTTGTTTGGAGTCGTGCGCAGACTCCAGAGGATGGCTGGCAGCTCCTCAAGCCAATAGCCGGCCGAACGCTCATGTGGGTCGACCAGTCGAGGCTTGATGCCGGACAGGATGAGGCCATTTGCTCACTCCACTTGGCCGTTTGACTGCGGATGGGCAAGGACGCTCAGTCCAGTCGGATGCCCTGCATCGCGCAGAAATGGGCCAAGGCGCCTTTGGCAAAATTTGTGCCATTGTCGGTGATGATGTTGTGTGGTATGCCGTACCGAACCGTGATGTCGGCGATGAAAGTCACTGCAGTCGGACCATTCAACTTCTTGATGGGCTTTGCTTCTCTCCACTTGGTGAACTTGTCCAATGCGACAAGTAGATGAGTTAGGCCGCCTTGCGCCGTCTTGAATGGTCCCACCATGTCCAGGCCCCAAACCGCAAAGGGCCAGGCGATGGGGATGGTCTTGAGTGCAGAAGCCGGCTGAAGCGGCTTGGAGCGGAACTTCTGGCACCCCTTGCATTTTTGGACTAATTCCTTGGCCTCTTCTAGGGCAGTTGGCCAGAAGAAACCATACCGAAAGCCTTTTGCGACGAGTGCCCTTGAAGCCGCATGGTGGCCGCACTCGCCTTGACGAATGTCTCTGATAATAGCTTGGCCTTGCCCTGGCTCGAAGCAGCGCTCGTAGACACCAGTGACGCTGCGCCTGACCAGCTCTCTGTTGATTATGGTGTAGGCTGCCGCTCGGCGTTGCACTTGCCGAGCCAAGATTTCATCGGTTGGCAGCTCTTTGTTTACTAGGAACTTGAGGATGGACTGCCAACCAAATCGGAGTCGCCATAACACAGGATCCAGTGAATGCCAGGTTCTTTGGCAAGCCGGAGCCCATGAATGAGCGCCTCGTATTCGGCGACGTTGTTGGAGGTGGCGAAGTGGATTTGCAGTGCATACTTGAGCTTGTCGCCTTTGGGGGAGGTGAGGACGACGCCGGCTCCCAAGCCGATGCGCATCTTGGAGCCGTCGAAATGCATTTGCCAATGGGTGGAGTTGGGCGCTGGCGGCGTCGGGTCTCGACCCGGTCGGCGAAAGGCGGTGCTTGCGACTTGATGGCGGTGCGGGGCTGGTAGTAGATGGTGTAGAGAGCCAACTCTATGGCCCATTTGGCCACTCGGCCAGAAGCATCTCGGCTTTCGATGATCTCGGCCAGTGGGGCTGTGCAAACCACAGTGATTGGATGCTCTTGAAAGTAAGGATTCAACTTCTTGGCGGCAAAGTGCATGCCATAGCACATCTTCTGGTAGTGCAGGTAGTTCTGCTTGGAGGTCAACAGTACCTCGCTCAGGTAATAGACCGGTCTCTGGACATGTAGCGCCTTGCCTTCCTCCTTGTGTTCCACTACAATGACCGTGCTGACTACCCGGCTGGGGGTGGCAATGTACAGGAGCATGGGCTCCTTAGGAGTCGGAGCCGCCAGCACAGGGGGAGTAGTCAACATCTTCTTCAACTGGAGGAATGCTTCATCCGCCTTGTGGTTCCACTCGAAAAAGGTAGTCTTCTTCATCAGTTGGTACAAAGGGAGGGCCTTCTCGACCAGCCGACTGATGAATCGGCTGATTGACACTAAGCAGCCGGTGAACTTTTGCACATCTAGCAGTCGGCTGGGTACCTCCATCCTCTCGATGGCCTTGATCTTCGTACGGTTGCACTCTATGCCACGTTCAGAGACCAGGAAGCCAAGGAGTTGGCCGGCTGGTACTCCGAAGACGCACTTCTCTGGGTTGAGCTTAATCTGGAATCGGCGCAGGTTCTCAAAGGTTTCCTTGAGGTCTTCCAGCAGCGTCCCACGCCTTTTCGTCTTCACCACCACATCGTCTACGCAGACGTGGGCGTTTCTGTCGAGTTGCTTGAGGAGGCATTTCTGCATGCAACGCTGAAAGGTGGCGCCGGCATTCCTCAAGCCGAACGTCATGGTCAGGTAGCAGAAGGCTCCGAACGGCGTGGTAGTCTTCAGTCTGTCTGCCGGGTTCAGCTTGATCTGGTGATATCCTGAATATGCATCTAAGAAACTCAGCAGCTCGCATCTGGCTGTGGAGTCTATCACCTGATCAATTCTTGGCAGAGCAAAGGGGTCCTTGGGGCAAGCTTTGTTGAGGCTTGTGTAGTCAATCCACATTCGCCACTGCTTGTTCTTCTTCAACACCAGGACCGGGTTTGCTAACCATTCTGGGAAGAACACCTCCATAATGAAGCCAGCTGCCAGGAGCCGGGCTATCTCTTCTCCAACAACTCTTCTCTTCTCTTCTGACAGGCAGCGCAAGGGCTGCCTAACGGGCTTCACATCAGGTCGGACATGTAACTTGTGCTCGACGAATTCCATCGGTACACCTGGCATGTCTTTAGGGGACCATGCAAAGATGTCTCGATTCTCATGGAGGAAATTGACGAGCTCGACATCCTATTTGCTGTCAAGGTTTGTACCTATGACAGCGTACCTCTCTAGGTGCTCCGGGTCAAAGGGCATCTTCTTGGTTTCTTTGGCCGGCTTGAATGAACCCTCAGCTTCCGACTCCTTAGGGTCGGGCGACATCTCTGGCTGCTTTCCAGCCATCGCCACGACCCAATCAAGGAGCCGCTTCTCAGCTGCGATTACCAGGGACTCGGCCAGCCAACTGCTCTCAGCTGCGCAAGCGGACGACTTTCCGTAATTGCCGGCTATGGTCGGAATCCCCTTGGAACTCGGCATCTTCATCTTGAGGTAGGCGTAGTGGGGGACCGCCATGAACTTGGCCAAAGCAGGTCGGCCAAGCAACGCATGGTACGGGCTTTCGAGGTCCACCACTTCAAACCAAACTGGATCTCGGCAAAAATGATCTTTGTCTCCGAAGAGGACATCAATCAGGATCTTGCCGATTGGTGAGCAGGAAAGGCTAGGTACAATTCCGTGGAACACAGTCCGGCTGCTCTGCAGCTGTCTTTGCTTAATTCCTAACTTCTCCATGGTAACCTTGTACAGGATGTTGATGCTACTGCCTCCGTCTATCAGCACTCGCAAGAAGCGAGCGACCCGCCTATCTGTGGCCAAGGTGGCAACCAACACCAGGGCGTAGGAGCCCGGATTCAGCATCACCTCTGGGTGATCAGCTCTGCTCCAACTGATAGGCTTCTTGGACCAATGCATAAACTACGGGCTTCGATGCTATCAGATTTACTTCTTCTGCTGCCGCAGCTTTCTTGGCCGATCATCACCCACACCGGTGAACACCATATAGGCTCCGTGCTTCTCCGGCACTCATCTCGTCTTCGCACCGATCGGCTCGGCAGCCGGCTGGCTGGGCGGCGGCGGCGAGGCGGCGCCCAAAGAAAGGGGAGGAAGGAGGCCGTCTCTGTCACGCCCAATCCAAAAGGAACTCGAAGGTGCCACCAAGGATAGACCCGCATATTGAAACACTTTTGCAAGGTGGATATCATTACATCAACATTACATAAATAGATGGGGATACATACAAAAGGCGTACAATGCCACACGAATACAACATCATCTTAAATAAGAGCACCATCCGACTATGGATGAAACACAAACAGAAACTCAAATGACATCCACCGTGCTAGCCCAGGCTGCCGACCTGGAATCTATCCCCTGATCGAAGAAGAAGCAAAACAAGAACTCCAAAACAGACAAACATCGCTCTCGCGTCATGATCATCGCAAAACCTGTACCTGCAACTGTTGTTGTAGTAATCTGTGAGCCACGAGGACTCAGCAATCCCATTACCATGGGTATCAATACTAGCAAAGCTTAATGGGAAAGGAAGGGGTAAAGTGGTGAGGTTGCAGCAGCGACTAAGCACGATATGGTGGCTAACATACGCAAATAAGAGCGAGAAGAGAAACAAAGGAACGGTCGTGAAACTAGCAATGATCAAGAGGTGATCCTGAACACCTACTTACGTCAAACATAACCCAGAAACCGTGTTCACTTCCCGGACTCCGCCAAGAAGAGACCATCACGGCTACACACGCGGTTGATGCGTTTTAATTCGGATCTGGTGTCAAGTTATCTACAACCGGACATTAACAAATTCCCATCTGCCACATAACCGCGGGCACAACTCTCGAAAGTTTAAACCCTGCAGGGGTGTCCCAACTTAGCCCATGATAAGCTCTCGCGATCAACGAAGGATATACCTTCTCCCAGGAAGACCCGATCAGTCTTGGAATCCCGGTTTACAAGACATTTCGACAATGGTAAAACAAGACCAGCAAAGCCGCCCGATGCGCCGACATCCCGATAGGAGCTGCACATATCTCGTTCTCAGGGCAACACCGGATAAGTCAAGCTACGAGTAAAACCAGACTTGAGTTTCCCCAAGGTGGCCTGCGCAGTTTGCTCGGTTCGACCAACAGTTAGATAAGCACCGCCTGGGGCTAAAATAAAGATGACCCTTGGGTTAATTACTCCCAAGGGAAAGGTAGGTGGTGGTGAGGCAAATGGTAAAACCAAGGTTGGGCCTTGCTTTGGAGAAGTTTTATTCAAAGCGAACCGTCGGGGGTCCCATAAATCACCCGACCGCAGTAAGGAACGCAAAATCCGGGAACATAACACCGGTATGACGGAAACTAGGGCGGCAAGAGTGGAACAAAACACCAGGCATAAGGCCGAGACTTCCACCCTTTACCAAGTATATAGATGTATTAAATTATTAATAATATAAGAGATATTGTGATATCCCAACATAACCCTGACCACCATGGAGAAATCTCCAACTTCACCTGCAACTAGCAACGCTATAAGAGGGCTGAGCAAAGCGGTAACATAGCCAAGCAATGGTTCGCTAGGAAGGGTGTCAAAGGTTAGAGGTTCATGGCAATTTGGGAGGCTTGATGAGCAAAAGATAGGTAACGCAGCATAGCGATAGAACGAAGCAACTAGCATAGCAATGATAGTAGTGAGATCCAGGGTAGCAGTCATCTTGCCTGAAATCCCGCAAGGAAGAAGAACGAGTCCATGAAGAAGATGAAGCCACGAAGACGAACCAAGCGTAGAGGAACGAATCCTCACGATCGCAACGAAACGGGAACTATCGAGAAGAAGCACACAACATAGTAAACACACCACACATAGGCAAGACATGATGCACAACAAGCATGATGCATGACAAAGCTACATGAAGCTACTCATGGCAAGATATGATGCAAACAAGAACAACACATTAAGGCAAGTTTAAATGAGGCCGGGAACAACATATAACAATTCCGGTAAGTCCTCATATGCATATTTCAAAATTGGTCCAGAACTGAATAAACCTTATGTTCAAGTTGTTAGACAGCAAGTTAAAGAGCACCAAGAGGATCTACACGAAATTCTAGTCAAGTTACATATAAAGTTCATTAGATTCGGAGCTACGGCCTAGAAGATATGAGCAAAACAAGTTAGGCATGACATTGATGCAAAATGCACCCAAACATCAAGCGAACACACCAAAACAAGGATGCAACATGGTAATATGAAGCTACATGCAAAATCAAGCAAGTTTCATATAGAGCACACTCAAAACGGAGCAACGGTTCAACACATGCACTCTATACAAGTTATAGCAACAATCTGTCCAAAACAATAACTAGGCATATTGCAAACATCAAATCAATATGCTACAGCACCCCAACATAATAACAAAAGGCATGGGCATGAATTACAGGTAAAGCACAACAAAACATGAACACTGAGCTATCTCCAGAAATCACTAGAGCAAGCTCAAACACACATGGTAAGATTGCAAATAATAACAGTTTCAGACTTATCGGGAAATAACATCAGGTTGCAATGTTTAGAGCTATCAAACAACATGTTAAAGGAACTTATCATGGCAAACAAATACATGGCATGAATATACTAATTTCATAGAACAAAAGACCCTTACTGACCATGAGCCAAAAAGGATCAGAAGATAAGATGGCACCCATGTAAACATGGCAGGAACAACAATAAGTAGGCATGTTGGTGAGATTGAACCACTCACCACAGAGCAATACATGGCATGGCAAGGCAACCAACAGTAAGAAGACATGTTGTGAAGCTAAGCATGGCAAGAGCAAGGTCATAGGGTGCATGGATCACTAGAAAAACATATGGCCAAAACTGAACTTCATGTTAACGGGTGGACAGCAACATTATTTGGCAACTTTGGAGCAAGATTACAACAAGCTACAGTAGTCTATAAATGCAAGCAGGGGCATGAATGGATAGAGCATAACATGTATAACAAAACATCCTTAGTGAACATCTCCAGAATAATGCACGGAATGACTTGTAGCAGCAGGTTTACATAGCAACAAAATATAACAGAATCTGTCTAGCAAAACAGCAACAGCAAGTACCCTACTTAGCAAGCTTGATACACTCAAAACACAACTCACAAAAATACATGGATGGCACCCCTGGAAAGATGGCATATCATAGATCACAACACATGAAGACATCAACCTCATAGGATGCACACATCAAACATGGCAAAAATGACAAATGAGCAAGTTATAACAGTTTCAGCAGGTTAATATCAACATGCACTCTTCCAACAGCATATCGGGCATCAAGATGAGCTCAAATGGAAATGATGCAATGGAATAAAATGAAGCACTCGTCGAGGCGAACAATCTGACATATTACACGCACGAAACGGGGCTACGGATGCAGAGATACAATGCGATGAACATGACATGATTATGCAAAAATATTCAGGAGTTGGAAGAATTTAGACCTCCGAAAACTGGACGACGCGGATTGGGACGGAGGGATCCAGGACAGGGACGGGGGCGTTTGGATGGGCAACCCGGTGGATCTCATCCACCTTCTTCTCCAGCGAGGTGGAGGAAGTCCGGCGAGGAGCGAGGAGGCCGGAGAAGCTCGGGGTCGGCCGGATCCGGTCCGGCCTGACCGGATCTGGCCGCGGCGGGGCTCGGTGGCTCGGTGAGGCACGGAGCTGAGCGGTGGCGCGCCGGCTGCGGGCAAAGGGCGGAGGCGGTGGCGCGACGAAGGAGAGGCGCGGGCGGGCGGAGCTGGCGGCGCCAGCGCGATGGAGACTGGGCGATGCTGAACGGCGATTTACGGCGACCGGAGGATGGCGGCGAGGAGGCTCGGGAGCCGGGGCGGAGGGCGGCCGGGCGGGCGGCGGCGGGCGAGCCTGCCGGCGGCGCCCGGGAGCCGGCGACAGGCGAGGTCGGGTCCGGCGAGGCGCTTTCGGACCGGCGGCGGGAGGTCTGCGGGCCTCGGGCGCCAGATCGGGCGCAGGGCGGCGGCCGGGCCCGGCGGCTGCGGCGGCGCGAGGCGACACATGGCGGCGGAGGATTCACTGCGGGGCGGCGGGCGGACATGTCCGGTCTAGATCGGATGTGTCCGGCGGGCGAGAGGAGCGGGGCTAGGGTTTCGAGGGAAAAATGATCCGAAAATGGAAAGGGGAAGACGTTTTTATAGGTGGAGGGAGCTAGGAGAGTCCAAATGTGGAGCGTTTTTCGGCCACGCGATCGTTATCGAACGACCGATAGCATAGAGGGGAGTTTGCTGGGTTTTGGGCCACTTTGAAGGGGTGTTGGGCTGCAACCAAAGAGGGCTTCTACGGTTACCCGGTTAATCGTTGGAGCATCAAACGACCTCCAAATGGCACGAAACTTGACAAGCGGTCTACCAGTGCTATACCAAGGCCGCTTGGCAAACCTCAGGCATTCCAAGAATGTTTAACACCCACTCACAACAGGAGACAAAAGGGGGACGTCGGGGGACATAGGAGTGCCGGATTGCAAAACGGACAACGAGGAAAATGCTCGGATGCATGAGACAAACACGTATGCAAAATGAGATGCACATGATGACATGATATGAAATGCAGATGATGACATGGCAAAGTGCAACACGCAAGCAAATGACATGGCAACGACGGCGAATAACTGGCAGACACCTGGCGCATCGAATCCGGGGCGTTACAACACTCCTCCACTAACAAGAGATCTCGTCCCGAGATCTTAGGACCGAGACGGGAAGAAAAAGGGATGAGGTGAAACAACAACTCAAGAGAGGAAACAAAGAATCGATGAGCACTCGAGAAGAAGAGAGTAACGACGAGAATAACGAGAATCGAAATCTCACGGAATCAGATAGACTATGAAACCACTCGTTCTAACCGAAGTGGTTAGAATGAGAAAAGAAACGGATAAGACTGAAAGGATTTAGGCAGCACTCCGGCTGAAAATGGGAGGATTAGAACGAACTTGAGAGGATGGAATGGTACTTGATGAACTCTTGAAGAATGAATTAAATCATGAAGAATCGCCATGAAGTACTCCGGTAAAATAAAGGATGATGAGATAGAATGAAGGATGAATGAATAAGATGAGCCTTGCGGTGATTTAGATGGAGGTTCCGATGAGATGGTCGAGGAAATTTGAACTCCAAAAAAGAAAAGATGAAAACACTTGGAACTAGAATTTATTCATCAAGAACAAACTCCGAAGAAAAAGGGATTAATCACTTGGATGAAATAAGAATAAGATTTATTGTATGCTTATCCTTCATCAAATTAAATTGATGACAAGCAATGGATTTACATATTACTTATTCTTCTTGAAAAGGATTGAGAAGAGACATATCGCAAACTTGAGAAGGTCCTCATGAACCACCGGTAGGATTGAAAAGAACGAATGGATTAATATGATAAACAAGGAAAAGAATCTTGAACGATCCGCCGTAAGAATTCAAAAATGAATGATGAAAGAGAATGAATCACCGGGAAGAATTAGAAGCACAAATATGCCTGAGGGGGATTTAGATGCAAAAGAACAAAGAGATCACGAACTGATTGAAGAGCACTTGAACGAAGCACCGGAAGAATATTGAGACGAACGAAAGGGCACGGATAATAATTGGAGAACGAATCTGAAAACTTAGAACGAAGAAATCTTCCGAAAAGATGGCCTCCTTATGATCGAGAGAGAAGGCAACTCCTGAAATGCTCCGGATGGATGAAAAGAATTTGCATGACTTGAAACAATTTGATAGGATAACATCGAGCTAGCACCGCGAATCTCCGGGGAACAGGCAAGATTAAAGAGAAATCTTCTTCTTTGGTCTTCAAATGATGACGAGAAACACCACCAAAATTACTGAGGCACTCCGGGGGAACGGAAAGCGAAGAGGTTGAGCCAACAATGAAATGATTTGAAAGAGATCTTGGAAAAGCATGTGACTGATGAAATTCATTCTTACGTCACACTTCAAAAGAATTTGAGAATAACTCCGGGGAATTAGAAGAGTCAGGTAAGATCCTGGAAAAATACTTGTGGGTTAGGGCCCACTGAAGTGAAAATCACCGTTGGAAAGGGATGTTGAACAGATAGATAAAGCACCGGAACGATTGAAATATTTAAATGAGGTGATAACCTCGAATTAATTGGAACACAGATGAATCTCCTGAGATGTCTTGAACTCCGGAAGGATAAACTGGCGAGAGGCGAACGAGCAAGGAGAACACTTGATCCAAGGAAAAGAATATGATCAACCTGAAAAACTTGAATTGAATCCACCGGACAAGAAAAAACAGATGAAGAATGATGAACGAGACGAGAATTCACCGATTGAAATGATTGATGGAAGACTGAAGAGGCTCCGCACGAATGAAATTGATGGTCGAAACAGACTCAGACTCCAAGAAGAAGAGGGTGGTAGGGCGGGAAAACAAAGGCAACTTGGAAGGGTAAACCAACGAATATCTTGAAGAGAAAAACACCGGTTGAAATCATTAAGGAAAGAAAGCAAAAACTTCGCACGAGTAGGATGGATACTCGATTACGGACTCCGGTTTCGAGAAGAAGAAGGGAGGGCGGGTGGGAAAAGAAAGACAACTTCGGACAGGGAAACAACATCGATCGAAAAGAGCTGATGATTGATCTCCCAAAGAGAGAGGGGTTCGAATCAGCTTGACGAGGATTGCGCCAGACAAAAGAGGATGGACAACGAATGAAAACTAACCGTGTGATCCTAAAGAAAAATTTGAATGTGAAGAGGAGTAATTCAAAACACCTACGTCAAGATTCCTTACCAGAGCGACCAAGGGGGTTGAGGAGTAAAAAGAATTCCTACTCTCCGATATAACTAGACTCCGAAAATAGTTTTCTTCTAGACTCAACAACGGCCAAACTACACGATCAATCAAGGGGGCTCCTAGAGTCGGTCGAGGCTCTGATACCAACTTGTCATGCCCAATATGCGACCCTATCCAAAAGAAACTCGACGGTCCCACCAAGGATAGACCCGCATATTGAAACGCTTTTGCAAGGTGGATATCATTACATCAACATTACATAAATAGATGGGGATACATACAAAGGCGTACAATGCCACACGAATACAACATCATCTTACATAAGAGCACCATCCGACTACTGATGAAACACAAACAGAAACTCAAACGACATCCACCCTGCTAGCCCAGTGCCGACCGAACCTATCCCCGATCAAGAAGAAGCGTAAGAAGAACTCCAAAACAGACAAACATCACTCTCGCGTCATAATCATTGCAAAACCTGTACCAAGCAACGTTGTTGTAGTAATCAGTGAGCCGAGGACTCAAGAATCCCATTACCATGGGTATCAAGACTAGCAAAGCTTAATGGGAAAGGAAGGGGTAAAGTGGTGAGGTTGCAGCAGCGACTAAGCATGATATGGTGGCTAACATACGCAAATGAGAGTGAGAAGAGAAACAAAGGAACGATCGTGAAACTAGCAATGATCAAGAGGTGATCCTGAACACCTACTTACGTCAAACATAACCCAGAAACCGTGTTCACTTCCCGGACTCCGCCGAGAAGAGACCATCACGGCTACACACGTGGTTGATGTGTTTTAATTCGGATCTGGTGTCAAGTTATCTACAACCGGACATTAACAAATTCCCATCTGCCACATAACCGCGGGCACGGCTCTCGAAAGTTTAAACCCTGCAGGGGTGTCCCAGCTTAGCCCATGATAAGCTCTCGCGATCAACGAAGGATATACCTTCTCCCAGGATGACCCGATCAGTCTCGGAATCCCGGTTTACAAGACATTTCGACAATGGTAAAACAAGACCAGCAAAGCCGCCCGATGCGCCGATATCCCGATAGGAGCTGCACATATCTCGTTCTCAGGGCAACACCGGATAAGTCAAGCTACGAGTAAAACCAGACTTCGAGTTTCCCCAAGGTCGCCCCGCAGGTTGCTCGGTTCGAACCAACACTTAGACAAGCACTGGCCCGGGGGGGCTAAAATAAAGATGACCCTTGGGTTAATTACTCCCAAGGGAAAGGTAGGTGGTGGTGAGGCAAATGGTAAAACCAAGGTTGGGCCTTGCTGGAGGAGTTTTATTCAAAGCGAACTGTCAGGGGGGTCCCATAAATCACCCGACCGCGTAAGGAACGCAAAATCCGGGAACACAACACCGGTATGACGGAAACTAGGGCGGCAAGAATGGAACAAAACACCAGGCATAAGGCCGAGCCTTCCACCCTTTACCAAGTATATAGATGCATTAATAATATAAGAGATATTGTGATATCCCTACGTAACCCTGACCACCATGGAGAAATCTTCAACTTCACCTACAACTAGCAACGCTATAAGAGGGCTGAGCAAAGCGGTAACATAGCCAAGCAATGGTTCACTAGGAAGGGTGTCAAAGGTTAGAGGTTCATGGCAATTTGGGAGGCTTGATGAGCAAAAGATAGGTAACGCAGCATAGCGATAGAACGAAGCAACTAGCATAGCAATGATAGTAGTGAGATCCAGGGTAGCGGTCATCTTGCCTGAAATCCCGCCAGGAAGAAGAACGAGTCCATGAAGAAGATGAAGCCATGAAGACGAACCAAGCGTAGACGAACGAATCCTCACGATCGCAACGAAACGGGAACTATCGAGAAGAAGCACACAACATAGTAAACACACCACACATAGGCAAGACATGATGCGCAACAAGCATGATGCATGACAAAGCTACATGAAGCTACTCATGGCAAGATATGATGCAAACAAGAACAACACGTCAAGGCAAGTTTAAATGAGGCCGGGAACAACAAATAACAATTCTGGTAAGTCCTCATATGCATATTTCGAAATTGGTCCAGAACTGAATAAACCTTATGTTCAAGTTGTTAGACAGCAAGTTAAAGAGCACCAAGAGGATCTACACAAAATTCTAGTCAAGTTACATATAAAGTTCATTAGATTCGGAGCTACGGCCTAGAAGATATGAGCAAAACAAGTTAGGCATGACATTGATACAAAATGCACCCAAACATCAAGCAAACACACCAAAACAAGGATGCAACATGGTAATATGAATCTACATGCAAAATCAAGCAAGTTTCATATAGAGCACACTCAAAACGGAGCAACGGTTCAACACATGCACTCTATACAAGTTATAGCAACAATCTGTCCAAAACAGCAACTAGGCATATTGCAAGCATCAAATCAATATGCTACAGCACCCCAACATAATAACAAAAGGCATGGCATGAAGTACAGGTAAAGCACAACAAAACATGAACACTGAGCTATCTCCAGAAATCAATAGAACAAGCTCAAACACACATGGTAAATTGCAAATAATAACAGTTTCAGACTTATCAGGAAATAACATCAGGTTGCAATGTCTAGAGCTATCAAACAACATGTTAAAGGAACTTATAATGGCAAACAAAGACATGGCATGAATCTACTAATTGCATAGAACAAAAGACCCTTACTGACCATGAGCCAAAAAGGATCAGAAGATAAGATGGCACCCATGTAAATATGGCAAGTTATATTACAGATTCATACATGGCAGGAACAACAATAAGTTGGCATGTTGGTGAGCTTGAACCACTCACCACAGAGCAATAAATGACATGGCAAGGCAACCAACAGTAAGAAGACATGTTTGTGAAGCTAAGCATGGCAAGAGCAAGGTCATAGGGTGCATGGATCACTAGAAAAACATATGGCCAAAACTGAACTTCATGTTAACGGGTTGACAGCAACATTATTTAGCAACTTTGGAGCAAGATTACAACAAGCAACAGTAGTCTATAAATACAACCAGGGGCATGAATGGATAGAGCATAACATGTATAACAAAACATCCTTATTGAACATCTCCAGAATAATGCACGGAATGACTTGTAGCAGCAGGTTTACATAGCAAAAAAATATAACAGAATCTGTCTAGCAAAACAGCAACAGCAAGTACCCTACTTAGCAAGCTTGATACACTCAACACACACCTCACAAAAATACATGGATGGCACCCCTGGAAAGATGGCATATCATAGATCACAACACATGAAGACATCAACCTCATAGGATGCACACATCAAACATGGCAAAAATGACAAATGAGCAAGTTATAACAGTTTCAGCAGGTTAATATCAACATGCACTCTTCCAACAGCATTTCTGGCATCAAGATGAGCTCAAATGAAAATGATGTAATGGAATGAAATGAAGGACTCGTCGAGACGAACAATTTGACATATTACACGCAGGAAACGGAGCTACGGATGCAGAGATACAATGCGATGAACATGAAATGATTATGCAAAAACATTCGGGACTTAGAAGAATTTAGACCTCTGAAAACTGGACGACGCGGATCGGGACGGAGGGATCCAGGACAGGGACGGGGGCGTTTGGATGGGGAACCCGGTGGATCTCATCCACCTTCTTCTTCGGCGAGGTGGAGGAAGTCCGGCGAGGAGCGAGGAGGCCGGAGAAGCTCGGGGTCGGCCGGATCCGGTCCGGCCTGACCGGATCTGGCCACGGCGGGGCTTGGTGGCTCGGTGAGGCGCGGAGCCGAGTGGTGCAGCGCCGGGCGGCGGCAAGGGCGGAGTCGGCGGCGCGACGGCGAGGAGGCGCAGGTCGGGGGTGGAGCTGGCGGCGCCGGCGGCGACGGAGACCCGGGCGATGCCGGCGACGGCGACGACCGCGACCGGAGGATGGCGGCGAGGAGGCTCGGGAACCGGCGGCGGAGGGCGGCCGGGCCAGCGGCGGCGGGCGTGCCGCCGGGCGGCGGCGCTGGTGCCGCGACGGGCGAGGTCGGGTCCGGCGAGGCGCTCGGACCGGCGGCGGGAGGTCAGACCTCGGCGCCAGATCGGGCCCGGCGGGCTGCGCCGGCCGAACCCGGCTGCGGCGGGCGCGAGGCGACACATGGCGGCGGCGGATTCGCTGCGGGGCGGCGGGCGGACATGTCCGGTCTAGATCGGATGTGTCCGGCGGGCGAGAGGAGCGGGGCTAGGGTTTCGAGGGAAAAATGATCCGAAAATGGAGAGGGGAAGACGTTTTTATAGGTGGACGGAGCTAGGAGAGTCCAAATGAGGAGCGGTTTTCGGCCACGCGATCGTGATGGAACAACCAATAGCATAGAGGGGAGCTTGCTGGGTTTTGGGCCACTTTGAAGGGGTGTTGGGCTGCAACCAAAGAGGGCTTCTACGGTTACCCGGTTAACCGTTGGAGGATCAAACGACCTCCAAATGGCACGAAACTTGACAGGCGGTCTACCAGTGCTATACCAAGGCCGCTTGGCAAACCTCAGGCATTCCGAGAACATTCAACACCCACTCACAACAGGAGACAAAAGGGGGACGCCGGGGGACATAGGAGTGCCGGATTGCCAACGGACAATGAGGAAAATGCTCGGATGCATGAGACGAACACGTATACAAAATGAGATGCACATGATGACATGATATGAAATGCAGATGATGACATGGCAAAGTGCAACACGCAAGCAAATGACATGGCAACAATGGCGAATAACTGGCAGACACCTGGCGCATCGAATCTAGGGCGTTACAGTCTCCCTTGGCGATTCTGGTGAGCTAGTGGCATTTTTGGGTGGTGTGGTTTGACGGCTTCGCGCCGCTGTGGAACTTGCAGGGACCATCTAGAGTCCGCTCGTAAGAGAAGGCCGGCAACCAGTTGGACTTGCCGCCTTTCTGTCGCTTGGTCGGAGGCTGCCCCTTCGGCTGTTGGTCCTCCACTGTCACAACCTGCCGGCTGCTGGAAGTCGGCTGTTAGGCCTGTTGTCGTTCTGTTGTTGTCGCCGACTGGCGTCTCCAGCCGGAGTTCTGGGAGCCTGAGGGGCCACTTTGCCAGTCGCGCTAACTTGAATCTCCGTCTTCTTGGAGGAGTCGGCTGTGGCGTACTTGTCTGCTATGATCAGCAGCTCGTCGAGGGTCTCCGGCTCGTCGCAGAGGAGCTTGTGCTTGAGGAGGGTGCCTTCTCTGCACCCAGTGGTGAAGTATTCGATAGCCTGCACCTCGTGCACGCCCTCGCAGGAGTTCTGAAGCTCGGCCCAGCGTGTAAGGTAGTCGCGTGTTGATTCGTCGGGGCCTTGCACGCACAAGGAAATCTGGCGAGGCTTGGGAGGTCGCTTGTACGTGCTCGTGAAGTTGTGGATGAAGGCCTCGGTGAAGTCGACCCAGCTGTTGATGTTGTGAGGCTTCAGGCTGTTCAACCATGTCCGGGTCGTGCCCTGGAGCATGAGTGGAACATATTTCACGGCAACACGCTTGTTGCTGTTCGCTATGCTGACGGCTGTGGAGTAGTCAACTAGCCAGTCTTCCGGCTTCACGGAGCCGGTATACTTGGGTGTGTCTCGGGGGAGCGTGAACCCTTTGGGAAAAGGCTCGTCTCGGATGCGGGGTCCGAAGCAAGGCGGACCCAACTCGTCTTCTTCTTCCAGCGCTAGGGATCGGTGGAGTCGGTCGATCCGGTGACGGGCGTCATTCTCTCCGACTCCCTCTCGGCGGCCAAGGCAGCCACCGAGAGTCGAATGCTCAAGAGGTGGTGGGGAAACTCGCCTTTATCTTCGCGGTGGGGGAGGCAGATAGTCGCCCTGCCGTTCCACTGCCCTTGGGCGGCCGTCTTGGTCGTGCTCGATGGTGATGCGAGTCCGACTGTGGCTGACAGCCGGCTCTTTGTCTTTTCTTCCGCGGACTCCACCAGTCGGCGTCCGAGACGTCGCGCCTTGATCTCGGCAGGGAGGCAGGTCGTCGTTTGGTTGATGCGGTGCCTCCGTGCGGCCACCAGCTGCATTCTGCGTGGCAACCGCGTCGAGGAGCTGCTGGACTCGCTCTGTCATCATGCGGCGCTCTTCGCCTTCAAAGTTCTTTAGCTCGTCAGTCGCCTCCTGGGCAGCGCGGATGTTCTCCGCTGGCGTGGCGTATACGGGGCGATTGGCCCCGAACAGGTTGGCGATGGCCGCGCCACGCTGCCGGACCGCGCCTAGGCGGCTAGGCCCAGTCGGAGCCGGTGAGCCGCCCACATCGCGATCCATCTCGCGCTGGTAGGCTTCTGACAAGCGCCTCATGCTTGCGAGCTTCTTGGCGCCTTCGATGATCTGAAGGCGGCGTGCCTCCAGCGTCTTGGTGTCTGTTTCTTCTGGAATAGGCGCAGTCAGGTCTTGTAGAGCCGCCTCGAGTGTGTCATGAGCTCCCTCACCGGAACGCTCATCATGAGTGATGACGAGCACCTCCGTGACGGAGCTTCCGCCGCTCTCCTCGTGAGGGAGTGGCTCGTCATAGACCACCACGTTGGTGGGGAAAGCATCGAGCGACGCGGCGTCGGAGTCAACCAGCATCGGGTCGGTGGAGCCTACGGACTCCAGATCCACGGCAGGCTCGCCGGTGACGTGGAGTTGGTCGAGGAGGCCCGCGAGGAGGTTCTCGGGGCCGTGCCTGCGTTGGATGCAGGCTCGTCGGAGAGGCAAACCTTGCCGACAAGTTCGGCAAGGCAGCTGGCTGCGCAGGCCGCCTCAGCGCCGCACAATGCGTCGATGCAGACTCGGTCTGGCGAGCCTGGCTGGCTGCGCTCTCCAGGGAGGAAAAGGGTTCCCGTCCAGAACAGATCTCCAGACGACGGTGCACCTCGCCCCATGGTGGGCGCCAAATGTTGGGGGTTGGGTGCGACATATGCCAAAGGATGGATTATCATGGTGGGGGCGAGTAGAACGTCGCCGGTGCCTGGAAACGTGATGAGGCGAAGACATGCACGCAGGCGGATCTTACCCAGCTTCGGGGCTCTCCGTGGAGATAACACCCCTACTACTGCTCTGCGGGGTCTCCGCATGATCACTAAGGCAAAGTGAGTACAAGGTTGCTCCTTGAGCTGTTTCTGGAGGTAGGAGAAGGCAAGGCTAGGTCTCTCCTTCCTATATGATCTGGTCTAGTACTAATGGATTCCCACTGTCGGGTCAAAACCGGCGGATCTCGGGTAGGGGGTCCCGAACTGTGCGTCTAGGCGGATGGTAACATGAGACAAGGGACACGATGTTTTTACCCAGGTTCGGGCCCTCTCGATGGAGGTAAAACCCTACTCCTGCTTGATTAATATTGATGATATGGGTAGTACAAGAGTAGATCTACCACGAGATCAAGGAGGCTAAACCCTAGAAGCTAGCCTATGGTATGATTGTTGTGATGGTTGTTCGTCCTACGGACTAAAACCCTCTGGTTTATATAGACATCGGAGAGGCCTAGGGTTACACAGAGTCGGTTACAATGGTAGGAGATCTACATATCCGTATTGCCAAGCTTGCCTTCCACGCCAAGGAAAGTCCCATCCGGACACGGGACGAAGTCTTCAATCTTGTATCTTCATAGTCTTGGAGTCCGCCGATGATGATAGTCCGATCGTCCGGACATCCCTAGTCCAGACTCCTCAAGAGCCTCTCGAACCAGGCTTCAATGACGATGAGTCCGACGCGCATATTGTTCGGCATTGCAAGGCGGGTTCCTCCTCCGAATTAATTCATATAAGATTGTGAACACCAGGATAGTGTCCGGCACTGCAAAATAAATTCCACATACTACCGTAGAGAGAATAATATGTACACAAGCTCAATCTGCTGACGTATTTTGTGGTGTGACGTCACACCACTGCCAAGCCTTTACTTGAATCATTTTTTACTATACCACCTCCGCGCGTTTAGCGAAGCGGTTTTCTTGGCACGTCTTGTCGAAGCAAAGATCGTGTTCCCCTTATTCCGGGATTCCCATCAATACGGACGTGGGTAACCCAACCGCGCCCATTGTCATGCCTCCTCTATCGAAGGCGAGTCCCAAACGGTCACGGTGACGGCTCTTGGTATTCTCCCTCTTTATAATGGGACCAAGGCTCGTTTCTTTTCTTCAATCCTCAATCGAATCTGCCCCTCGCCCCGAGTTCCAACACCCAGAGCCTCAGATTCGAGCGCCTTGGACCTTCAATGATGTCCGGATCCGACCTACAGGACCGGTGGATGCCCTCCTCCGTCACGGAAGAGGACGTGCAAAAGCTGAGAGAAGCCAAGTACTTGACCTACAAGATTTCACATAGGCTGCCCGCCAAAGGGCAAGTCATTCCCACTCCCGAGCCCGGCGAAAGCGTCGTGTTTGTGTCCCACCTCCGTCGGAGTTTAGGCTTCCCGATGGATCCTTTTGTGAGAGGGCTCATTGTCGGTGTCAAAACCGGAGGATCTCGGGTAGGGGGTCCCGAACTGCGTCTAAGCGGATGGTAACAAGAGACGAGGGACACGGTGTTTTTACCCAGGTTCGGTGTAACGCCCTCGATGCGGCTATATCTCCCACGTGTCGAAGCACGACTTAGAGGCATAACCGCATTGAAAGCAATGTCGCAAGTGAGGTAATCTTCACACAACCCATGTAATACATAAGGGAAAGGGATACAGAGTTGGCTTACAATCGCCACTTCACACAATTACATGAATAAAGCATTACATCAACCAGATACAATCAAGGTCCGACTATGGAACCAAAATAAAAGAAGAACCCCAAATGTGACAAAGGTTCCCGATCGACCCCAACTGGGCTCCACTACCGATCAACTAGAACGAAACAACTCAAAAGGCAAGATCTTCATCGAGCTCCTCCTTGAGCTTGGTTCGCCACCGCCGGGTAACATAGGCACCGCAAACTGGTTTTGAAGTATCCGTGAGCCACGAGGACTCAAAGAATCCCATTACCATGGGTATCAAGACTAGCAAAGCTTAATGGGTAAGGAAGGGTAAAGTGGTGAGGTTGCAGCAGCGGCTAAGCATGATATGGTGGCTAACATACGCAAATGAGAGCGAAGAAGAGAAACAAAGGAATGGTCGTGAAGCTAGCAATGATCAAGGGTGATCCTGAACACCTACTTACGCCAAACATAACCCGAAACCGTGTTCACTTCCGGACTCACGAGAAGAGACCATCACGGCTACACACTTGGTTGATGCGTTTTAATTCGGATCAAGTGTCAAGTTATCTACAACCGACATTAACAAATTCCCATCTGCCACATAACTGCGAGCACGCTCTCGAAAGTTTATACCTGCAGGGTGTCCCAACTTAGCCCATGACAAGCTCTCGCGATCATCGAAGAATAGACCTTCACCCGAGACACTCCGATCGACTCGGTATCCCGCACATCAAGACATTTCGACAATGGTAAAACAAGACCAGCAAAGCCTCCGGCGCGCCGACATCCCGATAGTAGCCACAGATCTCATCTCGTGCCACGACCGGATGAGCTAAGCGTACAGGTACCGACGTAACCCAAGTTGCCCAGGGATGGTCCCGCAAGGTGCTCTAGTTTGGACCACCGCTTAGACAAGCACGGGCCCGGGGGGGCTATAATAAAGATGACCCTTGGGTTAATTACTCCCAAGGGAAAAGTAGGTGGTGGTGAGGCAAATGGTAAAAGGCAATGTTGGGCCTTGCTGGACAAGTTTTATTCAAAGCGAACCGTCGGGGGTCCTATAAATCACCCGACCGCGTAAGGAACGCAAAATCCGGGAACATAACACCGGTATGACGGAAACTAGGCGGCAAGAGGAACAAAACACCGTGCATAAGGTCGAGCCTTCCAACCTTTACCAAATATATAGATGCATTAATAATATAAGAGATATTGTGATATCCCAACATAAACCCTGTCCACCATGGAGCAATCTTCAACTTCACCTGCAACTAGCAACGCTATAAGAGGGGCTGAGCAAAGCGGTAACATAGCCAATCAACGGTTTGCTAGGAATGGTGTCAAAGGTTAGAGGTTCATGGAAATTTGGGATGGCTTGATAAACAGGTAATAGGTAGCGCAGCATAGCGAAAGACCGAAGCAACTAGCATGGCAATGATAGTAGTGAGATCCAGGGTAGCGGTCATCTTGCCTGAAATCCCGCAAGGAAGAAGAACGAGTCCATGAAGAAGATGAAGCCACGAAGACGAACCACACGTAGATGAACGAATCCTCACGACCGAAACGAAACGGGAACAATCGAGAAGAAGCACACAACAAGGTAAACACACCACACATGAGCAAGGCATGATGCACAACAAGCATGATGCATGACAAGGCTACATGAAGCTACTCATGGCAAGAGATGATGCAAACAAGAACAACACATCAAGGCAAGTTTAAATGAGGCCGGGAACAACATATAACAATTCCGGTAAGTCCTCATATGCAAATTTTGAAATTGGTACAGAACAGAATAAACCTTATGTTGAAGTTGTTAAACAGCAAGTTAAAGATCACCAAGATGATCTACACGAAATTCTAGTCAAGTTAAATATAAAGTTCATTAGATTCGGAGCTACGGGCTAGAAGATATGAGCAAAACAAGTTAGGCATGGCATTGATGCAAAATGCACCCAAACATCAAGCAAACACACCAAAACAAGGATGCAACATGATAATATGAAGCTACATGCAAAAACACGCAAGTTTCATATAGAGCACACTCAAAACGGAGCAACGGTTCAACACCCACACACTATACAAGTCATAGCAACAATCTGTCCAAAACAGCAACTAGGCATCTTACAAGCATCAAAACAATATGCTACAGCACCCCAACATAATAACAAAAGGCATGGGCATGAAGTACTGGTAAAGCATAACCAAACATGAACACTGAGCTATCTCCAGAAACAACTAGAACATGCTCAAAAAGACATGGAGATATTGCAAATAGTAACAGTTTCAGACTTTAGTAGAAATAACATCAGGTTGCAATGTTTAGAGCAAGCAAACAACATGTTACAGGAACTTATAATGGCAAACAAAGGCATGGCATGAATCTACTAATTGCATAGATCAAAAGACCCTTACTGACCATGAGCCAAAAAGGCATAGAAAATATGATGGCACCCATGTAAACATGGAAAGTTATATTACAGATTCATACATGGCAGGAACAACAATAAGTAGGCATGTTCGTGAGCTTGAATCACTCACCACGGAGCAATACATGGCATGGCAAGGCAACCAACAGTAAGAAGGCATGTTTGTGAAGCTAAGCATGGCAAGAGCAAGTTCATAGGGTTCATGGATCACTAGGAAAACACATGGAAACAAGTGAACTTAATGTTAACAGGCTGACAAACAACATTTTCAAGCAACTTTGGAGCAAGAAAAGAACATGTTCCAGCAGGCTATAATTGCAACCAAGGGCATGAATGGATAGAGCATGACATGTAGATCAAAACATGTTTATAGAGCATCTCTAGATTATGCACAGAATGATTAGTAGAGGCATGTTAACATGGCATCAAAATATAATGTAATCTGTCAGAAAACAAAGAACAACAACTACCCTACTTAACAAGCTCGATACACTCAGCACACAACTCACAAAAATACATGGCTAACACCCCTGGAAATATGGCATGGCATAGTTCAACATCCATGTAGACATCAACCTCATAGAATGCACACATCAATCATGGCAAAAATGTTAAAACAGCAAGTTATAACAGTTCCAGCAGATTAACATCAAGATGCACTCTTCCAACAGCATTTCGGGCATCAAGATGAGCTCAAATGAAAATGATGCAATGTAATGAAATGATCTACTCATCGAGACGAACAATTTGACATATTACATGCACAAAACGGAGCTACGGATACAGAGATGTGATGCAATGAATATGGCATGTTTATGCTGAAATCAGGGGACTTAGCAGTTTCAGGAAAAAAAAAAACAGGAGCGCAATATAGCTAAATGATGCACATGGCGCTGGATAGAGGGGGCTCACCATGGGCCTGGCCCAGAAGGGGAAGGAGGCAGGCCGGCTTGGGCCTGGTGGTGCAGCAGGCCGGAGGAGGGGGTCGGGTCGGCCCACGTGGGGCCCACGATGCCGGCCGACGTGGTCGTCCTCCTCCTCGATCCCACTGGACCGAGGGAAGGAACGGGAGGCGGCGGTCGCCGGCGATGGCGAGGGACGGCGCTCCAGAGGCGGGGCGACCGGGGGACGGCGGGGATGGAGAGATCTGGGCGCGGGGCCTCTGGATCCGGTGACGGCGGGTCGAGGGAGCTGGTCGGGCGACGAAGCGGCGAGGGGCGGCGCGGTGGCGCTACTGGGCGGCGGGCGTAGGTGCGGCATGGCGACGGAGCGGTGCGAAGAGGAGGCGGGCGAAGCGGGCGATGCCGCAAGGAAGAACGGCGGCGAGGCGGCGAAGCGGCGGGAGGCGCCGGTGGCGAGGTCCGAGGCGGCGGAGGCGGCGACACCGGCGACGCAGCAGCGGCGGGCGCTGGGAGCGCTGCGCAGGCGCGGCGGCGCGGCGCAGCCGCGCGGCCGGGCGGGCCCCGCTGGCCGGCGCGGCGGCGGGAGGACGGCGGCGCCACGTGGAAGGAGGCGATTGGTCGTGGGCGGCGGAGCGGACGCGTCCGGGCGGGTCGGACGTGTCCGGCGCGCAGAGGAGATCTAGGGTTTCGGGGAAAAACATCCGCGAAAATGGAGGGGGAGGACCTATTTATAGGTAGAGGGAGCTAGGAGAGTCCAAATGAGGTGCGGTTTTCGGCCACGCGATCGTGATTGAACGACCGAGAGCATGGAGAGGAGTTTGGTGGATTTTGGGCCACTTTGGAAGGGGTGTTGGGCTGCAACAAAAGAGGGCTTTACGGTTACCCGGTTAACCGTTGGAGTATCAAACGACCTCCAAATGGCACGAAACTTGACAGGCGGTCTACCGGTTCTATATCAAGGCCGCTTGGCAAACCTCGGGCCATTCCGAGAAAGTTTAACACCCGCACAAGAGAAGAGATAAGAAGGGGACGCCGGGGGACATAGGAGTGCCGGATTGCAAAACGGACAACGGGGAAAATGCTCGGATGCATGAGACGAACACTTATGCAAAATGAAATGCACATGATGACATGATATGAAATGCAGAAGATGACATGGCAAAGTGCAACACGCAAGCAAATGACATGGCAACGACGGCGAATAACTGGCGCATCGGATCCGGGGCGTTACAACACTCCACCACTACGAGAGGATCTCGTCCCGAGATCTAGGATGGCACCGGTGGGAAAAGGAAGAGGAAGATAAGAGGTAAACTAAGTTGCTTCTTTGACGAACGTGTGAAACCACGAACCTTGAGAGTTTGAGCAATTTAAAAGAAAGAGTACAACAGAGATGAACGAGATTGCAAACAATCCGGTAGAAAAGAGGAACAAGGAGTATTACGAGAATTTGAAGGTTGAAAGACATGCAAAAAGAGCTTCACGAACGAAAAGAATATGACCACATTGGTATAATGAGATAGCCAAGGAACAAGAATGGCAGAATTTGGATAGCACTTCGGTAGAAAAGAGAAGAAAACTTGACTTGAATCCACCGGAGAAGAAAAGAATGACGAATGATGAACTAGAAGCTCGTGAGCATCTTCACGAGGAATCACCGGATCAGAACATTGATTGAAAAGAGTGAAGAGACTTCACATAAATAAAAGGATACTTGATAAAGAAATCTGTGTCCTTGAAGAAAAAGGGTGGGAGGGCGGGAAAACAAAGACAACTTGGGACGGATGAAACAAACACCGTTGAGAAAACTTATAATTGATCTTGAGAATATTGAAATGAACGGATCCACTTGAAGAGAAGCACGCCGGTTGGAAAGGAGTTGACATGACAAAATCAATGATCAAAAGGATTAGTATTCACATAGCAATATGAGAACACCGTTTGAAAGGTATGGAATCAACACTTGACATTGAAGCAACTCAAATACCACAACTCAAAACAAAACAAAGGATTGGCTTGCAGAATAAGCCGGAACAAACATATGATAGAGATTTACCCAATCCCATATCATGCATCTGTCGAAAAGATATTCTAGGAGCTACTTGAATTCCCACCTATAAAACTCCCGAAACTTTCTGGTTATGCAATCTGGTGTTGGGGATACAGGAAACAATATATCTCACCCAAACTAACAATCCCTACATCCAACAGTATCCATCCGTCAACACATAACCAAGAAACCTTCGAAATCGTGGTACCTCAACCTTCAAAAGCATACGTTATACAAGTCATGGCAATACTCCCGTACTCACCTCAAGATCTTTGGTTAGCGGGTTATCTCACCAACAACTGCATAAAAGAGATTTTCGATGTCGGCGATTAAACTCGGTATTCCAGAATCTGCAACGATAAAATTATGACGACAACACCTCGAGCTCAACTCCCCGGACACCTCCACTAAAAAAACCCTCACGACGGGAGGCACCAAGACAATGTTGTCATCATAAAACCATCGGAACGATTCCAAGATACCCGCGTGATCCTAAAAAAAATTTAGTGAAATTTGAGAAGAGAAGAGTCAAAACTCTACGTCAGGATGCCTTACCAGAGCGATGAAGAGACTGGGGAGTAAAAGGAATTCCTAACTCTCCGATATATAATCCTAAATGACTCAAAACATTTTTCTAGACACAACTCGGCCGCTAAAAACAATCAAGCAGTGGGGCTCCTAAGGTCGGGGAAGGCTCTGATTACCAACTTGTAACGCCCTCGATGTGGCTATATCTCCCACGTGTCGAAGCACGACTTAGAGGCATAACTGCATTGAAAGCAATGTCGCAAGTGAGGTAATATTCACACAACCCATGTAATACATAAGGGAAAGGGATACATAGTTGGCTTACAATCGCCACTTCACACAATTACATGAATAAAGCATTACATCAACCAGATACAATCAAGGTCCGACTACGGAACCAAAATAAAAGAAGAACCCCAAATGCGACAAAGGTTCCCGATCGACCCCAACTGGGCTCCACTACCGATCAACTAGAACGAAACAACTCAAAAGGCAAGATCTTCATCGAGCTCCTCCTTGAGCTTGGTTGCGTCACTTGCTCGGTAAAATAGGCACCTGCAAACTGGTTTTGAAGTATCCGTGAGCCACGAGGACTCAAAGAATCCCATTACCATGGGTATCAAGACTAGCAAAGCTTAATGGGTAAGGAAGGGGTAAAGTGGTGAGGTTGCAGCAGCTGCTAAGCATGATATGGTGGCTAACATACGCAAATGAGAGCGAGAAGAGAAACAAAGGAATGGTCGTGAAGCTAGCAATGATCAAGGGGTGATCCTCAACACCTACTTACGCCAAACATAACCCGAAACCGTGTTCACTTCCGGACTCCGCGAGAAGAGACCATCACGGCTACACACTCGGTTGATGCGCTTTAATTCGGATCAAGTGTCAAGTTATCTACAACCGACATTAACAAATTCCCATCTGCCACATAACCGCGGGCACGGCTCTCGAAAGTTTATACCCCGCAGGGTGTCCCAACTTAGCCCATGACAAGCTCTCGCGATCATCGAAGAATAGACCTTCACCCGAGACACTCCGATCGACTCGGTATCCCGTACATCAAGACATTTCGACAATGATAAAACAAGACCAGCAAAGCCTCCCGGCGTGCCGACATCCCGATAGTAGCCGCACAGATCTCGCCTCGAGCCACGACCGGATGAGCTAAGCGTCACAGTACCGACGTAACCCAAGTTGCCCAGGATGGTCCCAAGACGGTGCTCTAGTTTGGACCAACGCTAGACAAGCAATCGCCCGGGGGCTATAATAAAGAAGACCCTTGGGTTAATTACTCCCAACGGAAAAGTAGGTGGTGGTGAGGCAAATGGTAAAAGGCAATGTTGGGCCTTGCTGGACAAGTTTTATTCAAAGCGAACTGTCAGGGGGGTCCCATAAATCACCCAACCGCGTAAGGAACGCAAAATCCGGGAACATAACACCGGTATGACGGAAACTAGGGCGGCAAGAGTGGAACAAAACACCAGGCATAAGGCCGAGCCTTCCAACCTTTACCAAATATATAGATGCATTAATAATATAAGAGATATTGTGATATCCCAACATAAACCCTGTCCACCATGGAGCAATCTTCAACTTCACCTGCAACTAGCAACGCTATAAGAGGGGCTGAGCAAAGCGGTAACATAGCCAATCAAAGGTTTGCTAGGAATGGTGTCAAAGGTTAGAGGTTCATGGCAATTTGGGATGGCTTGATAAACAGGTAATAGGTAGCGCAAAGATAGCGAAAGACCAAGCAACTAGCATGGCAATGATAGTAGTGAGATCCAGGGTAGCGGTCATCTTGCCTGAAATCCCGCAAGGAAGAAGAACGAGTCCATGAAGAAGATGAAGCCACGAAGACGAACCACACGTAGACGAACGAATCCTCACGACCGAAACGAAACGGGAACTATCGAGAAGAAGCACACAACAAGGTAAACACACCACACATGAGCAAGGCATGATGCACAACAAGCATGATGCATGACAAGGCTACATGAAGCTACTCATGGCAAGAGATGATGCAAACAAGAACAACACATCAAGGCAAGTTTAAATGAGGCCGGGAACAACATATAACAATTCCGGTAAGTCCTCATATGCAAATTTCGAAATTGGTCCAGAACTGAATAAACCTTATGTTGAAGTTGTTAAACAGCAAGTTAAAGATCACCAAGATGATCTACACGAAATTCTAGTCAAGTTACATATAAAGTTCATTAGATTCGGAGCTACGGGCTAGAAGATATGAGCAAAACAAGTTAGGCATGGCATTGATGCAAAATGCACCCAAACATCAAGCAAACACACCAAAACAAGGATGCAACATGATAATATGAAGCTAAATGCAAAAACACACAAGTTTCATATAGAGCACACTCAAAACGGAGCAACGGTTCAACACCCACACACTATACAAGTCATAGCAACAATCTGTCCAAAACAGCAACTAGGCATCTTACAAGCATCAAAACAATATGCTACAGCACCCCAACGTAATAATAAAAGGCATGGGCATGAAGTACTGGTAAAGCATAACCAAACATGAACACTGAGCTATCTCCAGAAACAACTAGAACATGCTTAAAAAGACATGGAGATATTGCAAATAATAACAGTTTCAGACTTTAGTAGAAATAACATCAGCTTGCAATGTTTAGAGCAAGCAAACAACATGTTACAGGAACTTATCATGGCAAACAAAGGCATGGCATGAATCTACTAATTGCATAGATCAAAAGACCCTTACTGACCATGAGCCAAAAAGGCATAGAAAATATGATGGCACCCATGTAAACATGGCAAGTTATATTACAGATTCATACATGGCAGGAACAACAATAAGTAGGCATGTTCGTGAGCTTGAATCACTCACCACGGAGCAATACATGGCATGGCAAGGCAACCAACAGTAAGAAGGCATGTTTGTGAAGCTAAGCATGGCAAGAGCAAGTTCATAGGGTTCATGGATCACTAGGAAAACACATGGAAACAAGTGAACTTAATGTTAACAGGCTGACAAACAACATTTTCAAGCAACTTTGGAGCAAGAAAAGAACATGTTCCAGCAGGCTATAATTGCAACCAAGGGCATGAATGGATAGAGCATGACATGTAGATCAAAACATGTTTATAGAGCATCTCCAGATTATGCACAGAATGATTAGTAGAGGCATGTTAACATGGCATCAAAATGTAACAGAATCTGTCAGGAAAACAGCAACAACAACTACCCTACTTAACAAGCTCGATACACTCAGCACACAACTCACAAAAATACATGGTTAACACCCCTGGAAAGATGGCATGGCATAGTTCAACATCCATGTAGACATCAACCTCATAGGATGCACACATCAATCATGGCAAAAATGTTAAAACAGCAAGTTATAACAGTTCCAGCAGATTAACATCAAGATGCACTCTTCCAACAGCATTTCGGGCATCAAGATGAGCTCAAATGAAAATGATTCAATGGAATGAAATGATCTACTCGTCGAGATGAACAATTTGACATATTACACGCACAAAACGGAGCTACGGATACAGAGATGTGATGCAATGAATATGGCATGTTTATGCTGAAATCAGGGGACTTAGCAGTTTCAGGAAAAAAACAGGAGCGCAATATAGCTAAATGATGCACATGGCGCTGGATAGAGGGGGCTCACCATGGGCCTGGCCCAGAAGGGGAAGGAGGCAGGCCGGCTTGGGCCTGGTGGTGCAGCAGGCCGGAGGAGGGGGTCGGGTCGGCCCACATGGGGCCCACGATGCCGGCCGACGTGGTCGTCCTCCTCCTCGATCCCACTGGACCGAGGGAAGGAACGGGAGGCGGCGGTCGCCGGCGATGGCGAGGGACGGCGCCCGCAGGCGGGCGACGGGGACGGCGGGATGGAGAGATCCGCGCGGGCCTCTGGATCCGGCGACGGCGGGTCGAGGGAGCTTGGTCGGGCGACGAAGCGGCGATGGGCGGCGCCGGTGGCGCTTCAGGGCGGCGGCGAGGTGCGGCATGGCGACGGAGCCGGGCGAAGAGGAGGCGGGCGAAGCGGGCGATGCCGGGCGAGGAAGAACGGCGGCGAGGCGGTGAGCGGCGGGAGGCGCCGGCGGCGAGGTCCGAGGCGGCGGAGGCGGCGGACGCCGGCGACGCAGCAAAGCAGCTGGCGCCGAGCGCGTAGGGCGCGGGCGCGCGAGGGGCGGCGCGCGCGCAGGCCGCGCTGGCCGGGCGGCGGCGGAGGACAGCGGCGCCACGTGGAAGGAGGCGATTGGTCGGGCGGCGGAGCGGACGCGTCCGGCGGGTCGGACGGTCCGCGCAAGCAGAGAGATCTAGGGTTTCGGGGAGAAAAACATCCGCGAAAATGGAGGGGGAGGACCTATTTATAGGTAGAGGGAGCTAGGAGAGTCCAAATGAGGTGCGGTTTTCGGCCACGCGATCGTGATCGAACGACCGAGAGCATGGAGAGGAGTTTGGTGGGTTTTGGGCCACTTTGGAAGGGGTGTTGGGCTGCAACAAAAGAGGGCTTTACGGTTACCCGGTTAACCGTTGGAGTATCAAACGACCTCCAAATGGCACGAAACTTGACAGGCGGTCTACCGGTTCTATACCAAGGCCGCTTGGCAAACCTCGGGCCATTCCGAGAAAGTTTAACACCCGCACAAGAGAAGAGATAAGAAGGGGACGCCGGGGGACATAGGAGTGCCGGATTGCAAAACGGACAACGGGGAAAATGCTCGGATGCATGAGACGAACACGTATGCAAAATGAAATGCACATGCTGACATGATATGAAATGCAAAAGATGACATGGCAAAGTGCAACACGCAAGCAAATGACATGGCAACGACGGCGAATAACTGGCGGACACCTGGCGCATCGGATCCGGGGCGTTACATTCGGGCCTTCTCGATGGAGGTAAAACCCTACGTCCTGCTTGATTTATATTGATGATATGGGTATTAAAAGAGTGGATCTACCACGAGATCAAGGAGGCTAAACCCTAGAAGCTAGCCTATGGTATGATTGTTGTAATGTGTGTTGTCCTACGGACTAAAGCCCTCCGGTTTATATAGACACCGGGGGAGGCTAGGGTTACACAGAGTCGGTTACAATGGTAGGAGATCTACATATCCGTATTGCCAAGCTTGCCTTCCACGCCAAGGAAAGTCCCATCCGGACACGGGACGAAGTCTTCAATCTTGTATCTTCGTAGTCTTGGAGTCCGCGGATATTGATAGTCCGGTTGTCCGGCCACCCCTAGTCCAGACTCCTCTCAGAGCCTGAACTAGGCTTCAATGACGATAAGTCCGCGCAAGCGCATAATGTTCGGCATTGCAAGGCGGGTTCCTCCCTTGAATAATCCGAGAAGATCATGAACACCAGGATAGTGTCCGCTCGCAAAATAAATTCCACATTCCACCGTAGAGAGAATAAAATGTACACTTAGTTCAATCTGGCGACGATTCGCGGCGTGACATCACATCGCTACCAAGCCTTTGTTTGATCGTTTTTACTATACCACCTCAGCACGCTTAGCGGCGGTTTCCTGGCACGCCTTGTCGAAGCAGAGATCATGTTCCCTTATTCCGGATTCTCATCAATACGCGCGTGGGTAACCCAACCGCTCCTGCCGCCACGCCTCTATCGAAGGTGAATCCCAAACGGTCACGGAGACGGCCCTTGGTATTTCATCCCTTTATAAGAGGACCAAGGCTCGCCCTTGTTTTCAATCTCGCATCGAATCTCTTCCCGCCTCCCAGCTCCAACACCCAGAGCCTCAGATTCGAGCGCTTTAGGTCGTCAACCATGTCCGGCTCCGACCTCCAGGGTCGGTGGATGCCCTCCTCCGCCACGGAGGAGGACATATTGAAGTTACGTGAAGCCAAGTACCGCCTACGAGGTTTCAAGACAGGTTGCCTGCCCAAGGGCAGGCCGTGCCCGCCCCGAGCCCGTGAATACGCTGCCTTCAGATCCCACCTCCGCCGGGTTTAGGCTTCCCGACGGACCCCTTCATGAGAGGGCTCTGTTCTATTATGGGCTGGACTTTCACGACTTGGCTCCGAGTCCATCCTCCACATCTCCGCATTCATTATCGCTCGCAAAGCCTTCCTCCGCGTACTCCCCACTTCGGTCTATGGCTGAAGACCTTCAAGGTGGAGCCAAGATGATCGGGGACGCTGCGCGGAGTCGGCGGGCGGCCATAAGCAAAAGGCCGATGCCCGTGGGTCGAAGGTTCCTTCCAAGAGGAACTCGGATCGTGGCAACAGGAGGGTTCTATATCATCGCTCAAGCGGCAGCAGCAAAAGCCGCCGCCTTCATTCCGCCGGGACCTCCACGCCAGCTAATGTCGTGGGTCAACCAAGGGCTCAATTGGGGCCGTCCAGAAGACGTGCCCTCACCGCAGGCCGGATTCGAGATCTCCAAGCGAGGGAGATTGACTGATCAAGGTGATGCAGTTATGCTAATCGTGCATCTTCGCCCTCGCAAACGCCGCCCTCTCCGTCTATGGGAGTTCAACCCGGAGGGACCTCGGATTCTCCAACACTTTATGGGTGCGACACCCGTGGAGATGTACAAGTTGTTCTTCGGACCGCAGGTGGCGTGTCCGGATTTAGCCGAGGACGCAGGCCTAAGCCGCGATCGCCCGGATACCCAGGTAAATAGCTCAGAGTCCGGACATTCTGTTTATGTGCCTTTCCAGAGTTCACCTCCTGACCCCTTGTTCTTTACAGGAATGGGTGGCGCGATCAAGGCTGATAAGATGTCCGGCCCCCCTTGAAAGTACATGTAGTCCCCATGTGTGGTTTTGGTAATTAAATGACAATCCTAATGGACTAATGTTTGCACTGAGATATACACTTGAAGGAAAGTTCCATTTGCAATGCATGAAGAATATTGGATGAATTGGTGGATGAAATCCATCAACATATATATATATATATGCATTGAGACTTGATAATGAATGACAATTCCTATGAAGAAACAATGACATCAAGTTATATAGGAAGGTTTGTTCCATGGGTGATGCAAGAAGGATATTGAATGGATTCGGAATGAATGCCATATACATGTAGTTGTGCATCAAGATTAATCATGGAGCAAAGATTAAGGTTGACCAAGATGAAGATCGAAGATTGAATTCAAAGATGGTCAACACACAAGCGCAAATCATGTGCCACGTGAGATCTTGTGGTATGGTAAGAATTTGTCAATTGTGCTTTGTGTACTAACCCATACTATGTGTTGCCTATGTTTTTGAGAGGAGATTCTCATGGGCTCGCACGAGAGAGAGAGAGATTTCAAGTGTCTATGAGAGGATGACATCAAGTGTTGATGATCATGGTTGACAAGGGCAAGTTCAAGATAACTATCCCAAGGATTACATGCTTGAAGCTTGTGGATGATCACATGATGGACACATGAAGATAAATACAAAGCAAAGCTTCCCACATTGTGTATGGGGGAGCTACTTGAAGACTTCACCAATGTCTTGCCATTCAACTTGATCCAAGAAGAAACTTCAACTTCAAGCTCAAGTGAAAGGCTCGAGTCAAAGGTATTAGTTCCTTCGACATTAGTGTTGTGGAGTGATGAACACCGAAGGAACACATACACTCAAGAATGGATTATTGATAGCTATGTAGTGTAGACCTTTTATGATTCTTGAGTTATAGGATCCCGCACTATTAAGAGGGGATCAAAGGGTTCATGATAGATTTGCTCAAGTCAACATCTTCTACACAATTCCACTCATATCCTATATACCAAAGAAAATCCAAAGCCAAATAGGTTACCCAAATACATGATAAAACCTTTGCATATTTTGCATCCTCCATTTTGGTTCATCTTGGGTGGTTCTCTATGTGAGGACCTGGGTTTTTTTCATAGCTTCAAAACGAGCCCAAGATCATCAAAATCGGAGTCCGGATGTAAAAGTTGTGCCTGTTTCAGTTTCAAGGCAGCAGCAGTTTGGTTTGGCCGGATCATCCGGGTCCTCTCCCATATCATCCGGGCTTTGCTCGGATCATCCAGGTTATTCGTAAAATTCATCACAGAAGCTTATTCCGCTAGCCGGATCATCCGGCTACTCACCCGGATCATCCGGGAATTGCTCGGATCATCCGGCTATGTCCCCGGACGTTCGGGTATCTACTTCACCACATTGTATATTGACCTTCCCGGATCATCCGGGCATTGCCCGGATCATCCGGCATGCGCCGATCATCCGGTAGGTCAACAACTGCGGAAACGGCTCTATTTTCTTTGGGGTATAAATATCCCTCTCCCACTCCGGGAGGGTTGAGCAACACATTCATATGAACCCTAGAACACAAAAGGCTCCTCTCACTTCTCCTACACCAAATCTTAGATCCCGAGAGATTCGTGAGAGTCCTTGAGAGATTTTCCAATCAAGTGATAGATCCACTCCTCTCCTCTCTTGACCAAAGGAACTCGTGATTTGAGCAAGTCTTGAGCATTTCCTTTGTTCTTGTTACTCTTGGAGGTTGGAGACTCCTAGGCGGTAGGAGTGCTCCGGTGAGGAATCAACTTGTGATTTGTCCCCCGGAAAGTTTGTGAAGGTTTGGAGGCCGCCTCAAGGTCTACCACTAGTGGTTGAGAATTGCCTTCGTGGTGATATCTCAAGGAGAATAGGGTGAGCCTTCGTGGCGTTGGTGTGCCTTCGTAGTAACATCCACCTCTCTAACGGTGACTAGCTTCCCTCAAGGAAGTGAACATCGGGATACATCCTCGTCTCCGTGACTTTGGTTATCCCTAACCCTAACTCCTTACTTGTGGTTTACTTTAGTCATTTGACCGTGCATTCACTATATCTTGTTGTCCTCATTATATTGTGGTGGTTGATTATATTGTGTTGGCCATTTCCTTGTAGAGATTATTTAGGCCTACACTTCATATTCCGCAATTCATACTTGCCACTATTGATATACATTGTAATTAGTGTGAGTTGCTAACTTGTGTTATAAACTTCCATATATTAGATATTGCTCAAGTAAGTTTGTGTAACTTACTTGAGTTTGCTTGTATCATTAAATTCCATATATTGTGATACAATTTGTGTAAGCTTGTATTGCTTACTTGTGGTTGTGTGTATTATTCATTTCCATACCTCGTGATATACACTGAGTAAGTTTGTGTGACTTACTTGTGCTTACTCATATCCTGTTGTTCTCATCTTGTTTATGCTAAGTTGTTGGTGCACTTAGTGAGCCTAGTATATTTAGGATTTGTGCTTGAAAAGTATCTTCTTAGTTTATTTCCGCATTAGGATATAGCCAAATCTGTAAAAGATTTTAAAACGCCTATTCACCCCCTCTAGGCGACATCATGGTCCTATCAATTGGTATCAGAGCCCGGTCTCTCCTTATTAGGCTTCACCGCCTAGAGAGTAACGATCTCGACTAGTGAACTAGTGCACAAAAACACTTTTGATTTGGATGGCACAAATTATCACCTATGGATAATTCGCATGCTTTGTCACTTTCGGGCCATGGATCCAAATGCTTTGCGAATTGTTCTTATAGGAATTTCTATTGCTAAGGATGGACATTCTCCATCTATTGAGGATATGTATCTTGATTGTGATACTTCTCTTGTCATTCATCAAGCTTTAACCTTTGAAGTGTTTAAGGCAGTCACGACTTGCAAGTCAGCTCATGAGACTTGGACCAAACTTGAAGATATATATGGTGGGTCCAATCTTGATGAAGATAATATTCTATTTGGGGAGTTGATGGAGGAGTTCTCCACATTTTTAAATCATGAAGAGCTCTCTATTACTTCCACCTCCGATTACTTGCACACTTCAATATCTTGCACTTCACCAACATGTGGCATGCCACAAGGTAATGACATGGTGAGTGAAGAAATATCTTGTGATGATGGTGTTAAGCTCATTTGTGATGATATGATTGATCTCCCATGTTGCCATGATAGAATACCTTGGTTTCTCTAGTTGTTCTATGACTAACCATGTAGAGGAAACCAAGAAAGATGAGGCATGCTTGATTGATGAAGAACCCTTGTCTTCAAAAGAATCATCATCAACCCCCTTTGTTCACATGTGCCTCATGGCAAGAGGTAATGACAAGGTATCATCTTCTCTTAGTGATAATGATGATAGTTGTAATGAGGATGATGATGATGACTTGACTCAAAATCTCTATGAGATTGGGAAAACTCTTCATAAAGCTAAAAATAACACTTATGAAAGGTTCCAATATGTTCTTGCTTGCTTTGAAAAACGTAATGATTTATTTCTCAATGAGCAAGCTAAAAGTGAACATCTTGAACATGAACTTGCTAAGGCTCCTGAAACGCTTAGTGACTTGAGGTCTTCAAAAGAAGAGATTAATGTTACTCATTGTAAGCTTAAAGATAATTTTGAGCTCCTTCTCCTTGAATGCAATAGTGTCAAGGGAGAGCTCATAAAACTCTCTAAGTCTCATGAGGAGCTTCAATCAACTCGTGAGAAGTCACTAAGTGCTACTTGCTCCTCTCATATTGATAATGATGTTTGTGCTACTAACTCGATTTCATGTGATGCATCAATTTTGAAGGAGAATGTTGAGCTATGTGCTCAACTTGCTTTGCTAACAAGAAATTATGGGAAATTGGAAGAAAGTCATGCAAAGCTCTCGGGCACTCATGAGGATCTTTTAAGCTCTCATAGTAAGATAAAGTTAGCTCACGAGGCTATGGTCTCCGAGGTAAAATCTTGTGAGTATCATGTGAACATTAGCACATCTACTCTAAATGCTTTATTGCCATGTGCTAATCCTTGCAGTTCATCCACCTCTCATATTATATCCACTCATAATGAATTGCTCACCATGCCTTGTTGCTCTAACAATGAAGCTTCTACTTCCTCTAGTTCTTTTGTTAATACTAACCTTGTAGAGGAAAATAAAGAGCTCAAGGCCCAAGTCACTAGTTTGAAGAAAGACTTGGAAAAATTTTGTGATAATATCTTGAGTGTGCAAAAGGACCCTCAAGACAAAACAGGACTTGAGTTCATCTCCAACAAGAAGAAGTCCAAGAATAAGAAGAAGGGACAAGATCAAGTCAAGAATTCGGCCAACATTACTTGCTTCAAGTGCAAGAATGTTGGACACCATGTGAGATCTTGTCCATTGAAGAAGAAGGCTTCAAATGTGAAGCATCAAGGGAAGTGGCCTCAAGTTCAATATCAAGATAATGAAAGGCCTCTTCCCATGCCTAACCAAGATAATGCTCTCCAAGTTGAAAAGGTAAATAAGAAGAGAAAGGGGAGCACATGTTGCTATATTTGCCATAAGAAGGGACACATAGCTTCATATTGTCCCAACGGTAACATATCTAAGCCTCCTATAGTCACTAATCATTATTCACTAAGGAAGGATCTTGGTGGCAATGTGTTTGCCAAGTTTGTGGGTTCCCAAAGAAGTTTTAAAATGGACAAGACCATTTGGGTTGCCAAGCCTGTTGTTACTAACTTCTTAGGACCCAACTTGGTTGGGGACCATCAAGCTCAAACTTGATCAATAGGTGTGTGGATGGCATTGGAGACTTGGCTTCTTCATGAATAAAAACTATTTTCACCATATGTTATGGTTAATGCCAAGTCAAGTGGATTATCATCATATCTATCAATCCAATGCTCCTCTTTGTGGTAACTTGTACTTGCATTGTGTACATTGAAAGTTACTAAGTCCCTTGCGTGTTTAAATTTTGTAACTAGCATGTGCTTGTATATGTTGTGCTTCCTAATATACTTGATTCGTGTTATCTAGCATGCGTAAGTTGCTATGCACATCATATAGTTGTGTGTGTGGTTTCGAGCCTTTATTGCTTCATTAGTTGAATCTTCATTGGTGTTTTTGAGATATTAATGGATCATCACATTGTGGGGGAGTGCTATGATTTACACATATCACAAACCTTAAATATGTATATATGTAGGATACCACCTAGTATTGTTAGTGCAATATTATCTAGTTACTATGTGGTATGTAAAGTTCATTTGAAACTCAAATCCTCATCCATTAATTATCCTTAGTTGGGTTTCATTTGCCTCTTATGGATAATACATGGATTATCACATTATGGGGGAGTGATATACTTTGTACATATCACTTCTCGTGTGAACATTAACAATAGAGGTTTGCCAGTTTTCCACTTAGAATTTATATTTGAGATTATCTTATATCTCTGTGGCATGCAATGCTTTGTTTGAGTATGGTATTCTTGTGCGGTTTTGCCCATGGTTATCTTAAAAATCGTATTTGGAAAATCATTTGAATAGATACATTCCAATTGTTGCTTTGCATGATGATCTATCTAATTGAATGTTAATAATATGCTAGCCAAGCATTGTGTTTATTTCTAAACTCTCATGTTATGCTTGTGTTAGTATAGATGATCATGTACTTATTTGGTTTCTACACCAAATGTCAAATTGAAACACCATTTTGTTCGAGTTCATCTTATTAGTTTGTATGGAGTTTTGGTAGTTTGTTATCTCATTGTTTATAGTGTCCTATATCTTCTTGAGTGAGATATTCCCATGAGTATGTGTGCAATGCATATCTTATATGCTCATTATTTTTTCCTTGGTTCATATGTTGAACTTTGGGTGCTATCATATGTTGATTTGTCACTTTGAGTCATTTTGGACAACATGAATGACTAATGATGTTATTGGAAGTATTAACTGTTATGTGTTCATTTGTCCAATTTGTATCTCCCTGGATTTTGGGAGGCTTGTGCATGTGTATTTACTATGTGTAAATTTGCATGCCTTGTTTGCTTTATTTGATCCAATATATATATGGTAAATCCATCAAATTCTTAATAGCTAAGATGTGCATGATATTCAAATTCATATCGATATGCACATATTTAAGTGATTTTACCCTATGTTTTGTAGTTATGCTAACTACTTTGGACCCAATAAGTTTGGGGACCATATTGTACTTAAATTGTTTTAGGTACATTTGAGAAGCATTGGGTGCTTGGCTTATTCATGAAAGTGGTGGCACTATGAGGAAATTAGAGCCAAGCTCGAACCATTACCTACTACATCATTCCAATGCTATCTCGGTAACAAGTATCTACTTCATGCATACACTTCTTGCATTCAACCTTGTGTAGGTTGCATCATGGCATGAATTTCTTGACTCGTTCTTGTCATACTTGTTTTCTTTCTCAAAGAATCGCAACAATGATCTCTTGTTGCTAGTTGTGATGTCTTTGATGGTTGTGTGTTTGGAGTTCATTAATATACGATAAGATTACATTAAGCCATGTGCTATACTTTCAAGAAAAGATCCCATTGGTATATTTTATGTCTCTCGTTTGGATATCTTATTCTTATTCATGTGTACATCCTTCTTTGTGGATGTATATCATCATGATTGTCATCTACCTAAAATCTTATACACGTGAGCCAAGTTACATCCCTAGTTGATATCCCTATTCTTTCATGTCCACCGTTTCATTCTCTTTTTATATCTTTGGTGGCTCCGTGGAAGCATTTGTTGTATGAGTGTGTGTCTTACCTCTTTGCATCTTAGTGCACTCATGTTTGGTGAAGATTGTTGTCCTCGTGCTTGTCTTGACAAGCCTATTATTTCCTATCTTCATCATGGGTTGTCACAAGCTTTGATTTTTAATTTGCTACTAGTGAGCTTGTGAACCCATTTGCTTGATGTGTTTGTGACCTTCTTAATTTCGTGTGTGTGGGAAGGACATGTCTTGCACCTTGTATCTCATTTACTCAAGACTATGTTGATGCTTAATTCTCATCCTTATACTAGTCTTCTCAAGTGCTTTGACGTGACTCACACATATCATTTTGGTTGTGCCTATTCTTAGGTTGCCTCATTTATATGTTGCTCAACCATATGTTTGTTCCAAATTCTAGGCTTCTTTTCTTATCTATGCTTGCTTGCAATTGTTTTGTGTTCCTATTGATTTTGGGGGAATGATGATCCTATTTTGTGCACTTGTATCCAAATACAAAAATTCTAAATAGTGCACAAATCATGGGGAGCTTCTCTATTTTCCCTAGAACACTCCTCTTCCCAAATCGTAGTATTCATTTATCCTTTTGGCTCATCGGATCTTTTGATTGCTTGCTTCACTTTGTGGTATGCAAATGAGATCAATTTGTGCCATGTGCTTTGTGCCATGTGCCTTGCTATTATGACTAGGCTCAAGTTGTATAATAATGGATTCACTTGTGGATATCATGTTATTATCAATTGCATTCTTTCTTTTTGTGTATACGAGTTTCTTCATACATGATTATTATAGGCCACTTAGAAATTTTTATACATGAAAAAGTTCATATCTTCGTATCTGATTGCATTCTATAGATTTCGAGCTCCTTTAATTGTTCATCATTGAATATGTGCATTTGTTTAAACTCACATTTTGCTATATGCACACATTAAGGAGGAACTCATACTATATTGGTCTGCTAGATGTTTTGTCTTCCATTTTAGCATTTGTTGCCAATGGGGGAGAAGTTTAGAGGGTTTAAGATAAATATATTTTCTAGTTCTTGTTGTCACTCATGCATATCTACCCTTGTTATATATTCCTATTGCATGGATGAGTCTTGTATATAGAGAATTTGTTGCCAATGGGGGAGAAGTTTAGAGGGTTTAAGATAAATATCTTTTCTAGTTCTTGTTGTCACTCATGCATATCTACCCTTGTTATATATTCCTATTGCATGGATGAGTCTTGTATATAGAGAAATCTTCTCCTAGTTTATGTCAACCAATATATGCAATGACATTCAAAGTTCATTCACAAATTCATATATTATGGGGGAGTTTGCTCTATATACTATGGGTGTACTATCATCAAATGCATGTGTAGTGTATTGATGATACTACAACCATCCCAAGTATACAATTTATCCTTGGATAAATTTCATGCTTGTTTAAAAATTCATTATATAAACCCTCTTATTGAGATTGTCATCAATTACCAAAATGGGGGAGATTGAAAGTACATGTACTCCCCATGTGTGGTTTTGGTAGTTAAATGACAATCCTAATGGACTAATGTTTGCACTGAGATATACATTTGAAGGAAAGTTCCATTTGCAATGCATGAAGAATATTGGATGAATTGGTGGATGAAATCCATCAACATATATATATGCATTGAGACTTGATAATGAATGACAATTCCTATGAAGAAACAATGGCATCAATTTATATAGGAAGGTTTGTTCCATGGGTGATGCAAGAAGGATATTGAATGGATTCGGAATGAATGCCATATACATGTAGTTGTGCATCAAGATTAATCATGGAGCAAAGATTAAGGTTGACCAAGATGAAGATCGAAGATTGAATTCAAAGATGGTCAACACACAAGCGCAAATCAAGTGCCACGTGAGATCTTGTGGTATGGTAAGAATTTGTCAATTGCGCTTTGTGTACTAACCCATACTATGTGTTGCCTATGTTTTTGAGAGGATATTCTCATGGGCTTGCATCGAGAGAGAGAGATTTCAAGTGTCTATGAGAGGATGACATCAAGTGTTGATGATCATGGTTGACAAGGGCAAGTTCAAGATAACTATCCCGAAGGATTACATGCTTGAAGCTTGTGGATGATCACATGATGGACACATGAAGATAAATACAAAGCAAAGCTTCCCACATTGTGTATGGGGGAGCTACTTGAAGACTTCACCAATGTCTTGCCATTCAACTTGATCCAAGAAGAAACTTCAACTTCAAGCTCAAGTGAAAGGCTCGAGTCAAAGGTATTAGTTCCTTCGATATTAGTGTTGTGGAGTGATGAACACCGAAGGAACACATACACTCAAGAATGGATTATTGATAGCTATGTAGTGTAGACCTTTTATGATTCTTGAGTTATAGGGATCCCGCACTATTAAGAGGGGATCAAAGGGGTTCGTGATAGATTTTCTCAAGTCAACATCTTCTCTACACAATTCCACTCATATCCTATATACCAAAGAAAATCCAAAGCCAAATAGGTTACCCAAATACATTATAAAACCTTTGCATATTTGGCATCCTCCATTTTGGTTCTTCTTGGGTGGTTCTCTATGTGAGGACCTGGGTTTTTTTCATAGCTTCAAAACGAGCCCAAGATCATCAAAATCGGAGTCCGGATGTAAAAGTTGTGCCTGTTTCAGCTTTCAAGGCTGCAAAGAGTTTGGTTTGGCCGGATCATCCGGGTCCTCTCCCATATCATCCGGGCTTTGCCCGAATCATCCGGTTCCTGCCGGATCATCCGGGTTATTCGTAAAATTCATCACGAAGCTTATTCCGCTAGCCGGATCATCCGCTACTCACCCGGATCATCCGGAATTGCCCGGATCATCCGCTATGTCCCCGCACATCCGGTATCTACTTCACCACATTGTATATCGACCTTCCCGGATCATTCAGATTGCCCGGATGATCCGGTATGCGCCCGATCATCCGGCAGGTCAACAACTGCGTAAACGGCTCTATTTTCTTTGGGGTATAAATATCCCTCTCCCACTCCGGGAGGGTTGAGCAACACATTCATATGAACCCCGAACACAAAAGGCTCCTCTCACTTCTACTACACCAAATCTTAGATCCCTGAGAGATTCGTGAGAGTTCTTGAGAGATTTTCCAATCAAGTGATAGATCCACTCCTCTTCCTCTCTTGACCAAAGGAACTCGTGATTTGAGCAAGTCTTGAGCATTTCCCCTTTGTTCTTGTTACTCTTGGAGGTTGGAGACTCCTAGGCGGTAGGAGTGCTCCGGTGAGGAATCAACTTGTGATTTGTCCCCCGGAAAGTTTGTGAAGGTTTGGAGGCCGCCTCAAGGTCTACCACTAGTGGTTGAGAATTGCCTTCGTGGTGATATCTCAAGGAGAATAGGGTGAGCCTTCATGGCGTTGGTGTGCCTTCGTGGTAACATCCACCTCTCTAACGGTGACTAGCTTCCTCCAAGGAAGTGAACATCGGGATACATCCTCGCCTCCGTGACTTTGGTTATCCCTAACCCTTACTCCTTACTTGTGGTTTACTTTGGTCATTTGACCGCATTCACTATATCTTGTTGTCCTCATTATATTGTGGTGGTTGATTATATTGTGTTGGCCATTTCCTTGTAGAGATTATTTAGGCCTACACTTCATATTCCGCAATTCATACTTGCTACTATTGATATACATTGTAATTGGTGTGAGTTGCTAACTTGTGTTATAAACTTCCATATATTGTGATATTGCTCAAGTAAGTTTGTGTAACTTACTTGAGTTTGCTTGTATCATTAAATTCCATATATTGTGATACAATTTGTGTAAGCTTGTATTGCTTACTTGTGGTTGTGTGTATTATTCATTTCCATACCTTGTGATATACACTGAGTAAGTTTGTCTGACTTACTTGTGCTTACTCATATCCTGTTGTTCTCATCTTGTTTATGCTAAGTTGTTGGTGCACTTAGTGAGCCTAGTATATTTAGGATTTGTGCTTGAAAAGTATCCGCTTAGTTTATTTCCGCATTAGGATATAGCCAAATCTGTAAAAGATTTTAAAACGCCTATTCACCCCCCCCCCCTCTAGGCGACATCGTGGTCCTATCACCCCTCCCAGAGGCCGCACTGGAGCCCGTGCTGGTCAGAATGTTGGAGGTCGCGCCCACAAAAGGGGGCGAAGTGGAAAATAAAGGAGCTAATATTTCGCCAAGGGCGATCAAGAGGGGGAACCAAGAACCCTCCCTTCGTGGGAGAAGAGGACCGCCTCAAGACCCGGAGGCCAAAGCCCTAAACGTGGAAGAGATCTTCCTGGTCCGGCGTCCGGAAAGAATCCGGACGCACAATCATCGCCAAAAGATCAGCCTCCAACGAGCCGTGAGTATGAAAAGAGGGAATTAATTAGTAGGAAATACCTTCATTTATGCTTCAGGGTAACCGAATATTTATATTGCAGTTCGGATCTGCAGCCTTCTCGATGAGTTCATCTTCGGGACCTTCTTCCGGAGATGATGGAGAGTGATACACCTCCGCTCGCAGCCGCCGAGATAAGGCGGGCGAGCCTGAAGTATCGTCACGGAGGGTATCCCTGAGTCCGGAGGGCCCAGAGAGTTCGGCGCCCAACAGTATCCGACCGGGAGAACTGAAAAATCTGCTTGAGAGGGAGTCCATTTCAGAAGATCACCGTGCGTTGATGCGTATGGTGGTTGGAAGGATTTCGTCCGCTGAGAGCGGATTGCGTAATGCCGCCATGAGTTTGCTAGCGGGATTTGAGGTATGCGAGAATGACGCACCCTTTTGTCTTTTAACAGCCGCACATAAAATGCGCCTTTGTATAGATAGTAGCCCACTCGACTCGGTAGGTTGTCGGAAACGACAGCGTCGAGGATCGAAATTCAAGTAATGAATACCGCCGTCCCTATGCAGGTGGCGGATAGTCCGAGGGCCAGCCGGACTAATGAGTTTGCCGAATTAAGTCGGCAACTTGACATGGCGGATGCTGATATCGCACTTGTCAACCGGCGACTTGACGAGTCGCAAGGTAAATAAATTCTCCGCAGTCGCTTTATTTAAGGGGGTCGAAGCCCTCCTCTGATAAATTGTATGATGTTGTACAGACGGTGCTGCTGCCGTGGAGAGCCTTCGGGCCGAACTTGCTCGAGCTAAGGAGCAAGCCCGAAGGAGTGACGCGGCTGCCTCGAGGGAAGCCGAAGAGTTGCAAGCCGAAAAGGCTGCGCACTGCCTAAGCAGGGCGGAGGTGGCCGAATTGTCCATGAAAGTAAAGGATGCTACCGACCGCAATGAGGCTCTTGAAAAGGAGCGCTTATCGGAGCGGGAAGACCTGAAGAAGGCCACCGCCGAAGCCAGGGATGCCCGCTCGCAATGCGGGCTATGAAGGAGGAACAGCGCCAGTCGGAGAGATCGTGGCTGGCAAGCCTTTTCTGCTGCGCCGCCGTTTATGGATGGAAAGTATGCTCAATTTGAGCGGCTGTGGAGTCCGGAGGATCCGTATGGACTTAGCTGCAAGTGCGGCCGATGCCGCGGCACTTCCGGAGCCGGAGGATCACGAGACGGAAGAGCTATATTGGTCTCAATTCCACAGTCCGGATCGCTCACTTCCGCTGACAAACCGTCAGCCGAATGGGCCGAGCTAAATAGATTGTCCGGACTTGCCATGATCGACATCGTGGCCTATGTCCGCCGAGAGGTCCAAGACGACGAGCTACTTCGCCATCGCAGCAATTCCTTGGAGCGGTGCCGCATATAAAGGACATGAAGCGATCGGCTCGCATCGAGGGCGCGGGATGGCTCTTGCCCGTGTGAAGGCGCATTGTCCGGAGATGGATGCCACCGCTGTTGCCTCCGAGGGTTCGGATGAAAGCCGCTCCTCGCCGAGCACTACTTCAGGAAGTTATGCGTGGCGCCAGGTAATAGAGTCGCAGTGTTTCAAAAATATCACATTCAAATGAACGATTATCTTGTAAAACGATGATTATGTTATAACCGCTTTTATACTTGTGCATCCAAGTAGTAAAACTTCTCTGTCGGCCGCTTACGATACATTTGTATAACTTGAAAGATTGCAGTTTGACTTCAGCCCCACGCACAGTGGTGCGGGTGTTCGCAAAAATAGCGCGCTTTCACACTTAATTCGACATCTCGGTCCTGTTTAAGGAGGTGGTAGCGAGCTAACTAGGCAATCCGGACTATAATGCTTTATCACTTTCACTTAGCCGCTGGATTCGAGGGTGGGGCTACAATATAGCCCTCGGTGGCACCGCACATCTCCGTATTCGGGTGCGATGTGCTGACCGAAACGGTCCTTCGTCAAAGCGGGAATTCTAAACATTCCGGTAGTCGATCGAGTGGTCGACCAGTCTCTCGCAGATCATGACAATCGCTTTCGGCTTTCTCATCGAGGTGCTCGCCAAATTAACCGGGGCACAATCGCAGAGTTCTCCGGTGCCGATTAGCCGATGATACGGAACGAAGGCAGCAAAACACGTGAGCCGCAAACCCAACATTTGACCAAAGACATGATTCGAGCTGATGCATATAATGCCTAATCTCGAGACGCCGAACACTCCCTAAGGTGTTCGGTCTTTATAATAATGGGTAGAGATGCCCTAAGCCCCTAGTGTCCAGGTATGGGCATGGTCTTCTGACACGGCCGATGCCAAAACGTCAGGCTCCGCGTTGGCTATAGGAAGAAGCCAAGGGAGAATAACAACAAGAGACAAGAAAAAGGTTTACGATGGTCTTAATCAAAAGAATCCTCACAACGGGTCCTCGCTGCACGCTGCGCTGTGGTCTCCGCAGCCATTATCCCGACGGGTATGCACGCTGCTCATCTCAGAAAGAGAGGAATGTTTTAGTTGCAGAGATAATTCGTATGCGAAAAATATGTGTAAAAATAAGAAATATAAATAATTAAAGTAGGGTTTGTATGAACTCGCGGTTGTTTAGCGCGCAGCCCCAGTGAAGGGGTATGCGGCTAGGGAGCCCCTAGCCTCGCTGGGCCGGATTCGCCTCGTCTGAGTCCGGGTTCTTTAGGTGACCAAGACTAAAATGACGCCACGCGACCGGCATCTTGAGTGTAAGAGACGGTAATGCGGTATGGTGTTGAAGCGATAACAGCCTTTCGTCCCCAAGAGTGCTTGATATTCACTTTCAAATGGGACGATATGAAAATTAATTTTTCGTGTCGAAAATTGTTCGGTGATCCAACACGACTTCTAGTAATATAGAGCCCGTGCACTTGGCGTAAGGGCCCGCGCACTCCTTTGAAGGAAGTGCGGCTGTGTCGAATTTTGGTAGGGTTCATCCTCATCCTACGGATTGTGTTTGAATATAGCAGGTTTAAGTCATCGCCTCCGCCCATTAGGACGTTAGTAAATTGTAATCCGCCTATTATGGGGTTCAATATCGTGAGTCCGTCCCGCATTTTGAACGCTTCTGGAATAGTCCAGGTGGTCGAAAGTGATTGGTTTTGATATCCAATCTCTACGGTTTGCTGGGTTGGACCGCACGAAGCTCTTTTTAGAAAGTGCCGCACTATTTTTCCGTATTATCACATGAAGTGAGTTTACTACTTTGACCCCTTGTGGGAAAGTCTTTTGTTTTCCGTGCTCACTGCTGGTGGGGTTTATCTTCTTCGCTGACGCGCCGAGCCCCTTGTGTTCGCATTTAGTCGGCCGGACTGTTTAAAACCCAACAATCCTCGTGGGTGTGATTTGCGCCTTCGGGTACTGTGGATTTGGCATATCCGACCCAAAATTTTGTTTAATTTGGACAATTACACCGCTATCCTTAAGAGGCTGTGTTTTATTATTGGGCCGCGAGCTTTTGAATCCGTGTCGATCGCCGCGCTTTTGGGCTTTTCTCTTTATTCTCGCGCTGCTTTTTCTGCGCCGTGATTTTCCGCTTCCATCTCTTATCTCGGATGTACTTGGGTCGCTGGTGCTGCATCGTGCTAACTAGTTATCCTCGCCCGCATGTAAGCGGGTCATGAGGTTTGTTAGTGCGGACATTGTCCTCGGTTTCTCTTGACCGAGGTGCCTGGCGAGCCATTCATCTCGGACATTGTGCTTGAAAGCCGCTAAGGCTTCGGTGTCCGGACAGTCGACTATTTGGTTCTTTTTCGTAAGGAACCTGTTCTAGAATTTCCGTGCTGACTCTCCGGGCTGTTGAGTTATATGACTTAGATCATCTGCATCCGGAGGACAAACATAAGTCCCTTGAAAATTTGCTCTAAACGCCCTCGAGCTCTTCCCAACTTCCAACAAGTTTTTCGGGAGGCTTTTAAGCCAATGACGGCTGGCCCTTTGAGCTATGGGTAGGTATTTTATGGCGTGAGATCGCCTCCTCCGCCATATGTATATGTAGTATATAATCTTCTATCCGCACTGTGGTCTGTTGTTCCATCGTAGGCCTCTATGTTTATGGGTTTAAATCCTGCTGGGAATTATGGTCCAAGACCTCGTCGGTGAAACATAGTGGGTGTGTGGAGCCCCTCAGATTTGTGTGTGCCGCTATCATCTGACACTTGACGTGTTTCCTTGCTTCCGTGGGCCTTCTTCTTTGGCTCAGATGGATCTGGCTGGGCCATCTATCCTTCCAAGTTCGTTGATTGGTTTATGTGTGGCGCCACTGTCGAATTTGGCCTATCATCCGCCGCCTATCCAACCAGCAGCCCTTTATTTTTGGACGGTGGGGCTCTATGGCCTCCTCGTCGATTCTCGTAGCAGCTTGCGCCGGGTAGCTCTTTGATTGGTGGCCATTGCCGCATTTATCTGCAGCTTTGAGCACTTTGCTCCATCTCATTCTCGAGTGTGTCTTCCGCTGTTTTGAGCCTCCGCTTTTCCTTCTTCGTGCTTTTTGCAAGATCGACGAGTCTTTTCCGAAGGTTCTTGCTCTCCGGCGGTGTGTCCGACGTGAGGTCGTCAGGACTGTTGTTTTCACCTGGCCTGGACTGATTATCTGAATCGTCATGGTCGGACGGTCGCTTATCTGCGTGTTCGTCGTCCGTTTGTGAGCCCTGCCGTATTGCGGACTCTTTGGGAGCGTTGTTGTCGAGGCGGGACTTAGGACGGCGCATGCGCCGCCGTTTTGGTCGTTTATCGGCGGGGTCATCTTCTGTCGCGGCCCATTGGTCCTCGTTATCGCTCTCCTTTGGGGTGTCTACCATATATATGTCATGTGACGAGGTAGTCCTCCGTGCCTTATAGGCTCGCTTCTTGTTCGCTCCAGATTGTCGCCTATTCCGCCAATGTCTTCGAGTCAAAGTCTAGCATGTCGGTTAGATCGCCGACGCTGGCTACAAAGTGGGTGGTGGGTGGGCTCAATTTCTTCGTCATCCGTACCCCAACCATCTTGGCCATAGTCCGCCAAGACTCTCCGATAACGAGAGATGCTTCAAGAATTCAAGATATCGCCGAAAGGCGAAAGCATTGAAGATGTCCGCGGCGGTGAATTCCATAACCGCGCCTAATCCGGATCGATTGGTAGGGCGCGGAGGTTCGGAGTCCGCAAGGAGTCCGCGCCGGAGTCACGAAGTTTCATGGGGAGAAGATTAGTGTTCGCCCATCGCCTCGATGTTGGAGCCCCTGTGGCGTCTATCCGCTGCCTCGATCCGGGCGATCGGCCCGCCAATGGCAAGCGGATCTGTGCGCCACCAAGGCACTGTTCGCGGCAGAGCTAGATCATGCCCATCGTCACAAGCAGAAGCGCTGGTCAGGCTCGAGTCCGTCAAGATCAAGTCTCCGCGACATCGGCCGTGAAGTTTAAGCTTCCAAATCGACCGACGGCCAGGGGCGAAGCTTCGATCTGCTCCAGATGGCCAAGTGAATTGATTCGCAGGCGAAGCTGCAGAATCTGAAGATCTGTCCGGGAGAAAAGTTCACCTCGACAGCGTTGCTGGTTGAAGATGCCATCAAGTTTATCGGTGACGACACCGAGGAACTCTCAATGAAAGCACCAATGTCGGTGTCAAACCGCGGATCTCGGTAGGGGGTCCCGAACTGTGCGCCTAGGCGGATGGTAACAAGAGACGAGGGACACGGTGTTTTACCTGTGTTCGGCCCTCTCGATGGAGGTAAAACCCTCGCCCTGCTTGATTAATATTGATGATATGGGTATTACAAGAGTGGATCTACCACGAGATCAAGGAGGCTAAACCCTAGAAGCTAGCCTATGGTATGATTGTTGTAATGTATGTTGTCCTACGGACTAAAGCCCTCCGGTTTATATAGACACCGGGGGAGGCTAGGGTTACACAGAGTCGGTTACAATGGTAGGAGATCTACATATCCGTATTGCCAAGCTTGCCTTCCACGCCAAGGAAAGTCCCATCCGGACACGGGACGGAGTCTTCAATCTTGTATCTTCATAGTCTTGGAGTCCGGCGGATATTGATAGTCCGGTTGTCCGGACACCCCCTAGTCCAAGACTCCCTCACTCATGTTTTACTATGGGTTGGAATTCCACGACTTGGCTCTGGAGTCCATCCTCCACATCTCATCATTCATTGTCGCTCATGAGGCCTTCCTCCGCACTACCCCCACTTTGGTTTGTGGCTCAAAACCTTTAACGTGGAGCCAAGATGATCGAGGGCGCCAAGCAGAGTCGGCGGGCGGTTGTAAGTAGGAGGGCCGATGCTCCATGGCCCGAGGGCTCTTTCCAAGAGGAGCTCGGCCAGGCAACAGGAGGAGTTTTATATTACCGCTCCCCAGGCAAGACGAAGCCGCCGCCCATCTTCCGCTCAGGACATCCACGACGGCTGATGTCATGGGTCAACCAAGGGCTCAACTGGGGGCCATCAAAGGACGTGCCCCTATTGTAGGGCCGGATTCGAGACCTCCAAGAGAGGGAGATCGATCTGGTCTTGGTGATGCAGGTCATGCTGATTAGGCGTCTTCTGCCCTGCAAACGTCGTCCTCTCCGGCTGTGGGAATTCAATCCGGAGGGACCGCGAATTCTCCAACACTTCATGGGTACGACACCCGTGGAGATGTACAAATTGTTCTTCGGATCACAAGAGGTGTGTCCGGAATTGACCGAGGACGCCGGCCTAAGCTGGAATCGCCCGGATGCACAAGTAAGTAGCTCTGTGTTTGGACATACCGTTCGTTTGCATTTCCAGGATTTTCCTTCTAACCAATTGTCCTCTGAACAGGAGTGGATAGCGCAAGCAAAACTGATACGGTGTCCGGCCCCCCTCCCGGAGACCGCACCGGATCCCGTGCTGGTCGGGATGCTAGAGGTTGCGCCTTCAGAGGAAGGCGAAGGGGAAAACAGAGGAACTACCGCCTCTACCAAGGAGGCTTTTCAGAAAGGGGGATCGAGAATCCCTCCTTCTAAGGGGAGAAGAGGACCGCTTCCGAAAACCCGGAGGACAAGGCCTCGAAGCGGGGGAAGAGATCTTCACCAGAGGGTCCTGCGTCCGGGGAGGCCCCGGCCGCACTATCTCCCCTAAGGAATCAGCCCTCCAGCAAGCCGTAAGTAGAAAAAGGGGAGTTTTGTAATAAGGGACATCCCTATTTGAGCTTCTGAGGATAACCTAAGTTTTACCTTGTAGTTCGGATCTCCGTCCTTCTCAGATGAGCTCGTCTTCGGGGGACCTTCGTCCGGAGATGATGGAGAGCGAGACGCCTCCATCTGCCGCACTGTCAGGTGGGGCGGACGACCCTGAGGTGTCATCACGGAGGGTGTCCCCAAGTCCAGCAGGGCCGAAGAGTTCAGCACCAACTGGTGTACGGCCGGGGGAGCTGAAGGATCTGCTTGAGAGGGCGTCTATCTCAGAAGATCACCGTACATTGATGAGTATGGTGATTGGAAGAATTTCATCCGCAAGGCGGTTCGCATGATGCCGCCGAAGTTTGTCAAGGGGTTTGAGGTGCGTAAATATGACATACCTTTTGACAGTTTTGCACATAAAGTGTGCCCTGTATAGGTAGTAGCCCCTGAGACTCGGTATGTTGTCAACAGCGTGTTGAGGATCATAATCTCATGTATTAATTCTCGCCTTTCCTACACAGGTGGCGGATAGTCCGGTGGACAGCCGGACTGATGGAGTTGCTGAACTAAGGTGGCAACTCAACGTTGCGGACGCGGACATTGCGCTGGTCAATAAGCGACTTGACGAGTCGCAAGGTAGGTTGTTTCTCCGTGGTCACCTAGTAAGGGAGCCGAAGCTCACTCCTTACAACATGTGTGTTTGATGCAGATGGTGCCGCTGCTGTGGAGGACCTTCGAGCGGAGCTTGCTCGAGCCAAGGAGCAGGCTAGGAGGAGTAATGCGGCTGCCTCGAAGGCGGCCAAAGAGCTAGAAGCCAAAAGGGCTGCTCACTGCCGAAGCAGGGAGGAGATGGCCGAAATGGCCGTGAAGCTGAAAGATGTTACCGACCGCTATGAGGTTCTTGAAAAAGAACGCCGAGCGGAGCAAGAAAGCCTGAAGAAGGCCACCGCCGAAGCCAAGGATGCCCGTTCTGCAATGAGGGCTATAAAGGAGGAGCTGTGCCAGGTCGGAGATATTGCGGCTGGCAAGCCTTTTCTGCTGCGCAGGAGGTTTACAGATCCGAAGTATGCTCGGCTTGGCCAGCTGTGGGGTCTGGAGGATCCTTATATGGATTTAGCGGCGAGTGTGGTAGATGCTGATGTGCACTTCCGAAGTCAAAAGGATCATGAGACGGAAGAGCTTTTTTGGTCTCAATTCCACAGTCCGGAGCATTCACTTCCGCTGACCGATCGGTTGGCTGAGTGGGCTGAGCTGAATAGATTGTCCGGACTTGCCATGACGGATATCGTGGCTCATGTCTGGCCGAATAGGCCCAAACCGAAGAGTTATTTTGGCTTATTGCAGCAATTCCTTGGGGCGGTGCCGCATATCAAGGCGATGAAGTGGTCGGCCTGCATAGAGGGTGCACGGATGTCCCTCGCCCGTGTGAAGACATATTGGACGGAGATGGATGCCACCGATGTTGCAACCCGGTGTTCGGACGAGAGCCGGTTACCTGCCGAGCACTATTTTGGGGAAGTTCTGCGTGGTGCTCGTGTGATTGAGTCGCAGTGCTCAAAAAATGTCATGTTCAAATGATCTTTATGGTTTGTAAAACGATATTCATAATATAAGCGCTTTTTATACTTGTACGTTCAAGTATTGGAATATCTCCTGTGCGGCCGTTAATGTATACTTGTGTATAACCTGAAAGATGGCAGTCTTTGGCTTCAGCCCCCACGCACATGGTGCGGGGGTGTTTGCAAAAATAGCGCATTTTCACACTTAATCCAACGTCTTGGTCCTGTGAAGGAGGTGGTAGCATAGCAAACGAGGCAACCGGACTATAATGCTTTATCACTTTCACTTAGCCATAGGAGTTCGAGGGTGGGCCTACGATATAGCCCCTAGGGGCACCGCGCTATCCGAATTTGGGGCGCGTATGTGCCTGACCGGGAAACGGTCCTTCGTCAAAGCGGAGGAATTCTAAACATTCCGGTAGTCGATCGAGTGGTTGACCAGTCTCTCGTATCATCATGATCAGTTTCGGCTTTCTTTCATCGAGGTGCTCGCCCGCCGAACCGGGTACAATCGCAGAGTTGTCCCGTGCCGTGTTAGCCGATGATACGGAACGAAGGCAGCAAAACACAGGAGCCGTGCAAACCCAACATTTGACCAAAGACATGATTCGAGCTGATGCATATAAGGCCTAACTCGAGACGCCAACACTCCCTAAGGTATTCGGTCTTTATGATAACGGGCGTAACAATGCCCTAAGCCCCTAGTGTCCGTGCAGGCGAGAATTTCTCGACGCCGATGCCAAAACGCCAGCCTCCTCGTTGGTTATGGTAAAACCGTGGGATATGAATCAACAAGAGACAGAAGAAAGGTTTACGCAGGTCTTAATCTAAAAAGAATCCTTGCCACGGGTCCTCGCTGCACGCCTGCGCTACCGTGTTCCGCAGTGCCGTATCCTGGACGGGTGTACACGTTGTTCATCTGTAAAAAGAGAGGAACTTAGCTTGAAAAGAAATCGTGCAAAAAATTTACTGAAAGCAAAGTATGAATGAATGAATAAAGTTGAGCTTTCAGTGGCTCTTTATTGTTTGTACGCGCAGCCCCTTGTGAAGGGGTATGCGGCTAGGGAGCCCCTAGCTTATTTGTGCCGAACTCGTCTAGCCGTGTCCGGGGTCTTAAACGACCTTTTAATGAGATGAAGCCGCGTGGACCAGGCATTTTAAGTGTAAGAGACGCGTAGTGCGGTATTGCGTTAAAGCGGGCGAAAGCTGCACGTCCCAATAGTGCTTGATGGCTACTTTTGAATGGGGCGACATGGAAGATTAGCTTTTTGCGACGGAAGTTGTCGGGTGATCCGAACACAACTTCTAGTAGTAAGGAGCCCGTGCACTTAGCGTAAGGGCCTGGCATCACTCCTTTGAAGGAAGTGCGGCTATGGCGAATTGTAGTAGGGTCTATCCCCAACTTGCGGATTGTGTCCGGATATAGCAGGCTTAAATCGCTGCCGCCATCCATTAGGACTTGTGTAAATTTTAGTCCGTCGATTATAGGATCCAATATCAGAGCAGTCCACCCTGCGTTTCGAATACTTCTGGAATAGTCCAGGTGGTCGAAAGTAATTGGTTTTGACATCCAATCTCGGGGTTCCGCTGGGGTGGACCGTGCGACACGTACTTTAGCGGGTGCTGCACTATTGTTCCGTATTATCACATCAAGTGAATTTACTATTTTGACTTCTTGTGGGAAATTCTTTTGTTTCCCAGCGCTCTGCTGGTGGGGTTCGTCGTCATCCTCGCTTGGCGCGTCGAGCCCTTTGTGTTCGGCGTTGAGTCGGCCGGACTGTTTGAAGACCCAACAATCTCGGTGGGTGTGGTTTGCAGGCTTCCCGGGGGTACTGTGGATTTGACATATTCGATCCAAAATTTTGTTTAGGTTGGATAGCTCGTCACTGTTGCCCTTAAGAGGCAGTGTTTTGTTGTTCGGCCGTGAGCTTTTGAATCCGGCGTTGACCACCGTGCTCTTTGGGCTCTTTTCTTTATTTCAGCGCTGGTCCTTTCTGCTCCGTGATTTTCCGTTTCCATCTCTGATCTCGGATGTACTCGAGTCGCTGGTGCTGCATCTTGCTAGCCAGCTATCCTCCCCCGTGCAAAAGCGGGTCATGAGGTTTGTTAGCGCGGCCATTGTTCTTGGCTTTTCCTGGCCGAGGTGTCTGGTGAGCCATTTGTCTTGGACGTTATGTTTAAAAGCTGCTAAGGCTTCGGCGTCCGGACAGTCGACTATTTGGTTCTTTTTGGTGAGGAACCTATTCCAGAATTTGCGCGCTGACTCTCCGGCTGTTGGGTTATGTGACTTAAATCGCTCAGATCCGGAGGGCGGACATAAGTCCCCTGAAAATTTGCTCTAAATGCGTCCTCGAGCTCTTCCCAACTTCCAATGGTATTTTCTAGGAGGCTTTTGAGCCAATGCCGAGCTGATCCTTTGAGCTTGAGGGGCAGATATTTTATGGCGTGGAGATCATCTCCTCTAGCCATATGTATGTGCAGATGTAATCCTCAATCCGCACTCGGGTCTGTTGTTCCGTCAGATGCCTCTATGTTTACGGGCTTGAACCCCGCTGAAATTCATGATCCAAGACTCGTCGGTGAAACATAGTGGGTGTGCGGCGCCCAGTATTTAGGTGTGCCATTGTCTTGAACGCCGGCGTGTTGTATTGCTTCCTGGGGCCCTCTTCTTTGGCCCATAAATGGACCTGACCGGGCCATCTGTTTTGCGAGGATCATGTGCCGGATTGTGTGCGGCGCCGCTTGTCGCTCTTGGCTTGTCATCTGGTCGTCTATCCGGCCAGGCGGCCTCTTTGCTTTTTGACTGTGGGGGCTCTACGGCCTCCTCGTCGAATTCGGGCAGCAGCTTGCGCTTCGGGTAGCTCTTTGTTTGGTGGCTATTGCCATATTTGTCCGCGGTCTTGAGTACTTTGCTCCACCTCATTCTAAGTATGTCTTCCGCTGTTTTGAGCTTCCGTTTCTGCTTCTTTAAACTTCTTGCAGTGGCGACAAGCCTTTTGTGAAGGTTCTTATGCTCCGGTGGTGTGTCCGGCGTAAGATTGTCTGGACTGTTGCTTTCGCCGGGGATGGGTTGATTATCCAATTCATCCTGTTCGGATGGTTGCTTGGTTGCATGCTCATCGCCCACCGGTTTGCCCTGCTTTACGGCTGGGTCATTATGAGTGTTGTTGTTATCGAGGCGGGACTTGGGGCGGCGCTTGCGTCGCCGTTTTGGTTGTTTCTTGGGGGAATTCCTTCGCCGCGTCCCGTTGTTCCTTGTTATCGCTCCCTTTTGGGGTGTCCACCATGTATACATCATGAGTTGAGGTGGCCTTCCAGTGCTCGGGAGGCACTGGTTCTTGGTCGTCTCCGGCGTCGTCGTCCATACCGTCGATGTTTTCGGAGTCGTAGTCTAGCATGTCGGTTAAATTGTCGACAGTGGCTACAAAGTGGGTGGTGGTTGGGTTTTGAATTTCTTCATCCTCCACATCCCAGCCATCCTGACCGCAGTCCGGCCAGGGCTCTCCTGATAACGAGAGATGCTTTAGCAAATTTAGGATGTCGCCAAAGGGTGAGTGCTGAAAGATGTCCGCGGCGATGAACTCCATGATCGGCGCCCAACCGGATTCGATTGGTAGGGGCGCGGGAGGTTCGGAGTCCGGCAAGGAGTCCGGCACCTCAGAGTCACGAGCTTTACGAGGGACAAGGTCGATTCGCCCATCGCCAGAGAGATGCAGCTCCCGGCGGTGTCCAGCCACCTGTCCTCGACTGCGTGGTCGGCTCCAACTAGGGGTCGAGCGACTCATGTGCGGCCTCGTGGCAATCGTCCCGCGCAGAGCTAAATCATGCCCATCGTGATAAAGGCGGCGCTGCTCGGTGTGGCTTGAATCCATCAAGATCAAGTCTCCGCGATGTCACCGTGAAATTTAGGCTTTCAAATCGACTCGACGCCAGGGCGAGCTTCGATCCGCTCCGATGGCTGCTTAATTGGCCGCGCAGCAAAGCCGCCAACACGAAGATCCGCCCGGGAGAAAAGTCTCACACCGACTGCGTGGTTGTTGATGATTGAAGGAGCCATCAAGCTTATCGGTGATGACACGAGGAAATCTCAATGAAAGCACCAATGTCGTGTCAAACCGCGGATCTCGGGTAGGGGTCCCAATCGTGCGTCTAGGCGGATGGTAACAGGAGACAAGGGACACGATGTTTTTACCTGTGTTCGGGCCCTCTCGATGGAGGTAAAACCCTACTCCTGCTTGATTAATATTGATGATATGGGTAGTACAAGAGTAGATCTACCACGAGATCAAGGAGGCTAAACCCTAGAAGCTAGCCTATGGTATGATTGTTGTAATGGTTGTTCGTCCTACGGACTAAAAACCTCCGGTTTATATAGACATCGGAGAGGGCTAGGGTTACACAGAGTCGGTTACAATGGTAGGAGATCTACATATCCGTACTGCCAAGCTTGCCTTCCACGCCAAGGAAAGTCCCATCCGGACATGGGACGAAGTCTTCAATCTTGTATCTTCATAGTCTTGGAGTCCGGCCGATGATGATAGTCCGGCTGTCCGGACACCCCCTAGTCCAGGACTCCCTCACCCACCCTTTGCATGGGTGCCCTAGGGGGTTTATATAGGACTTCCCCTAGGGGTACAATGGTAAAACCGGCTGGGTGCGGGTCCCAGCCGTCTGTCTCTCAGGCCGCTATCTTCTCTGCCCACTACTAGGGCCCGCCGACTGGTGGGTCCCGCCGACTAGCCCGATACGGGGGCGTCAGCCCTTGTCCTTCGCGGGCAGGTCTTGCCCGGCTGCGGATCTCTGTAGCCGTGCTTCTAATGACGCGAGCTTGGTCACGGGGTCATGGCAACAGTGCCGCCGTCTGGCGGGCGATCACTGTTGCCATTCCCCGTCGTGTCTGGTTAATGGCATGTGGGACCCGTGGGACAGGCCGGTCGACTCCGGGGGGGCCGACTCCCATCGGGTTCGTCTTGGGGTGCTCTTGCCGTCTTCTGTACCCCCGCTAACTGGCGGGACCCGCCGTCTTTGGGTCGTACAGACATGCCGTCGTGGGCACAGGGCTCCGCCCCTAAGGGCTGGTGTTAGGGCCGGCATGGCAACAGTGCCGCGCCGGATGGAGATCTCCGCAGGTATGGCGCACTGTGGCCATGCCTGCCCTTAGTAAACGGGGTGGTTGGAGTTGCAGGCCGACTCCCTATAGCCGGCCTATTCAGAAGTCGCCGGCCAGGACTCGGCTTGCCTTGGAGTCGCCTCCTGGACTCGGCTTGTCTTGGAGTCGCCTCCTGGACTCGGCTTATCTTGGAGTCGCCTCTGGGACTCGGCTTGTCTTGGAGTCGCCTCCTGGACTCGGCTTAACTTGGAATCGCTTCTGGGACTCGAGGGGCGCAGCCTGCCCTGATGTCTTGAAAGGTTCTGGGGCTCGGGTTAGCCTACCCGTGGCCCATTACTCTGACAGTGGAAGACGCCGGAGCAGACACGACATGTCACCACCGACGCTCGCGACCGGCCAAACAACGATGCGGCGCACTGGATAAGAAGGAGAAGCAGTGAGCAACGAGCCAACGAGAGCACTGGCGAGATTGACGCTGCCGACTGACGAAAACGACACTGCCACTGAAAACTGAACACTGAATTTTTTTGAATTTGAGAGAAACAGTGCACACCACCTGTTCGACGGAATGATTTAGGCACGTGGAAAATTTTCCTTGAGTTGAACCTTGGTGACGTGATCTCTTGATGCATCTGGAGACTGCCTGAATTATCTCAGATTTTTAGGAAAAGAAAAAGAATGAATTTCACCAAAAATGGCAATTCTGGTCCAAACTTGCAGCAAGCACATTTTGAAAAATTTGAACTGTGGACCAGCTGATCTTCATGGATCTTGGTTGAGGGTGCTAAGGACTAGCCAGAGGAATTTATTTAGAGTCAAAACTCAAAGGAAATCTGGCAGTTCCTTTGTAAATCTCTGAGGTCCAAATTAAATGACAGAAAAGATTTTGAGGTTAAAATAAATAGAAATAAGATCTAGGGGAAGTTGAAACTTGCTGGAATTGGATGCTTGGGTTGACCCAAAGTAGGGAGGTGGGTTTGGAAGAAAGTTTTCAACATAGGTCATGGCAAAAGAGAAATCTTTGAATGGGAAAGAATAAATCCATAATTTATAGGAATACTTTTTAATAAGAAGGAATTGTAAAAACCTTCCAAAATTATTTGTGTTGAGCCAACATAAGATGAAAACCCTCAAGACCAAAACCAAGGTTGGGAAGAACCCATAAAAAAATACTTGTCATAAAATGAATTTTTTGAGAAGGAGAGTCTTTTAAAAAAAATTAAATAACCTCCTTCTAATAAATTAAATAATTTGATAAAAACCATATCAAAAATTTTGGGGTGTTACAGGTTTTATTTGGTCAAGTAGTCTAATCACCCCCTCCCCTATAGACATACTTTCGATCCTACAACTTGGTTCATCATGATTGAAATTTGTTCTAGGTTATATGAGTACCCAAGGTGTAGTCCCATGGCTGTAACTTGGGCGGAATCCCTATCACACAACGGTCGACACAATACACAACCGGGTATGATCTGATTGATAAGGGGCATATAAACATAGAAATGAAAACCATTTGAAAGAGGAAAGGGCATCACATGGAGCACCTTTTAGCATAATTTAAGAGAAAGGTGGGATGACGCTTACAACAAACTGCACCCTACCCACGGCTAGTGGTACCCCGTGGCTTTTCTTATTTCGCCCCCATTACAGGCACTAGGGGGCAATTTACTACACAAAGCAAAACAAGAAAGAAGACGGTGATTGAGGGAACCAAGATGGAGGAACACCTCAGGTGTTCCCAAAGTCGCCCTCCTTCTCCCGCTGCACCTTGCTTCTACCACATCCGCCACCGCACGCTCCGCCCTCCGCTGGCCCTCAATGTTCAGGCCCTCCAGCACAATCTCCATCGAAAAATGGGGGAAACATTGTAAATGGAAGTGAGGATGCGGGACACCACCGCTTGCGTGGCCCAGTGTAACTCCGCCTTCCTCTATTCCGCCTGCTAGTAGAACTCCCCAAACTTGGAGTGGACGTAAGGCAGCAGACGAGGAAGCCACAAGGTAGGAGGGCGGGCCCCCCACCCTCGTGGGCCCCTTGTGGCTCAACCGACCTACTTCTTCCTGTTGGGTAACGTAGTAATTTCAAAAAATTTCCTACGCACACGCAAGATCATGGTGATGTATAGCAACGAGAGGGGAGAGTGTTGTCTACGCACCCTCGTGAGACCCGGCGAAGCGATCACAACGTAGAGGAAGTAGTCGACGCTCTCCTCGCGATCCGACCGATCCCGCGCCAACTCGGCGCCCAGAGTTCTTGACACACGACAGCTCGATGACGCCCCTCGTATCTCGATCCAGCCGAGTGTCGAGGGAGAGTTTCACAAGACGACGTGCAGGACGATCTTGATGTTTCATCGCGCAGGGCTTCGCTTAAGCTTCGCGACGGTATAACCGAGGTGGAATATGGTGGAGGGGGCACCGACACGGCTAAGGAACGATCTAAAGATCAACTTGTGTGTTCCAAGGTGCCCCCTGCCTCAGATATAAAGGAGCAGGGGGAGGGGGCCATGGCCAAGAGGAGGCGCTGCCAGGAGTCCTACTCCCTCTCGGAGTAGGATTCCCCCAATCCTAGTTGGACTAGTATTCCTGAGGGGGAAAGAGAGAGGGGGGGCCCCTTCTCCTAGTCCTAGTAGGACTAGGAAAGGGGGAGGCGCCCTCCCAGGGCTGGCCCTTTCTCCTTTCCACTAAGGCCCATCGAGGCCCATTTACCTCCCGGGGTTCCGTAACCTCCCTGTATTCCAGAATTCCGCCGCCTCCGGAACCATTCGAACTCCAAACATAGGCTTCCAATATATCAATCTTTATGTCTCGACCATTTCGAGACTCCTCGTCATGTCCGTGATCACATCCGGACTCAACTCCTTCGTACATCAAAATACATAAACTCATAATAACCGCCATCGAAACCTTAAGCGTGCGGACCCTACGGTTCGAGAACAATGTAGACATGACCTAGAACTATTCACGGTCAATAACCAACAGCGGACCTGGATGCCCATATTGGTTCCTACATATTCTACGAAGATCTTTATCGGTCGATCCGCATAACAACATACGTTGTTCCTTTGTCATCGGTATAGTTACTTGCCCGAGATTCGATCGTCGGTATCCAATACCTAGTTCAATCTCGCATCGGAAAGTCTCTTTACTCGCTCAGTAATACATCATCTCACAACTAACTCATTAGTTGTAGTGCTTGCAAGGCTTCATGATGTGCATTACCGAGAGGGCCTAGAGATACCTCTCCGACAATCGGAGTGACAAAACCTAATCTCAAATACGCCAACCCAACATCCGCCTTTGGAGACACCTGTAGTACTCCTTTATAATCACCCGATTCGCTGTGACGCTTGGTAGCACCCAAAGTGTTCCTCCGTAAACGGAGTTGCATAATCTCATAGTTACAGAACATGTATAAGTCATGGATAAAAGCAGTAGCAACATACTAAACGATCGTGTGCTAAGCTAATGGAATGGGTCATGTCAATCGATCATTCTACTAATGATGTGACCTTGTTAATCAAATAACAACTCTTTGTTCATGGTTAGGAAACATAACCATCTTTGATTAACAAGCTAGTCTTGTAGAGGCATACTAGTGACATCTTGTTTTGTCTATGCATTCACACATGTATCATGTTTCCGTTAATACAATTCTAGCATGAATGATAAACATTTATCATGAAATAAGGAAATAAATAATAACTTTATTATTGCCTCTAGGGCATATTTCCTTCAGTCTCCCACTTGCACTAGAGTCAATAATCTAGATTACATAGTAATGATTCTCACACCCATGGAGTCTTGGTGCTGATCATGTTTTGTTCGTGGAAGAGGCTTAGTCAACGGGTCCGCAACATTCAGATCCGTATGTATCTTGCAAATCTCTATGTCTCCCACCGGACTAAGTCCCGGATGGAATTGAAGCGCCTCTTGATGTGCTTGGTCCTCTTGTGAAATCTGGATTCCTTCGCTAAGGCAATTGCTCCAAGATTGTCACGAAGATTTTCATTGACCCGATGCACTAGGTATGACACCTAGATCGGATATGAACTCCTTCATCCGCACTCCTTCATTAGCTGCTTCCGAAGCTGCTATGTATTCCGCTTCACATGTAGATCCCGCCACGACGCTTTGTTTAGAACTGCACCAACCGACAGCTCCTCCGCTTAGTGTAAATACGATCCGTCTGCGATTTAGAATCGTCCGGATCGGTGTCAAAGCTTGCATCAACGTAACTGCCACGATGAGCTCTTTGTCACCTCCATATACGAGAAACATATCCTTAGTCCTTTTCGTATTTCAGATGTTCTTGACCGCTGTCCAAAGGATCCACTCGGATTACTTTGGTACCTCCTGCCAGGCTTATAGCAAGGCACACATCAGTCTGGTACACAAGATTGCATACATGATAGAGCCTATGGCTGAAGCATAGGAACATCTTTCATTTTCTCTCTATCTTCTGCAGTTGGTCGGGCATTGAGTCTTACTCAATTTCACACCTTGTAACACGTGCAAGAACCCTTTCTTTGCTTGATCCATTTTGAACTTCTTCAAAATTTTGTCAAGGTATGTGCTTTGTGAAAGTCCAATTAAGCGCCTTGATCTATCTCTATAGATCTTAATGCCCAATATGTAAGCAGCTTCACCGAGGTCTTTCATTGAAAAACTCTTATTCAAGTATCCCTTTATGCTATCCAGAATTCTATATCATTTCCGATCAGCAATATGTCATCCACATATAATATCGTAAATGCTACTGAGCTCCCACTCACTTTCTTGTAAATACAAAGCTTCTCCAAAAGTCTCAGTAAAACCCAAATGCTTTGATCACACTATCAAAGCGCTTATTCCAACTCCGAGATGCTTGCACCAGTCCATAGATGGATCGCTGGAGCTTGTACACCTTGTTAGCTCCTTTGGATCGATAAAACCTTCTCGTTGCATCATATACAACTCTTCTTCCGTAAATCCATTCAGAATGCAGTCTTTACATCCATTTGCCAAATTTCATAATCATAAAATGCGGCAATTGCTAACATGATTCGGACGGACTTAAGCATCGCTACGGGTGAGAAGGTCTCATCGTAGTCAATCCCTTGAACTTGCCGAAAACCTTTGCATAAGTCGAGCTTTATAGACAATAATATTACCGTCAACCGTCGGTCTTCTTCTTGAAGATCCACTTGTTTTCTATTGCTTGCCTACCCTCGGACAAGTCAACCAAAGTCCATACTTTGTTTTCATACATGGATCCCATCTCGATTTCATGGCTTCAAGCCATTTTATGAATCTGGGCTCACCATCGCTTCTTCATAGTTCGTGAGGTTCATCATGATCTAGTAGCATGATTTCCGAACAGGATTACCGTACCACTCAGTGCGGATCTTACTCGTTGATCTACGAGGTTCTGCAGAACTTGATCTCAAGTTTCATGATCAACATCATCAACTTTCTCACTACTTGGTGTAGGTGTCTCGTAAACCGTTTTCGCAACGAACTACTTTCAAGTAAGGGAGAAGGTACTATTACCTCATCAAGTTCCACTTTCCTCCCACTCACTTCTTTCGAGAGAAACTCCTTCTCTAGAAAGGATCCATTCTTAACAACGAATGTCTTGCCTTCGGATCTGTGATAGAAGGTGTACCCAACTGCCTCCTTTGGGTATCCTATGAAGACACATTCGATTTGGGTTCGAGCTTATCAGTTGAAGCTTTTTCACATAAGCATCGCATCCCCAAACTTTAAGAAACGACAACTTTGGTTTCTTGCCAAACCATAGTTCATAAGGCGTCGTCTCAACGGATTTCGACGGTGTTCTATTCAGGTGAATGCGGCCGCCTCTAGAGCATAACCCCAAAACGATAGCGGTAAATCTGTAAGAGACATCATAGATCGCACCATATCTAGTAAAGTACGATTCTGACGCTCGGACACACCATTACGCTGTGGTGTTCCGGTGGCGGAGTTGCTAAACTATTCCGCATTGTTTCAAATGTAGACCAAACTCAGAACTCAAATATTCACCTCCACGATCGATCGTAGAAACTTAATTTTCTTGTTACGATGATTTTCAACTTCACTCTGAAATTCTTTGAACTTTTCAAACGTTTCAGACTTATGTTTTATTAAGTAGATATACCCATATCTCGCTTAAGTCATCTGTGAAGGTGAGAAAATAACGATATCCGCCACGAGCCTCAACATTCATCGGACCACATACATCTCAGTATGTATGATCTCCAACAAATCTGTTGCTCTCTCCATAGTACCGAGAACGGTGTTCTAGTCATCTTGCCCATGAGGCACGGTTCGAAGTGCCAAGTGATTCATAATCAAGTGACTCCAAAAGTCCATCAAGATGGAGTTTCTTCATGCGCTTTACACCGATATGACCTAAACGGCAAGCCACAAATAAGTTGCACTTTCATTATCAACTCTGCATCTTTTGGTTTCAACATTATGAATATGTGTATCACTACTATCGAGATTCATCAAAATAGACCACTCCTCAAGGGTGCATGACCATAAAAGATATTACTCATATAAATAGAACAACCATTATTCTCTAATTTAAATGAATAACCGCCTCGCATCAAACAAGATCCAGATATAATGTTCATGCTCAACGCAGCACCAAATAACAATTATTTAGGTCTAAAACTAATCCCAAGGTAGATGTAGAGGTAGCGTGTCGACCGCGATCACATCGACTTTGGAACCATTTCCCACGCCATCGTCACCTCGCCCTTTGCCGAGTTCGCTAATCCGTAGTCCCTGCTTCGAGTTGCAAATATTAGCAATGTAACCAGATCAAATACCAGTGCTACTACGAGCTCTAGTAAGGTACACATCAATAACATGTATATCACATATACCTTTGTTCACCTTGCCATCCTTCTTATCCGCCAAATACTTGGGGCAGTTCCGCTTCCAAAGGACTAGTCCGCTTGCAGAGAGAAGCACTCGGCCAGGTTTAGGGCCGACTTGGGTTTCTTCTCTGAGCAGCAACTTGCTTGCTGTTCTTCTTGAAGTTCCTTCTTCTTCCCTTTGCCTTTCTTCTTGAAACTAGTGGTCTTGTTGACCATCAACACTTGATGCTCCTTCTTGATTTCTACCTCCGCAGCCTTTAGCATTGCGAAGAGCTCTGTATAGTCTTTACTAACCCTTGCATATTATAGTTCATCACGAAGCCTTTGTAGCTTGGTGGCGTGATTGAAGAATTCATCAATGACACAATCATCCGGAAGATTAACTCCCAATTGTGTCAAGTGATTGTAGTACCCGGACATTCTCGAGTATATGCTCACTAATGTAACTGTTCTCCTCCATCTTGCAGCTATAGAACTTATTGGAGACTTCATATCTCTCAATCCGGGCATTCTGTTGAATATCAACTTTAACTCCCGAACATCTCATATGCTCCATGACGCTCAAAACGCCGTTGAAGTCCCGGTTCTAAGCCGTAAAGCATGGCACATCGAACTATAGAGTAGTCATCAGCTTTGCTCGCCAGACGCTCACAACATCCGGTGTTGCTCCAAAGAAGAGTTCGCACCTAGCGGTGCATCCAGACGTAACTCTTCAGGCAGCAATGAGGATGATCCTCGTTACGGACCCAATCCGTAATTGCTACCATCATCTTTCAACTTTGCTTTCTCAAGGAACGCATTAAAATTCAACGGAACAACAAAGACGAGCCATCTATCTACAATCAAACATAAACAAGCAAGATACTATCAGTACTAAGTTCATGATAAATTTAAGTTCAATTAATCATATTACTTAAGAACTCCCACTTAGATAGACATCCTCTAGTCATCTTAAGTGATCACGTGATCCAAATCAACTAAACCATAACCGATCATCACGTGAAATGGAGTAGTTTTCAATGGTGAACATCTTATGTTGATCATATCTACTATATGATTCACGCCGACCTTTCGGTCTCCGTGTTCCGAGGCCATATCTGCATATGCTAGGCTCGCCAAGTATAACCCGAGTATTCTGCGTGTGCAAAACTGGCTTGCACCCGTTGTAGATGGACGAGAGCTTATCACACCCGATCATCACGTGGTGTCCGGGCACGATTTAACTTTGGCAACGGTGCATACTCGGGAGAACACTTCTTGATAATTTAGTGAGAGATCATCTTATAATGCTACCGCCAATCAAAGCAAGATAAGATGCATAAAAGGATAAACATCACATGCAAATCAATATAAGTGATATGATATGGCCATCATCATCTTGTGCTTCATGATCTCCATCTTGTAGCACCACCATGATCACCATCGCCACCGGCGTGACACCTTGATCTCCATCGTAGCATCGTTGTCGCCTCGCCAAACTTATGCTTCTACGACTATCGCTACCGCTTAGTGATAAAGTAAAGCATTACGAATGCGATTGCATTGCATACAATAAAGCGACAACCATATGGCTCCAGCCATTGCCGATAACTTCGTTACAAAACATGATCATCTCATACAATAAAATATAGCATCACGCCTTGACCATATCACATCACAACATGCCCCGCAAAAACAAGTTAGACGTCCTCTACTTTGTTGTTGCAAATTTTACGTGGCTGCTACGGGCTTAAGCAAGAACTAGTCTCACCTCGCATCAAAACCACAACGATATTTCACAAATAGACTCGCTTAACCTTCTCAAGGACCGGCGTAGCCACACTCAGCTCAACTAAAGTGAGAGAGACAGACACCCACCAGTCACCTTTAAGCAACGAGTGCTCGAGCGGTGAAACCAGTCTCGCGTAAGCGTACGCGTAATGTCGGTCTGGGCCGCTTCATCTCACAATACCGCTGAACCAAAGTATGACATGCTGGTAGGTAGTATGACCTGTATCGCCCACAACTCACTTGTGTTCTACTCGTGCAAAACATCAAACCATAGAAAAAACCTAGGCTCGGATGCCACTATTAGGTAACGTAGTAATTTCAAAAAAATTCCTACGCACACGCAAGATCATGGTGATGTATAGCAACGAGAGGGGAGAGTGTTGTCTACGTACCCTCGTGAGACCAAGCGAAGCGATCACAACGTAGAGGAAGTAGTCGACGCTCTCCTCGCGATCCGACCGATCCGGCGCCAAGCATTCGGCGCCCGAGTTCTTGACACACGACAGCTCAATGACGCCCTCGTACTCCGATCCAGCCGAGTGTCGAGGGAGAGTTTCACAAGACGACGGCGTGGTGGCGATCTTGATGTTTCACCGGCGCAGGCTTCGCTTAAGCTTCGCGACAGTATAACCGAGGTGGAATATGGTGGAGGGGGCACCGACACGGCTAAGGAACGATCTAAAGATCAACTTGTGTGTTCCAGGTGCCCCCTGCCCCGTAGATATAAAGGAGCAAGGGGAGGGGCCGGCGGCCAAGAGGAGGCGCTGCCAGGAGTCCTACTCCTCTGGAGTAGGATTCCCCCAATCCTAGTTGGACTAGGATTCCTGGAGGGAAAGAGAGAGGGGGCGGCCCTTCTCCTAGTCCTAGTAGGACTAGGAAAGGGGGAGGCGCGCCCTCCTAGGGCTGGCCCTTTCTCCTTTCCACTAAGGCCCATCGAGGCCCATTTACCTCCCGGGGTTCCGTAACCTCCCTAGACTCCAGAATTCCGCCACCTCGAACCATTCGAACTCCAAACATAGGCTTCCAATATATCAATCTTTATGTCTCGACCATTTCGAGACTCCTCGTCATGTCCATGATCACATCCGGACTCGAACTCCTTCGTACATCAAAATACATAAACTCATAATAACCGCCATCGAAACCTTAAGCGTGCGGACCCTACGGTTCGAGAACAATGTAGACATGACCTAGAACTATTCACGGTCAATAACCAACAGCGGACCTGGATGCCCATATTGGTTCCTACATATTCTACGAAGATCTTTATCGGTCGACCGCATAACAACATACGTTGTTCCCTTTGTCATCGGTATGTTACTTGCCCGAGATTCGATCGTCGGTATCCAATACCTAGTTCAATCTCGCTACGGCAAGTCTCTTTACTCGCTCCGTAATACATCATCTCACAACTAACTCATTAGTTGTAGTGCTTGCAAGGCTTCAGTGATGTGCATTACCGAGAGGGCCCAGAGATACCTCTCCGACAATCGGAGGACAAAACCTAATCTCAAATACGCCAACCCAACATCTGCCTTTGGAGACACCTGTAGTACTCCTTTATAATCACCCGATTCATTGTAGACGCTTGGTAGCACCCAAAGTGTTCCTCCGTAAACGGAGTTGCATAATCTCATAGTTACAGAACATGTATAAGTCATGGATAAAAGCAGAGCAACATACTAAACGATCGTGTGCTAAGCTAATGGAATGGGTCATGTCAATCGATCATTCTACTAATGATGTGACCTTGTTAATCAAATAACAACTCTTTGTTCATGGTTAGGAAACATAACCATCTTTGATTAACAAGCTAGTCTTGTAGAGGCATACTAGTGACATCTTGTTTTTGTCTATGCATTCACACATGTATCATGTTTCCGGTTAATACAATTCTAGCATGAATGATAAACATTTATCATGAAATAAGGAAATAAATAATAACTTTATTATTGCCTCTAGGGCATATTTCCTTCACTTCCTCCTATATATATCCACGTACCCCGAGAACATCCAGGAGCACCACGAAAAACTATTTCCACCGCCGCAACCTTCTGTATCCGCGAGATCCATCTTGGAGCCTTCGCCGGCGCTCCACCAGAGGGGGAATCGACCATAGAGGGCCTCTACATCATCTCCAAGGCCTCTCCGATGAGTTCTGAGTAATTTACCACAGACCTTCGGGTCCATAGTTATTAGCTAGATGGCTTCTTCTCTCTCTTTGAATCACGTGATTTTTAGTTCATTATTTTTGCAGTAGATCAATAGAAAAATTTCCTAGGACTTCCTATTTTTGTAGGATTTGTAGAGTTCCAGAAGTATTCAAAAGTTACAGATTTCTATAGACTGTTCTGTTTTTGACAGATTGTGTTTTTCGTGTGTTGTTTGCTTATTTTGATGCATCTATGGCTAGTATCGGGGGGTATGAACCGTAGAGAAGTTGGAATACAGTAGGGTTAACACCATTATAAATAAAGAATGAGTTCATTACATTACCTTAAGTGGTGGTTTTTCTTTCTTGCACTAACGGAGCTCATGAGATTTCCTGTTGAGTTTTGTGTTTTGAAGTTTTCAAGTTTTGGGTACAGATTTGATGGACTATGGAATAAGGATTAGCAAGAGCCTAAGATTGGGGATGCCCATGGCACCCCAAGATAATGCAAGGACAACCAAAACCTAAGCTTGGGAATGCCCCGGAAGGCATCCCCTCTTTCGTCTTCGTTTATCGGTAACTTTACTTGGAGCTATATTTTTATTCACCACATGATATGTGTTTTGCTTGGAGCGTATTGTATGATATGAGTCTTTGATTTTTAGTTTACCACAATCATCCTTGATGTACACACCTTTTTGGAGAGATACACATCATTTGGAATTTATTATAATACTCTATGTGCTTCACTTATATCTTTTGAGCTAGATAATTTTGCTCTAGTACTTCACTTATATCTTTTAGAGCACGGCGGTGGCTTTATTTTGTAGAAATTGTTGATCTCTCATGCTTCACTTATATTATTTTGAGAGTCTTTTAGAACAGCATGGTATTTGCTATGGTTATAAAATTGGTCCTAGAATGATGGGCATCCAAGTTGGGTATAATAAAAACTATCATAGGAAGTGAATTGGATGCTATGATCAATTTGATGCTTGATAATTGTTTTGAGATATAGAGGTGGTGATATTAGAGTCATGCTAGTTGGGTAATTGTGTATTTAAAGAATACTTGTGTTGAAGTTGGCAAGTCCCGTAGCATGCACATATGGTAAAAGTTGTGTAACAAATTTGTTGCATGGGGTGCTCTTTTGATTGCTTTCCTTATGTGTGGAGGTCGGGATCGCGCGATGGTTAACTCCTACTAACCCTTCCCCTAGGAGCATGTGTAGTATTACTTTGCTTTGAGGGCTAATGAAACTTTTTCAATAAGTATATGAGTTCTTTATGACTAATGTGAGTCCATGGATTATACGCACTCTTACCTTTCCATATTTGCTAGCCTCTTCGGTACCATGCATTGCCCTTTCTCACCTTGAGAGTTGGTGCAAACTTCATCGGTGCATCCAAACCCCATGATACGATGCGCTCTATCACACATAAACCTCCTTATATCTTCCTCAAAACAGCCACCATACCTACCTATTATGGCATTTCCATAGCCATTCCGAGATATATTGCCATGCAACTTTCCACCGTTCCATTCATCATGACACGTTTCATCATTGTCATATTGCCTTGCATGATCATGTAGTTGACATCGTATTTTTGGCAAAGCCACCTTCATAATTTTTCATACATGTCACTCTTGATTCATTACCCATCCCGGTACACCGCCAGAGGCATTCATATAGAGTCATATATTGTTCTAGTATCGAGTTGTAATCAATGAGTTGTAAATAAATAGAAGTGTGATGATCATCATTATTAGAGCATTGTCCCATATAAAAAACTCCGCCTTCCTCTATTCCGCCTACTAGTAGAACTCCCCGAACTTGGAGTGGACGTCAAGCAGCAGACGAGGAAGCCACAAGGCAGGAGGGCAGGCCCCCCACCCTCGTGGGCCCCTCGTGGCTCAACCGACCTACTACTTCCTCCTATATATATCCACGTACCCCAAGAACACCCAGGAGCACAATGAAAAACTATTTCCACCGCCACAACCTTATGTATCCACGACATCCCATCTTGGAGCCTTCGTCGGCGCTCCGCCTGAGGGGGAATCGACCATGGAGGGCCTCTACATCATCTCCAAGGCCTCTTCGATGAGTTGTGAGTAGTTTACCACAGACCTTCGGGTCCATAGTTATTAGCTAGATGGCTTCTTCTCTCTCTTTGAATCTCAATACAAAGTTCTCCTCGATCTTCTTGGAGATCTATTTGATGTAACTCTTTTTGTGGTGTGTTTGTCGAGATCTGATGAATTGTGGGTTTATGATCAAGTTTATCTATGAGAAATATTTGAATCTCCTCTGAATTCTTTTATGTATGATTGGTTATCTTTGGAAGTCTCTTTGAATTATCAGTTTGGTTTGGCCTACTAGATTGATCTTTCTTGCAATAGGAGAAGTGCTTAGCATTGGGTTCAATCTTGCGGTGTCCTTTTCCAGTGACAGTAGGGGCAGCAAGGCACGTATTGTATTGTTGCCATCGAGGATGAAAAGATGGGGTTTATATCATATTGTTTGAGTTTATCCTTCTACATCATGTCATCTTGCTTAATGTGTTACTCTGTTCTTATGAACTTAATACTCTAGATGTAGGCAGGAGTCGGTCTATGTGTGGAGTAATAGTAGTTGATGCAGAATCATTTCGATCTACTTGTTGCGGATGTGATGCCTATATACATGATCATGCCTAGATATTCTCATAACTATGCACTTCGCTATCAATTGCTCGACAGTAATTTGTTCACCCACCGTAATACTTATGCTATCTTGAGAGAAGCCACTAGTGAAACCTATGGCCCTCGGGTCTATCTTCTATCATATAAGTTTCCAATCTATCTTTTATTTGCAATCATAAAAATATCAAAAATATTTATCTTATCTTATTATCTCTATCAAATATCACTTTCGCAAGTTACCGTGAAGGGATTGACAACCCCTTTATCGCGTTGGTTGTGAGGTTCTTGTTTGTTTGTGTAGGTACGAGGGACTTTTGAGGAGCCTCCTACTGGATTGATACCTTGGTTCTCAAAAACTGAGGGAAATACTTACGCTACTTTGCTGCATCACCCTTTCCTCTTTAGGGGAAAACCAACACAGTGCTCAAGAGGTAGCGCTCCCTGATTTCCGCATCCTTTGCGGTGAGGCTATCACACATCTGCTCCCACTTGGAGCGATTGACCTCGCGGGACATGGTGGGGAGGCCGGAGGAGATGAGATCCTCGGTGCAACGGCGGGGGCTCAAGGGCTCGGGGCTGCAAGAGATCAAGGAAAAAGAGGAGATGGATGGAGGGGTGAAGGTCGAACCCCAACCTCTTTATAGGCTGGGCGGAGCAGAGCACTCTGCCAATAATTTCCAACCCATCAACGGGGCGCGGGCGTTTGACTTTCCCAATAGAAACCTGAGCGTAGCTCGGTCGCATCAACTCTTGAGTGTGGTTTAATGACGAGTACCATAATTGATCTTCAGTTAGTGCGAACCCCGAAGAGAAATTTGTCGGTGTTCTGGATATGGGGGTATCCAGCCCTACCTGCCTGCGACCCACTACGTGACCTCGTCGACGGCCTGGTACGGCCCAGCTTCAGCATCAACAACACAAGACCCTCGCGAGGGGCCAAGCCTCGCGAGGCGGACGACGCCAAGACCCCCGAGGGGATCGGCCTCTTCAGGCTGGCTCCCGAGGGGTGGAGAGTTCTATGCAAGGTATACCTCAGGAGGCTCAGCTAACGTGAGCCATGACGACCAAGGCCAGGCGGGCGCCAGACGGGCGCAGAGTGCAGCACTACTAGGGAAAACCTTATACGAGAATGTTACCAGAGGCGCTTGTCAAAATGAGGCGCTATCACTACTTTGCAGAGCGCTGCTCGCGTAACCGCTACATATTATTAGATAGCGATGAGCGCTGTCCTCGCGAAAGCGCTACTACTACAATTTCCACACCGCTCGGCGTGGTAGGTATAGTAGTAGCGCCCTTCCGCGACAGCGCTACTACTATGGTATTTAGCAGCAGCGCTTTTTGCTTCCCACGCCACAGCTTAAAGCTACTTCACCTTACCGCCCGCCTGCCTGATTCCCTCTCTCTGCTTCCTCCCCAATTCCCGACCCGCCTCGCCACCGCCGTCTCCCCGACCCGCCTGCCGCTGTCTCCCCGACCCGCCTCGCCATTGCCTCGGTGCCGCCGTCTCCCCGACCCGCCTCGCCTTGCCGTCTCCCCGACCCGCCTCGCCGCCGTCTCCCCGACCCGGCCGCCTCGCCCGTCTCCCCCTACCCGCCGCCTCGCCTGCCCTCGGTGCCGCCGTCTCCCCGACCCCATCTCTCCCCGCCCTCTGTAAGCACTCTCCCTTCGATCCCTCTCTCCCTTCTCGATCCTCTTCTCTCGCTTAGTATGAACCCTAGGTATTTAGTGCTAGTTAGTATGAACCCTAGGCTATTTTTAGTGCTAGTTAGTTAATTACTTAGATGGTAATTAGGGCAGTAGTTCCTAGGTACTAATTAGTTAGTAAGAATTAGGTACTAATTAGGTACTAGAATATTTTTATTTATAGTATTATTTTTAGTAAGAACTAGTTGAATTAATAGAACTAGTTAGTAAGAACTTGTTTCTATTTTTTAGTTAAAAGCAATTTTTCCCCTCGACGTGGGCGATGCCTATCCCGCATCCTCGCTGTCGAGTCGGCGGAGGACGACACCGCTTGACCAGATCGGCCATGTTGGGACCTGGCTCCGCCGGGTGGTACTGGAGGCGCTACCTACCGGGCGCGAGGTTGGTGAGGAGCCACTGTCGTTGACCGAACCTTACTTGGTGGCGGTCGCGTGGGCGTTGATGATCCAGAGGCTCGAGGACTCCATGGAGGTGGTGCGCCACCGTGTCGAGGAGGAGGACGCGCACGTCTGTCGCTACTTGTTTGCGTTGGAGCATAGGCTGTTCTCCAATACCGTAGGTTCTTCGGGATCTCACCGAGCTATGATCCCGTGATGGTGCCTTCTCTGTGGGTGTCCACCGCCTGCCGCCGATACCCGTCGTGTGCTAGAGTTTTAGTTGTATTAGTGATGTTATATGTATGACACTATTCGTGATGTATTAGTGACAATATTTTGAAATGCATGAGATGATCTACTTTTGCTTATTGAATGCATGCTAATTTGAGTCCTATAAGATATTTTGAAATGTATATCTTGTGTTGCTCAATATCCAAGTGGCCGGTCATGTTTGCAGGTTACACCTCCGAGTGGCCTATGTTTTGCCGGAGTGTTGATTCATTTCCGTTCCGGCAAATTTCAGGCGCTCGATATGTCCTATTTTAGCAAAGGTCATGCCGGATTTTTCCGTGAATTTTGGCATGACTTGTGCTAGAATATATATGTAGGAAATATCGAGTGCCCCGGATTTGTGTGTTCAGTATCTTGGTAGTTGTCTTCAATTAATGTTTTAACTATGAACATAGGAAATGTCTGACGACGAGAAGGATTTCGGTATTTGCAAATACTGCGAAGACGAGCGCGGCCTATGCGACGGAATCTTCGAAGTGGATACAGTAAGTCACAACGACAAGTCTTTTTTCGTAATTAAGCATGACATCTGCTTTCATTTGCTTCAACTTATATTTTTTTTACTATTCTACTAGCGTATCCCCGCCATGCAAGAGTTTTTGTATTGGATAAGATAGGTTTCAGTCATAGTATGGAGGAAAAGAAAGTTTACTTGAAGACCGAGCATGGTTATATTTTCCATGCGGTTATACAATTCAGACGACTACACCTATTTTGGATGCAAAACATGGCGAGCACTATGCAAGACTTATGCATTTGAGCCTGGTATGGTTATCACCTTTGATATTCGTCCGAAGATGATATTGAAGGTAATACCGACATCTGGGTCAATGTGCAAATGCCTCGATTATACCATTATGTAAGTTTCTCAACCATATTTATGTCTTTGATATTGTTTATTCAAAATAATTGACAACTAATTTGTATTGTCACTTATTTCCGCAAGCAAACATGTCCAATAGCTTGGTAGACAGGACCGTATATCGTCACCGGGCTGAACTCAATCTGCGAGGAGCTCACCATTATGTTTCATGGCTTGAGGATCGTGATACTGTCAAGACAAATTTTCTTCGTGCATTTAGAAATCTTAGTACTGAAAATGTGCGACCCATAGTGTTCATAATGAACTACGGTCACATCCATTTAGGAAGGATGGTAAGATTTTTACTTTTTATCCTCATTGCATCTTTTCCATACATTATTTTTGAAGCTAAACTTCATTGCTAAGTATGTTACCATACGATGTTCTTCAACAGGACTCCGATGAATGTTGTGCCTTATGGGATCGAGACTAAAGGTGTCATGAGTATTGTCAACTTACGCCAAGATATCCTACAGCTTACTTTAGTGCATTCAAGATTAGCGACGGATGCTTAATAGTGCAAGACTGTACCAAATATGTGTTGGGGAGCGCAGAGAAGTACTAGGGAGCAGCAACCAGAGACGCCTTCCACGATTAGGGAGACAGTTCATCTGCATGCTTCAACTTGATCAAGGAGGAGAGCTATACATGTTTTATGTTCTTTACCTAAGAGAGAGCAGCAGGAGTGAGTAGCAGGAGGAGTAGCTGGCTAGAAATGAGTTTCGAGGATGATGATGTGCTACACTATTACTATGATGATAAAATAGCTAGTGTTCGTGGTAATGACTATGATGTTTATTATTAGCTAGTGTTAGTGGTGATTAAATATATAATGTTGATGGTAATGACCATGATGATGATTAAATATCTTGTGCTGGCGGATTAGATTCAAGTGGAGGCAACATGTGGTGCACATCGAAAGTACTACTAATCCAAAGTAGATCAAGTTTGGATTAGTAGTATACTTTGACATGCACCACATATTGCCTCCACTTGAACCTAATCCACCTTCATTTAATACACTGTTATGGACATAATGATGTAAACCTCATAACAGCTGGTATTGTACCAATATTTGTATGATGGCGCATAAATACACTAAAAATAAAAAAATTATAAAAAAAATACTAGTAGCGATGGGTGGGAAACACGCTGCAAGTAGATAACTTAGCAGTAGCGCTGTACTAAACAAGCGCTGCAGCTATTTGTACTAGCAAGAGCGCCGTGATGGCACGCGTTCTCGCTAAGCATTAGCTGTAGCGCCTTATTAGTAGCGCGGCTTACCGCGCTACTAGTAGGCACAAAACACGCGCTACTGCTAGGGTTTTCCCTAGTAGTGCAGGTTTCCTCTTCGGTGCAAAGGAGGCAAGCCACAGGTGCGAAGTCCCGAGGAATCAGCCAAAGGTTTCCATCCTGGTGCAACAAGACCAAGACCGCCAGGACGGCAGGACGGAGGTCATCGCCGAGCCCACCGCAGCGTCACGACTAGAGGCTTTTCGCAGGCGAAGACCACTTATGTCAGGATAAGTTGTACTACTTGTCTTCTTTCAAATCCGGCCGTTGTGGGATCCCTTCCCGCCAACATTTGGGAAGAGGACCAAGATCACTATAAATAGGACTTAGCCACCACCATAGAAGGGGATCTGATCTAGTTCACATCCCCTCAGCTCTATCAAGCTCAAGAACACCTCACCTCCTGAGGCCAGTTCATCCACTGTACTAGTTCATCCTCAGCCCTCCGAGGCAATCCACCAAAACGCTGGAGTAGGGTATTACACCGCAAGGTGGCCCGAACCAGGATAAACTGATATGTCTCTTTGTCTCTTTGAGCTCGTCGCACTAGGCTTAGGAGGATTGCAAGTAGGCAGGCTGGGTAGGTTGAGATCTCCGCACGCACCCCAGAGTTCGAACCTCTCAAGGGTTTGTGGAACCTGTAATCCGACATTTGGCGTGCTAGGTAGGGGTGCGTCGGAAATCTTCCGCCCCAACTGCCAGATCGCGCCGCCAGCGCTGATGGCGGGCGCTCCTCCGTCGACCCAGCCGATACACGCTTCCGAAGAAGCGTCGGGGCTGCGCTGTTTCACCCTCTCCCTGCGGCAGGTGCAGTGGCCTCCCAAGTTATGATCGGAGATGCCGCCACGCTACGACGGCGCGGCGGATCTAGCCGCCTTCCTCCATGCATACGAGGAGGCAGTCTGGGCGGCCGGCGGAGATGACAAGGTGAAGGCCAACTGGCTCCCCATGGCCCTCGTAGGCGCACCGCACGCCTGGTTACTCAATCTGCCAACATCCTCTGTGGCCTCCTAGGAGGAGCTGCATGACCTCTTCCTTGCCCGCTACGTGGCACCAGCACCCCTCATCATCGCAGCTCTCCTAGGTGGCTCACAGGCACCGCCCTCCGACCGCCACATCAAGCAGTTCTACCGACAAGTAAGCGCCGCCCAGGTGGGCTCAGGGGCTCCCCGGGCTGGGCAGCGCCCAAGGCCAACCTCACCTTCGGCCTCGAGGATCATCCGGCCGCCACAACGGGAGCAGGCACGCTCCCGATGCTTTGCACCCCCACCATCTGCAACGTGGTGGTCACCAGGACCCTCATCGACGGTGGAGCCGGCCTCAACATACTCTCCGCGGAGGCATTCGGCCTGCTGCACGTGCCACCCAGCCGGCTCTGCCCCTCCAAGCCTTTCTCCAGGGTCGGCGGCAGCTCCACCAGCCCCTGGGCAGATCCGCCTCCCTGTCACCTTTGGGACCCGCGACAACTACCGCACTGAGCTCGTCAACTTCGACATTGCCCGGATCGACCTGCCATACAACGCCATCTTGGGGTACCCAGCCTTGGCCCAGTTTATGGCAGTGACTCACCTTGCATACAACCTCATGAAGATGTCTGGCAGCAACGGTGTCCTTACGGTGACGGGGACACCAAACACGCGCTGCAGGCCCTCAAGCTCGCCTTCAGGTCAGCGGCATCTGCGCTGCCTGACGAGAAGGGGGATCCGAAAGCCCCAGAAGCGGCGCCAGCCAAGAAGAAGCAGTTGTTCTCCCAAGACCGAGCTGAGACGAAGCAAGTGCTGGTCAGTGAGGAGGGAACGGCCAGTGCCACCTTCACCATAGGGGCTGGCCTCCCTCGGAACCAAGAGGAAGCGTTGGTCAACTTCCTACGAGCCAACAAGGATGTATTCGCTTGGGAACCCAAACACCTGGCTAGGGTCCCAAGGGGGATAATCGAGCACCACCAGAAGGTATGTACAAACATGCGACCAGTGAAGCAGAAGGCACGTCGCCAGTCCGCCGAGAAGCAGGCCTTCATCATCCAAGAAACCCGCAAGCTACAAGTTGTAGGGGTCATCAGGGAGGTACGATACCCGGAGTGGCTGGCGAATCGCGTCATCGTCCCCAAGAAAGGAGGGAAGGAGCGCATGTGTGTCGACTTCACCAACCTCAACAAGGCCTGCCCGCAAGATCCTTTCCCACTTCCCGGCATTGACCAGATCGTGGACTCCACCGCCAAGTGCGACATGCTGTGCTTCTTGGATGCCTTCTCGGGCTACCACCAGATCAAGATGGTCATGCAAGATGTGGAGAAGACAGCATTCCTGACCCCTTGCGGGGTGTACTGCTACACCTTCATGCCCTCTGCGTAATGCTGGGGCAACCTTCCAGCGGCTGATGCATATCGCCTTGGGCTCGTAGCTCGGGAGAAACACAGAGGCATATGTTGATGATATAGTGGTGAAGTCTCGGGAGGCCAGGACCCTGATAGCAGATCTGGAGGAGACGTTTGCCAGCCTGCGCAAGGTGGATCTTTGGCTCAATCCCGAGAAGTGTGTGTTTGGGGTTCCCTCTGGCAAGCTACTCGGCTTCTTGGAGTCACATAGAGGGATCGAGGCCAATCCAGAGAAGGTCAAGGCGATAAAGGACATGAGCCCCCCGCAGACCCTGAAGGAGATGCAGAAGCTGGCGGGCTGCGTAGGCTCGCTTGGGCGCTTCATTTCCAAGCTGGTGGAGCGCGCCATCCCTGTAGGATCGGAAGTATGTCTAGAGGGGGGGTGATTAGACTACTTGACAATTTAAAAGTTTAGCCTTTTGATTAGGACAAGTTTTTAGCAAGTTCACAATGATGACCAAGTCAAGTATCACCCTACACATGCAATTCTAGAGTAATGGCAGCGGAAAGTAAATTGCACATGTAGTAAATAGAGGTGGAGAAGAGCAAACGCAATTTGGAGACACGGAGATTTTTCTCGTGGTTCCGATAGGTGGTGCTATCGTCAATCCACGTTGATGGAGACTTCAACCCACGGAGGGTAACGGCTGCGAGAGTCCACGGAGGGCTCCACCCACGAAGGGTCCACGAAGAAGCAACCTTGTCTATGCCATCATGGCCTCGCCCACGGAGGACTAGCCTTACTCGGGTAGATCTTCACGAAGTAGGCGATCTCCTTGCCCTTACAAACTTCTTGGTTCAATTCCACATCTTGACGGAGGCTCCCAAGCGACACCTAACCAATCTAGGAGGCACCACCCTCCGAAAGGTAATAGATGGTGTTGGTGATAATGAACTCCTTGCTCTTGTGCTTCAAATGATAATCTCCCCAACACTCAACTCTCCTCACTGATTTGGCTGTGGTGGAAGAAAGGATTGAGTGGAAAGCAACTTGGGAAGACTAGAAATCAAGTTTCATATGGTGGGAGTGGAGCAACTTGATCTCAACACAAGGGTAGGTAGTTTTCTTCTCGAAATGTAAGGTAGGAGTGGTAGTTCTTTCGATGGCTCTCTCCACGAATGAAGAGGAGGTGGAGGGGTATTTATAGCCTCCACACAAAATCCAACCGTTACACACATTTGACCAATCTCGGTCAGACCGAAGTTGACAACTCGGTGAGACCGAAAGTTCAAATCTTGTGAACGTTGGGATTTTCGGTGGGACCGAAAATACAATTTCGGTTAGTCCGGTTCTTCCAAAGACTAGGGTTTGCCATTCTCGGTGGGACCGACTTTATCATCTCGGTGACACCGATTTGAGTACAGAAGGTTACAGAAGGTTGGCAACACTAGTTTCGGTAAGACCGAGTTTGGAATCGGGAAATCCGAAATTTCTAGGGTTTGGCTATATGGCTGAGGTGGTTCATCTCGGTGTGGCTGAGTTTATGGAATCGGTGGGACCGAGATTACTTATGAGTATATGTTGGAATGAAAGATTGCTGATAGTTTGGGAGATAGATCACTAAGCACTTTGAGCAACCAGATCATCATCATAACCTCATCCCCTTTTAATAGTATTGGCTTTCCTATGGACTCAATGTGATCTTGGATCACTAAACCAAAAATGGAGTCTTGAGCTTTTGCCAATGTTTTCCTTAGCATTTTGAGGGGTCCACATCATCAGTCATTGCCATACCCATATCACTGAACTTTCTGAAATATTCTCAAGAAACAATTAGTTCAATGATATATATGTTGTTATTAATTACCAAAACCACCCGGGGATTAGTTGCACTTTCAATCTCCCCCTTTTTGGTAATTGATGACAACATATAGATCAAAGCTTCGACAAATGATATAATCAATGAATGATATCGTCGCTTTGAGAAGTATGTGATAAGCAAGAGCTCCCCCTAAATTTGTGCATTATTTAAGATTTGCGTTTGAATGCAAATGCACAATCGATTAGGATCATGGGTCACTCTTCCATGTCACATACATCTTGGTGGAGCGCACAAAATGATAAGAATGAATAGCATGCACCCAATCACCAAGACATGAGTAAATGATCATACAAGATATGAATAGCACATGATAAGCATTAAGCACACATTAAGCATAGTATGATCAAGCACTCAACAAAGTAGAGCAAACGTAGTATCAAACACACAGAATGTCTCGGAAAACTCAAAAGTATCTCAAGGAAAACCGCAAAAACCGCAAACGAAAGAGCAAAAACGAGCACTCTCTCTCTCGAAGTCCTATGATCTATACAATTTCTCCCCCTTTGGCAACAAGTTACCAAAAAGTTCGAAAGGTATAGAGCTAAACGTCACTAGGGACTCTGCTGGCGGCTCCTGTCTGCGTTGATGGAGTGGAGATAGCTGCATCTGCAAAGGCTTCTGCTGAAGTCTGTGGAGCTGGAGGAGTGGACACTGGAGCTGGAGCTGGGCCGATGGAGCTGTGGAGGTGCCGATGTAGAGCCCAGGGTCTGCCTTTGGAATAGCAGCTGATCTGGGCTTTGTGGGGACCAGAGCAGGCTGCTCATAGTCATCCTCGACAAGGTCATCCTGCATCTCCTTCATGAGCTCTGCCTTCTCCCTCTTTGCTTCCTCGATATCTGCCTCAAGCTTGTTGACGGTGACCTATACTTCAGTCAGCTTGACATCCAGAGCATGGAACTTGTCTTCAACTATCCTCTCAAGACTCTCCTGAGACTGCACTATGCTGGCCAGGCGTAGTTCAATCCTCTGAGTAGCTTCAAGAAGTTGTTCTCCAACGCTCTTGGGCTTAGCTGCTGCTGCTGCTGCTGCTTCCTTCTCAGCTTTGGCTTGTTTGGCAGCTTCAGACTTAGCTTGACCTTCAACAGATGTGGGATCATCCTCAGTCATCACAACTTCATTATCTTCATGTTCAGGCTGCAGTGGCAAGTGGGGTCTATCCAACAAGTAGGTGCCCGTGCCAAACTTGGCATTGATGTGCATCTGAATGTGCGAGGCAAACCCACATGACCTCTTCAGTCTCTGTCATGTCCTCTTGATAGTCTCAACTATCGTGTCCATCACCTTAAAAGGTGTCTTCGATCTAGAATATGCAGCATGTTGATTGAATAGCCTCTTATCATGCGATGGTCTCCTGACTTGGGCATCAATGTATGCCTCAGAATAGTGTTTGTGGTTGGGAGACCTGCCTGAAGATGATACACTGAACCGAGCTTCCATATCTCAACATCCTTGGCTGGTACCTCATTGTACATGTTCCTCATAGACTCATGGTTTTTCTTTGGAATTCCATAAACATCAACATCATCATCTCTTGATACTGGAGCATTCAGCAGTGCAGCCCACTCTTCAACTGTTGAAGAGAATCTCTGGCCTTCAGTCATCCACACAATTCTGCCATCTGGATAGAAGTGTGATGTGGCATAGAACTGCATGATCATCTCATCATTCCAAGCAGTCAGCTTCTGACCAACGAACTCTACAACACCACATGCAGTGAAGCTCTCATGCACATGTGGGAAGTAGTCTCTGTGCTCTTCACTGTCGATGTATTTCCAGTCAACATATCTAGTGTCAGCAACAATGGGCTTCTTGTCCATGAGCACTGTTTCATAGAAATCTTGTTGCTCTCTGGTGTGGAACCTTGGATCAACAGCTGTCCTTCTCCTGGTGACATATGGATCAACTTGCCTCCATAGCCTGAGGCCTTTGTCCTTCCTTTCCTTCATATTTTCAGCTCGAGGATGAGCATCATTGTGGATCGGTTTACATGCGAGTTTCAAGAACACATGTGCCTCTTCATCTGATTCACCGGTGGCACATTGTCCTTCTTCTTCTCTGAAGCGTGAATGTTTCTCACTGTTTTCTTGGGCTTGGCAGAGGCTTGGCTTGAGCTGCCTTTCTTTGGAGCTGATGGCTTAGATTTGGTAGGTGCTCCTGCCTCGATGGCATCTCCCATCAACTTAGGCTTCGAGGAGGCTGGGGTGCTTCCTCATCGTAATCATCATCGCCTTCATCATGTACCAACCTCTTCCTCTTGGAAGTTTTCTTTACCTTGCTCGAGGTTTCTTCTTCCATGCTCAGCTTCTTTGCAACTGTGGACTTCTTCTCTTTGCTGGTGCCTTTCTTTGTTTGTTGCCCTTGATGCTCTTTGGCAACCACTTTCCTCTTAGGCTTAGAGGTAATCTCCTCCTCAGCAACAAAGTCAGAGTCCTCTTCATCAGAATTTCTCTTCTTCCTGGCCCTGGTGGCAGCAGGAGGCAAACCACTTGGGGTGCTCCTCTCACCATCATTAGAAAAACTGCTTGCTTCAGACTAGTGCCCGCTCGAATCTCAACCGGTGATTCAGACTGTTCGCTGTCACTTGCATCGGATATGACCGACAACCCGTGAATAGAATAGGTATAGGCGTAATAGAAGAGTTATCACAAACTGCAGAAGATTTTGCAAAATGAATGAGTTGAAACTTCAGTTTTAGGTTTTCACAGAATGCATTTCGGTCCGACCGAGTCTAAAATTCGTGAATCAAGTGTCTAAATGAACCATTCACACCACTTTCGGTTGGACCGAAATGGGTTTCGTCTAGCCGAGAGCACTAGGGTTTCACTGAATCCTCATTTCGGTCTTACCGATTTGCACAACTTCGGTTGGACCGAAGATGCGGTCAATGGCCAGAGGCCAAATCGGTCAGTCCGAGAATGTAGAATCGGTCACACCGAGATGTGTTCGGCGGAAACCTAACCCTAAAATTTTTACTCGAATTTCGTTCTAAGAACTGATCTGCTGGATAGGAAGATTTCAAACTTGGCAAGAAGCTAGGCAAACCTATCGTGCATAGAATCAGAGGTTGAAGCACGAGAGGGATCGAAACTCACCCTAACTTGGTGGAGTTTCTCTACGGCGGCAACGGCGCGATGAGATTGACCGTTGACGGCGACGGAGACCCGCGGCGAGGGCGCACAGGCGACGGCGGAGACGATCCGGAGACCACGGCGACGGCAGCGAAGGGTTTGGGGGCGAGACGTTTTGAAGGAATAATCAACGCGCTGCCCTCGGTATATATACCCTTCGTTGTCGGTGGGACCGAGTTGGAAAACTTCGGTGGCACCGAGATGGTTAATCGCAAGCGATTACTCACTTCGTCACGCCGAATTTGTAACTCGGTTTCACCGAGGTGAAAACCTAGATCAATCCAAGTGATTTGGTCCGTCCGATTTGAGTAGATTGGTTTGACCGAAAATACTTAGAAGGTTTTGGAATTTAAGCTTTTGACGGATCGGTGGCTCGAGTGCTCCTCACTCGGTCCGTCCAAAAAGACTTGATCAAAGTTTGTGATATAAGCATGAATAGAATTTGAGACAAGAAAGCATAGATAGCTAGGGGGAACTTAGGCATTCTTGTCCATCCATTTGGTCAAAAGAAAATCCAAAAGACCAAAGCAACAAATGGATGTCTTCGAATGGATAAAATCATGCATCCAACATGCTCACACAATAAGATAGCAAATGAAACATGTGTCAAACATGCACAAACAAAACACTAGCTTCTATCACACAATTTGGCGATGACTAGGTCATCTATATATGAGTATATTGACTTAGGAGTCAAATGAGAACATTTGATCATAGGTCATACTCATCGTTTAAGCACAAGTGGGGTTACCACTTTTACATAAAGCATTAATATGTTCACATCATTTGAAGATGCTTTAGCTCAATTCTTAAGAGCAAAGCTCCCCCTTGATGTGAGAACCCCTTTTTAAAGGGTCAAACTAACCTTGGGTTGTCGTAGAAGACTTCATGTAGATGTTGAAGATGTGGATGCTCAATGTTGATGAAGATCATCAAGAGTTGGGAGCAATCCTTTGGATTCGGGCACTTTCAATACCTACATGGGTTAGTCCCACAAGGAACAAACAAGGATATCCATGGACATAGATTGAAGTACACAATAGATGATGTCCATGAAAGCAGTTATTACCTTGTCCCTTGACTTACCAACAAGAGGGTTTGTGACTCCATGAACTAGTGCAAGATGTGGAAGTTGATTGCACAAGTTCTTTGCCAAAATGAATGTGAGTGAAGTATGTTGGCGGAGTCACCCTCAAGAACTCTCTAGTTCTTCTTCTTCGGGATCCACATCATCTTGATGGGAATCCTTGGGGTAGTAGTTGAGCTTGACGAAGTAGAACTTGAAGTTTCCTTGGGAACCCACTTGACCATGGCTTTGGGTGCTTCAATGAATGCATCAATCTTCTCTTGAAGCTTGTCCTTGCCTTTTAGCTTGTGGTCTTGTGGTGGAAGGTCATCTTGAGCTTGTTCCATATTGGAAGAAGTAGGATCATACTTCTCCTTTTGAGAAACAAACTTTGGAGTGGGATATTGACCTTCTTCCCATTCAACACCCTCGGCGTTGAACTTTCGCTCAAAACCAATTCCTTGATTCTTCCGGTGCCTTCCTTGCTTGCGAACAATTTCCTCAAAGTTCTTGCTTCCGGCAAGGCTCTTGTAGACACCTTTCTCTATAATCCTTTCAATAAACTATTTTCTTGCTCAAGTGAAACTTGGCTTGAAACATTGTTAGTGGAATCAAGAGAACTACTAGGAGTAACAACATTGGATTTAGCATGGTTATTGTTACTACTAGATGAAGAATTTTTCTTATGCTTGTCATGCTTAGTTTTAATAGGTGGCAAGAAATTAGACAAGAGAAGTCGTTTGGCAAGATATGAAGAACTCTTCTTTCGAAGATCGTCATTGATAGCTTTTAGGAACTCATGTTCTTGCTCTAGATTGAGCTTCTCGAAGCGTAGCTTCTCATGAGATCTTAGGAGCTCTCTATGATCTTCTTGAGTTGTTTCATGAGCTAACTTAAGAGTGTTTAGTTCTTTAGTTAGACGCTCAATTTCCTTCATAGCATTGTCATTCGACTCTTCTCGACTATAAAGACTACTAGCATGTTCATCATTACTAGGCTCACTAGATTTGTCATGTAAAAGCTCATCTTCACCAAGCAAGTCATCCTCATCACTATCAAAGTCAATAAATTCAGGGTGTGATACCTTGGGGCCTTTAGCCATGAAGCATCTTCCAATTCCCTCATTTGGTGAATCAAACAAGTCATAGGAGTTGGAGTTGGAGGATACGAGAGCAAGACCGCAACACCTTCATCTTGATCAGTATTCGGAGTTGGAGTGATAGCTTCTTTCGAGTGATTGTCGGAGTCGGAGCCGGAGACCCATTCACCAACATGAGCTTGATGTTTTCTTCTTGTGTAGCTCCTTGATGACTTGTCTTTCCTTTCCGAATCCTTGCTTCTCCGAGAGGATCTTCATTCATAACGATCATCTCTACTCCTTCTCTCTTTCCGAGGTGACTCTTCTCTTGAGCTTCTTCTTCTTGGAGATTCTTCTCTTCTCTTGTGGGGAGTCGAACACTCATTTGAGTAGTGTCCGGGTCTTCCACAATTGTAGCAGTTTCGATCACAACTAGAAGATCTCTTTTCATCATATGATCTAGACTTTGAGCTTCTTTCTTTGCTTCTACTCTTGTAGAATTTGTTGAAGTTCTTCACCATTAGGCTTATCTCTTCATTTGAAACCAGCTTGTCACTTGAGGTTGTGGGAGCTTCAACTGTAGCTTTGTAAGCACCACTTGACTTGTTGTGAAGCTCTTCCTTATCTTTAAGTGTCATCTCATGAGCAACAATTCTTCCAATGACTTCGTAGGCTTGAGATTCTTGTAGTTTGGCATCATTTGGATCAAAGTGCACACGGTGTCATACTTTCCATCCAAAGCTCGAGAATCTTCTTGATGATGAATCGGTCGGTCATTTCTTCGCTTCCTAAGCCGGCAATCTCATTGGTGATGAGAGCAAGCCTAGAGTACATTTCAGCGACTCCTTCACCTTCCTTCATCTTGAACTTGTCAAGTTGACCTTGAAGAACATCTAGCTTTGATTCCTTCACGGACTCGGTACCTTCGTGCATTTCACCAAAGTATCCCAAATCTCTTTTGCATTCTCAAGATGGCTGATCTTGTTGAACTCCTCGGGACACAAAGCATTGAAGAGAATGTCACAAGCTTGAGCATTGTTACAGAACATCCGCAACTCATCCGCTGTAGCTTCACGATCCGGAACTTTTCCTTCCTCAAGAACTCACCTTGCAAGCCAACACAAATGATGCCCCATGCGGCGGGGTTATGTCCAAGAATATGCATTTTCATTTTATGCTTCCAACTAGCAAAATTTGAACCATCAAAGTAAGGACCTCTCTGAAAATTACCCTCACTAGACGCCATACTCTCCTAGGTTGTGAAACCAAGCTTATGGAGTCCAATGCAATGGAAACCAATCCAATGGAGACCAAGCTCGATACCACTTGTAGGATCGGAAGTATGTCTAGAGGGGGTGATTAGACTACTTGACAATTTAAAAGTTTAGCCTTTTGATTAGGACAAGTTTTTAGCAAGTTCACAATGATGACCAAGTCAAGTATCACCCTACACATGCAATTCTAGAGTAATGGCAGCGGAAAGTAAATTGCACATGTAGTAAATAGAGGTGGAGAAGAGCAAACGCAATTTGGAGACACGGAGATTTTTCTCGTGGTTCCGATAGGTGGTGCTATCGTCAATCCACGTTGATGGAGACTTCAACCCACGGAGGGTAACGGCTGCGAGAGTCCACGGAGGGCTCCACCCACGAAGGGTCCACGAAGAAGCAACCTTGTCTATGCCATCATGGCCTCGCCCACGGAGGACTAGCCTTACTGGGGTAGATCTTCACGAAGTAGGCGATCTCCTTGCCCTTACAAACTTCTTGGTTCAACTCCACATCTTGACGGAGGCTCCCAAGCGACACCTAACCAATCTAGGAGGCACCACCTCCAAAAGGTAATAGATGGTGTTGGTGATAATGAACTCCTTGCTCTTGTGCTTCAAATGATAATCTCCCCAACACTCAACTCTCCTCACTGATTTGGCTGTGGTGGAAGAAAGGATTGAGTGGAAAGCAACTTGGGAAGACTAGAAATCAAGTTTCATATGGTGGGAGTGGAGCAACTTGATCTCAACACAAGGGTAGGTAGTTTTCTTCTCGAAATGTAAGGTAGGAGTGGTAGTTCTTTCGATGGCTCTCTCCACGAATGAAGAGGGGTGGAGGGTATTTATAGCCTCCACACAAAATCCAACTGTTACACACATTTGACCAATCTCGGTCAGACCGAAGTTGACAACTCGGTGAGACCGAAAGTTCAAATCTTGTGAACGTTGGGATTTTTGGTGGGACCGAAAATACAATCTCGGTTAGTCCGATTCTTCCAAAGACTAGGGTTTGCCATTCTCGGTGGGACCGACTTTATCATCTCGGTGACACCGATTTGAGTACAGAAGGTTACAGAAGGTTGGCAACACTAGTTTCGGTAAGACCGAGTTTGGAATCGGAAAATCCGAAATTTCTAGGGTTTGGCTATATGGCTGAGGTGGTTCATCTCGGTGTGACTGAGTTTATGGAATCGGTGGGACCGAGATTACTTATGAGTATATGTTGGAATGAAAGATTGCTGATAGTTTGGGAGATAGATCACTAAGCACTTTGAGCAACCAGATCATCATCATAACCTCATCCCCTTTTAATAGTATTGGCTTTCCTATGGACTCAATGTGATCTTGGATCACTAAACCAAAAATGGAGTCTTGAGCTTTTGCCAATGTTTTCCTTAGCATTTTGAGGGGTCCACATCATCAGTCATTGCCATACCCATATCACTGAACTTTCTGAAATATTCTCAAGAAACAATTAGTTCAATGATATATATGTTGTTATTAATTACCAAAACCACCCGGGGATTAGTTGCACTTTCAATCCCGTTCCTCAAGCTGATGAAAAGGAAGGAACCATTCAGGTGGACCCCGGAGGCAGACGTAGACTTTCAAGACCTCAAGAGATATCTGACCAACCCGCCAGTGATGGTGGCGCCGCGCCCTCTCGAGCCCTTGGTGCTCTATCTGGAAGCCATCCCTCACTTAGCCAGCGCCGCCCTGGTGGCGCTAAGGAAGGAGCGCCCGTCCAAGAAACCACAGCGGGATGCACAACCAACGAGCAAGGCACAGCACCCTCAGGACAATGTGCCTGGGGCCTCGATTGACCCCGCGGCCACTAGGGCTCCTAAAGGCGGACCTCGCAAAGCCATGGAAGACCCTCACCCTCATGAAGAACAAGACCCTGCTGATGCCTCCCCCCTCGTCGAGCATCATGTCTACTTCGTCAGCACGGTACTGAGGGAGGCACGGGCGTGCTACCCCATGCCTCAGAAACTCCTGCTCGCGCTCCTGGTCACCTCCCAAAAACTGCGCCAATACTTTCAAGGCCACCCCATCAAGGTTGTTTCGGTGTACCCACTGGAGAGGGTGCTCCGGAGCCCGAATGCCGCCTGGCGAGTTCCTAAATGGAACATCGAGCTTCAGGCGTTCAATCTCGAGTTCAACACCACCAAGGTCATCAAGGGTGCGGCCCCCACGGACTTCGTGGCCGAGTGGACTAAAACTCCCGACCATGGAGTAAGTGAGGACTGCTCCCTCTTGCCAGGAGATGAGGAACCGGATAGATGGATCATGTACTTTGATGGGGCATTTGCGCGACAATGCGCAGGAGCAGGAGCCGTCCTCATCTCGCCCACCAAGGACAAGTTCTACTACGCAGTGCAGCTCTGCTTCCAGCAGGGCGAGAAGGTCTCCAACAACATTACAGAATTCGAAGGCCTGCTCACCGGACTCAGGGCCGCGGCAGCGCTGGGGGTGAAGCGCCTCACCATCAAGGGCGACTCTCAGCTCCTCGTCAACTTCTCCAACAAGGAGTACACGCCTAAGGACGAGCACATGGAGGCGTACCTAGAAGAGGTGCACAAGATGGAGAAGCGGTTCATGGGCGTGGAGTTGCAGCACGTGCCACGCGGAACGAACAAGGAAGCGGATGACATCGCCAAGAGAGCCTCCCGCAGGCTCCCTCGGGAGCCGGGGGTGTTTGAGGAGCGGCTCTTCAAGCCGTCTGTGACTCCCCATGCCACGACTCCAGCACCGCCTCAAGAGGACTTGCCTAAGGCACCTGAGACAGGCGCCCCAGCCTGTGGCCACCCCTCGGGGGCCCGCCTGTTGCTTGCGCTCGAGCCTCAGGAGGGGTGCTGGACCGAAGAGTTCAAGGCGTACCTGCTTCAAGGGACCTTGCCAGAGAAGGAGGAGGATGCCGAGCGCGTGGCCCGTCAAGCCACCGCGTACTGCATCCAGGATGGTGAGTTATATCGCAAGAGGCCCAATGACATTTCGTTGCGGTGCATCTCCAGGGAACAGGGGCTCGAGCTGTTAGCGGACATACATGGTGGGGACTGCATGCATCATTCCTCGTCACGCACTCTGGTGGGCAAGGCGTTCCGCAGCGGCTTCTACTGGCCCACTGTGCTCAACAACGCCGCAGAGCTGGTGCGCTCCTGTGAAGCATGCCAGTTCTACGCCAAGCAAATCTACCAGCCCAAGCAGGGCCTCCATACAATCCCGCTCACATGGCCGTTCACGGTCTGGGGGCTGGACATCTTGGGGCTGTTCCCTCAAGCGCCAGGGGACTACCGATACCTCTACGTCGCCATCGACAAGTTCACCAAGTGGGCGGAGGTAGAAGCCGTGCGCACCATCCCAGCTGGATCGGCCATCAAGTTCATCAAGGGAATCGTGAGCCGGTTTGGGGTCCCTAACCGGCCACATCATCACCGACAATGGCTCGCAGTTCACCAGCAACCTTTTCAAAACATATTGTGCTAACCTTGTAACACAGATATGCTACGCCTCAGTGGCACACCCACGGAGCAACGGCCAGGACGAGCGGGCCAATGCAGAAGTCCCGAGGGGCCTCAAGACCAGGACCTTCAAGAAGAAGTTCGAGGCCTATGTAGGGGATGGCTTGACGAGCTGCAGTCTGTGTTGTGGTCCATCCGCACCATCACAACCAAGCCAACAGGAGAGATGTCATTCTTCCTCATCTACGGAGCAGAAGCGGTTCTCCCTCACGAGGTCAAGCATCACTCCACGCGGGTCCTGGCGTTCGACATGGCGCGCCAGGACACCACGCGGGGGATGTATCTCGTGCTGGGGGAGGAACGCCGCCGTCAAGCCTCGCTCCGGGTGGCGAGGTACCAGTAGGCGTTGCGGCGGTACCACTGTCGCAGCATCTGCCCCAGGACGTTAGAGGTGGGCGACCTCGTCCTGAGGCGGGTACTCTCCAAGGATAGGCTGCACAAGCTCTCTCCCATGTGGGAGGGCCCGTTTAGGATTGCCCGTGTCTCCAGGCCTGGCGCCGCACGCTGCTACCTCTTGAGCATGCATTGGTTTTCCCTTGAAGAGGAAAGGGTGATGCAGCGAAGTAGCTCAAGTATTTCCCTCAGTTTTGAGAACCAAGGTATCAATCCAGTAGGAGGCTACACGCAAATCCCTCATACCTACACAAATAAATAAGAACCTTGCAACCAAAGCGATAAAGGGGTTGTCAATCCCTTCACGGCCACTTGCAAAAGTGAGATCTGATAGAGATAATAAGATAAATATTTTTGGTATTTTTATGATATAGATTGGAAAGTAAAGATTGCAAAATAAAATAGATCAGAAACTTATATGATGCAAAATAGACCCGGGGGCCATAGGTTTCACTAGTGGCTTCTCTCAAGATATCATAAGTATTACGGTCGGTGAACAAATTACTGTCGAGCAATTGATAGAAAAGTGCATAGTTATGAGAATATCTAGGCATGATCATGTATATAGGCATCACGTCTGCGACAAGTAGATCGAAACAATTCTGCATTTACTACAATTACTCCACACATCGACCGCTATCCAGCATGCATCTAGAGTATTAAGTTCATAAGAACAGAGTAACGCAATAGGCAAGATGACATGATGTAGAGGGATAAACTCAAGCAATATGATATAAACCCCATCTTTTTATCCTTGATGGCAACAATACAATACGTGCCTTGCTGCCCCTGCTGTCACTGGGAAAGGACACCGCAAGATTGAACCCAAAGCTAAGCACTTCTCCCATTGCAAGAAAGATCAATCTAGTAGGCCAAACCAAACTAATAATTCAAAGAGAGTTGCAAAGATAACAAATCGTACATAAGAATTCAGAGGAGATTCAAATATTGTTCATAGATAATATTTATCATAAACCCACAATTCATCGGATCTCGACAAACACACCGCCAAAAAGAATTACATCGAATAGATCTCCAAGAAGATCGAGGAGAACTTTGTATTGAGATCCAAAGAGAGAGAAGAAGCCATCTAGCTAATAACTATGGACCTGAAGGTCTAAGGTAAACTACTCACACTTCATCGGAGAGGATATGGTGTTGATGTAGAAGCCCTCCGTGATCGATTCCCCCTCCGGCGGAGCGCCGGAAAAGGCCCCAAGATGGGATCTCACATGTATAGAAGGTTGCGGCGGTGGAAATAGGGTTTCGTGGTGCTCCTGGATGTTTTCAGGGTATATGAGTATATATAGGCGAAGGAAGTCGGTCAGGGGAGCCATGAGGGGCCCACGAGGGTGGGGGCGCACCTACCCCCCCCCCCTGGGCGCGCCTCCCTGCCTCGTGGCCGCCTCGTTTCTTTCTTGACGTCCACTCCAAGTCTCCTGGATTGCGTTTTTTCCAAAAATAACTCTCCCGAAGGTTTCATTCCGTTTGGACTCCGTTTGATATTCCTTTTCTGCGAAACATGAAATAGGCAAAAAAGAGCAATTTGGACTGGGCCTCCGGTTAATAGGTTAGTCACAAAAATAATATAAAAGTGCATAGTAAAGCCCATTAAACATCCAAAATAGATAATATTATAGCGTGGAACAATCAAAAATTATAGATACATTGGAGACGTATCAAGCATCCCCAAGCTTAATTCCTGCTCGTCCTCGAGTAGGTAAATGATAAAAACAGAAATTTTGATGTGGAATGCTACCTAACATGTTTATCAAGTAATCTTTCTTATTGTCGCATGAATATTCAGATCCATAAGATTCAAAACAAAAGTTTAATATTGACATAAAAACAATAATACTTCAAGCATACTAATAAAGCAATAATGGCTTTTCAAAATATCATGGCTAAATAAAGTTATCCCTATGAAATCATATAGTCTTGTCAAGCTCTATCTTCATCACACAAAGTATTTATCATGCACAACCCCGATGACAAGCCAAGCAATTGTTTCATACTTTTGACGTTCTAAAGCTTTTTCAACTTTCACGCAATACATGAGCGTGAGCCATGAAACTAGCACTATGGATGGAATAGAAGGTGGTAGTAGACAAAAAAGGAGAAAGCAATTCTCACACCAACTAAGCAAATTAATAGGCTATGGATATGCCCATCAACTGATATCGGTGCAAGTGAGTAGGGATTGCCATGCAATGGATGCACTAGAGCTATAAGTGTATGAAAGCTCGAAAGAAAACTAAGTGGGTGTGCATCCAGCTCGCTTGCTCACGAAAAATTCCCACTAGTAATATATGAAAGTGACAACATAGGAGACTCTCTATCATGAAGATCATGGTGCTATTTTGAAGCACAAGTGTGGAAAGGGTATAGTAACATTGTCCCTTCTCTCTTTTTCCCTCATTTTTTCTTTTTTTCTTTTTGGGCTCTTTGGCCTCTCTTTTTTGGGGGGGGGGGGCTCTTCGGCCTCTTTTTATTTCAAGTCCGGAGTCTCATCTCGACTTGTGGGGAATCATAGCCTCCATCATCCTTTCCTCACATGGGACAATGCTCTAACAATGATGATCATCACACTTTTATTTACTTACAACTCAAGAATTACAACTCGATACTAGAACAAAAATATGACTCTATATGAATGCCTCCGGCGGTGTACCGGATGTGCAATGATCTAGTGTGACATGTATAAAAAATATGAACGATGGCCAAGCCAAAAATACTATGCCAAATATATGATCATGCAAAGCAATATGACAATGATGCTACGTGTCATAATAAACGGAACGGTGGAAGTTGCATGACAATATATTCCGGAATGGCTATGGAAATGTCATAATAGGTAAGTATGATGGCTGTTTTGAGAAAGGTATATGGTGGGTTTAATGCACCGGCGAAAGTTACTAGGTACCAGAGAGGCTAGCAATGGTGGAAGAAAAAAGATGTTAAAAAGGAAAAGGAAAGAAAAAGGAAGAAAGAAAACAGAAAAGGAAAAAACAAAAAAGAAGGACTAAAAAGGAAAGAAAAATCAAAGAAAAAAAGAAAAAACGATGAGGAAGAAATCTAAAAACGGGCCCGCCCAATTGAAGGCGGAAGGGAGTACATGCTAGGTCGCTACACGCCAAGTAGGAAACCCCAAGTAGTAGCGGCTGAAAAAAATACGTCTTAGACCGGGGAATCCCCCCACCTGGGTCAGCCCACACAATATCGGCTGGAAAATACGTTTGGGTAATCGCTTCATCCGGGCCGGCACACGCAATGAGATAGTGTGATAGTGTATCTTGTGATGTAACAAAATGTTGTTATAGCTATTGAAGATTATGATATCATTTTTCTCCCATAGCTCTTTTGCTATTAGAAATAAGTAAAGTGCCACATGCGTCCTCATGTGGTTAACTAAGTATGTCACATAGGCATAATATGGAGATTTTTTTTGCAGGCAAAACACATAAGCTATTAAGTAATCATCGCTGGACCAGTCCAGTTTACAAATAGCCTCAATCTCATCTGGCACACACTGCAGCCAGACAACGGTTTTAGGGATACCCATACGAGCTAACGCATGGCTCCCCCCATTCTGGTTAAGCCCTATGATATTTATTTCACGTGATCTCAAACTAAGTAAATGCCTAACATCATTTACCATCGCTGCCACTAGTGATCTATCAGAGTTTTGGCCAGTGATCATATGTGTTGCCGTCGCACAGTCCGTCTCAATAACAAGATGCTCCTTGTTGTTATCTAGTGCAAGGCTCACTCCCTCCATGATGCCGGCCATCTCCGCTTCAAGTGCACTTGCACAGTGTGGGATAAATCGACACGATGCAAAAATGACAACACCTGTGTCATCCCGGAGAATCATACCCACGCCTCCTGTACCTTCTTCCTGAACCCACGAGACATCAACATTTAGTTTCACCGAGCCTTGTGATGGCTTCCTCCAGTGCTCCATCGGCTTGATGCAGGTTCTCATTTCCTGTGCACTTCTCTTCCCTTTAGGATCATCATAGAGGACCACAGTCTTCCCCTTGATGATATTGGCATTAGGATGCTGCTGGATATTTAGTAGAGTTTCAATGTATCCATTGAGGAATCGACATGACGCTTCCCCTGGCGGAGCTAGCTTCCTGTCACATCCCTAGTTCTGGTAATGTCTAGAGCCAGCTTCTGGTGTTGCATCATGTTTATTTCTCTCAGAAACTTTGAAATGGGGATGACAGAACCCCGACCACCCCCTTAATCCAACTAGGGTTTACTAAAATCTTTTTCAATGAACCTGAAATGCCCTTCTAAAATGTTCATCATCCTTGTCCTGGTCTAGAACCTCTGACAAAAATGGTGCACACTTTTCTAGGACAATAGAGGGTCGCTGAATTAAATCATATAGTATTTGCATTTGGGCATTTAAATGCTACAAAATATTATAAATGTCCAAATAATCATGAACTGAAATGTTTACTATTGGATATATTTTAAACAGTAGCCATGAGCAGTTTCATGATTTTTGGGTTTGTTCTGGTATTTTTAATAAAGCCCTAAAGCCGCAGAAGAAATAGAAAATAGGAAATAAGAGAGAGAGAGAGAGAGAGAGAGAGAGAGAGAGAGAGAGAGTTACCTGGCCTCACCTATGCGGCCCAGCACTGTAGCTAGCCGGCCCAGCTGGTAGCCTAGCCAACTGGCCCAGCCCACCACCGCAGCCCCCTCTATCGCCTTCCTCCTCGCGCCAATAGGCAAAGGCGCGTGCCCAGCACGCGCAGCCACACGACGGCCACCTCCACCTTGCCTGCGTGCCCCCTCGACCACCTGGGCATCCCTGGAGACGCCACGCAACCCCCTAGACCTCTCTCACTCCCTCCCGTGCTTCTCCCCTCCTCTGCTCTCTCTCCCTCTCGCGCCCGAGCGCAACCGTTGGCGTCGCTCGTCGTTGCCGCGGCCACCGCCTCCTCCTCGCCCCTCTGACATGCCCAAGAGCTCCGCCTCGACATCCCCAGCTTCTGCACCGAGCCAAGCGATGCCGGAATCTCTGGAATGCCGCCATCGCCGTCTCCTTCAACCTTGGTCCGCCGAGATCGCCGGCGACCGTGCGCCCGCTCTATTGCCTCCCCGAGCTCGCGGAGGCCACCGCTGCACCCGCTATGAGCTGTTGCATCGATTCCCCCTCTTCCCTAGCTCTCTTTCCTTCCGCTAACACTGTTGCCGTCGAGCCCGAGAGCTTGGCTCTGCCGGCCATGTCGCCGCCGTGGCCACCGTTGCCTAGAGCTGCAATCGAGCACACAGCCGTGCTCAATGCACCCCTAGGAGGCCGTATCACCCCTCCTTGCCACCTGCCGTGCTCCCTAACGCCGAACCCGAGCTCACCCGAACTCCAGCCGCCAGCTAAGAGATCGCCGCCGTCAACTCCGGCCACCCCAACTCCTCCCGCTTGCCCTGCTAGATGTGCACGAGCCTCAGCTGCACGTAGGATCAAACCGCGGTCGATTTGGTTCATCGTGGGCAAATCCCGAGCCCCTCTGCGGTCTTGGCCTCGCCAGCGGCTTAACGCCGGTGGGTTTGACCCACTTTGACCCCGATTGGGCCCCACCTGGGTCAATGACATGTGGGGCCGGCCCTAACTGGATTTGTTAGTTGTTAATTAGTGCTAATCACCACTGTTAGGTGTTAATCCCCTTGCTAAACTAACCCTGAGCCACTGACATGTAGGCCCAGCCCTGCTGACATTTTATTAAGATTAGTTTAACCCTAATTAACTCAGTTGACTAACTGAGTCACTGAACAGTGGACCCCACTGGTCAGGTTTGACCTGGACGGCGCCTGTTGACCTGCTGAGGTTAGCATGACCTAATTCTAACGCGATAAGTATTTTCTAGATTAAAAATAAATTAGAAATGTTTTATAAATTCCAGAAAATGCTTTAAACTTCTAAAAATCATAGAAATTAATCTGTAACTCCAAATGCAAAGATTTATATATGAAAAATGATCAGAAAAATCCAATCTATCCATCTATACTAGTTTCATGCATGTTTAAATAACTTAACCTTGATGTTCAGTGCAAAACATGATAAGGCACTATTTAAATTCATAGTTTGAGCTTGGAGTTGAACCTTTGGTTCAAAATGACTCAAACCACCCTGTTTGTAGTTGCATTAGCTCAAACACACTCATTTTGCCATGTCATGATCATGCATAATACTGTGCATTGCATTGATTGTGTTCTTCCTTATTTGTCGGTATTTGTTCCCTCTTAGTAGACGACGTTCCGACGATGTGATCGATGACACCGATGAAGAACTATGCTTTCTTCAGAAGTGCCAGGCAAGCAAAAAACCCTTGTTCATTCCGATACAGTCCCACTCTCTCTCTCTCTCTCTCTCTCTTGCCCTCTGTTATTGCATTAGGACAACAATGATTCAACTGTTACATGATGTGGTAGTTGAACCCCTTTCCTTTGCATGACCTGTCATTGCCACAGTAAATAGATGAAACCCACTAGCATGAGTAGGAGTTGCTTGAGCCCTATTGTGCCTACTCATTCATGCTTATTTGTCATGTCTGCTACTGCTTAGAGTTGAGTCAGGTCTGATTCACCGGGGATGAATTGGAATGGTGATGAACATGTCCTACTATGTGTGAGCTAAGTGTGTGAACATGATTTGGTAAAGGTAGAAGTGAGAGGCCATGTAGGAGTACATGGTGGGTTGTCTCATTGAAGCTGTCCTCAGGGACTGAGTTCTGTGTTTGTGATCCATGAACAGCTACTACCACTCATTGGGATCCTTAATTGACCCTCTCGACTTATTAACTGTAAGTGCATCTAGTGCCCCATAGTGATTTTGGTGTATTGAAGACTTATAGGTTAAGTAACTAATGCGTTTGTGAGTGTACACAGGTCTATAAGTCTATGAGGAGTTTGTTATTTACAGAGAAAGTCGACCCCTAAAAATGAAGTTCTTCGACTGAAGACTTTGATATTCTCAAGACTTTGAAACTGAAGAAATTGGTGTGACCTTGAAGACTTGATATCCATTCGAGGAATATGAAGCGTGAAGACTTTTGTTTTCATAGTTTCATTTTCTCTTTCTTGAGTCATAGGAAACACCGTACTGTTAAAGGGGGTCGAGGAAATACTAAGGAAAAATTTCCATGTGATGCTCAACTCAAAATCCTACACCTACCAATCCCTTCGAGTGAAGCCATTGAAATCTCATACAGCTTCATCAATTTCTTCATGGATGAGACGCAGTTCTTACGGTCAATGAGGACTTTGTTTCGATCGAGGAGTTAGGAATTGACAGTCGAATTGCCTACACAAAGAGGAACATGATAGCCCCGAGGAATTTGAGAGTCAAATTTCCGATCGATTCTTTGTCTTCTTGCGTCGGCTGTCCAAAATATCTTATCCACCTAACGGTCATATCATTGAAGGGCATTTATGTCTTATCATGTCGGGCTACTCCCTAGGCTATAAATAGCCGCCCCCTACGACCACTAGTTGGTTGGCTGCTCCGAGAGAACTTGACACTTGTCATTTGAGAGCAACCCATCCTCCGAGGACTTTGAGCGGAAATCATCGAGTGAGGAAAATCCAAAACCAAACCCCCACAAACCCAAAGTGATTGAGCATCACTGAAGAAATTGATCCTGCGTGGACCCGACGCTTGTTACCTTTGAAGATTGTGCTTCTTCCAGACGGTTAGGCGTCAAGGTCTAGAGCATCCAAGAGGAATTGTGGATCGCCGAGTGACCAAGTCTGTGAAGGTTTGGAAGTCACCTGAAGACTTACCACGAGTGATTGGACGAGGCCTGCGTGGTCTTAGTTCAAGGAGAATACGGTGAGGACTGGGTGTCCTGAGTTGCGGCTCGAGATCGGGTGTCCGGATCGTGTGTCCTCGAGTTTAAATACTCACCGCTCCAACCGACGCATAACTGAGACAGCAGTTGGAGCTGGTCTACCAAATCATTGTCTTCACCAACTGACTGGTTCTATTTCCTCAACTCTTTCATTGCCTCATTACTGTGTTGAATGTTGTTCATATTTGTGCTTGAAGACTTGGACTGAAGACTTTCACAAATTCCTCAGCTCAATTTCTTCAGTCTGTTTGTCTTCATCTTGCTATCATGTGTTTACGCTTTCCGTACTCTGTGTTAGTTTTCATTTCATCATGATGACTATGTTTGTATCATGTTATGTTTACTCGAGTACATATTCCGCAGCAGTAGTTCTTCACTAAGGAATTTCCTCACCAGAAATTCCTCGAAAGAATTCATAAAATCGCCTATTCACCCCCTCTAGTCGATATGACGACTTTCAATTGGTATCGAGCAAGGTACTCCTTGTTCTCGTGTGATTTTGGTTTAACCGCTTTGGAGTTTTAGTTATGTCGACCGCAGTATGAAGAAAGTGACATGCCCTATCTTTGACGGTCATGACTATCCCAAGTGGAAGGCCATGATGAGGAAGCGCCTCATGGCAAAGAACAGCGAGCCGTGGACCGTCAATCGAGATTGGTCTTATTGATCTATGCAAGATGGCGAATGCTGATGATATTCGCAAGTACACTCGACTTGATATCATAGCGAAGGATATCATCTGCTCCTGCCTATCCAGAGATCAATTCGGGCGAATTATGCATCTTGGCCATTCGAAGCTCATCTGGGACCGAATCTCTGATGTCTATGAAGGTCATCGAACTCGTCATGATCCCTGGTTTGAGGACTTCAAGGAATCTCTCAATACGATGACTTTCGAGCCAGAATCATCATCTTCTGCATCTTGTCTCATGGCAAACGGTGCTGAGGTAACCTAATGCTCCTCATCCGAGTCGTGTGATAATGAATCTGATAATGATGAATCTGACAATGATGAATCTGATGATGATATTGAATCCTGCTATACCAAACTTATTAGCGTTGCCACTAAACAACAAACTGTTTTAGAACAAACTCAAGATATGCTAGAAAGAAGTGATAATATGTTGCGCGAAAAAAAAAGAAATGGATCAGTCAAAAGCATTGGGTGAATGTCTTCAGAAAATTCACTCCAAGTTTGACATCCTTCAAGATCAACATAACACACTCTTGACTGATCATGAGAAGCTTTCTCTTGAAGCTATTCAAAGAAAGGAAGATCTTGAAAAGCTAAGAGTGTGTTATGAAGATCTTCAGAAGGAGCGCGATTCATTACTTGCTCAACAAATCAGTGCTTCTCAGGAAGAATTTGTTCCTCCATGCTTAAAGTGCATTGAATGTGAATCTGCTAATTCTTCACCAGAATGTTCAAATGCTTCAAATGTTACAAATTCTTCATCCGCCTCTGCTATCACTAATTCCTCATCCGAGGACATTGCTAGTATCACCGACAATGCAGGTTGAAGGAATTGTACATGACAGCATGTACAAAAGCCTCAAAGGGCATCGACACTTTGTGATGTGCTCAAAAAGCGATCCTCAACGAAACCCTAGGAAAGAGCGTATTGCCTTTGAGAGGAAACTCAATGCCGATGGAACATATTGAAGCCCGAGCAAGACCCCAAAACCTCATGGGTTGCTGCAAAGCGACATCCAGCTTGATCCATCTAACTTATCTGGCTTTTCATGTGAATCTTCTCATTCTTCCGATGAGTCATTTGACTCAACTATAAACTGTTCAAAAATCGAAATGGTGAAGTATTTGCTAGATATGTTGGCACTAATCGCAGAACGGTTCCCCATGAAGAAAATCTGGTTCCCAAAAGCTGTGTTGAAAGTCTTCAGTGAATGTCCTCATGACACCACCGTGAAGAACAGAACCCCAGATCAAATTCTTCACATGGATCAAATTCTCAACTGGATCAAAGTCCTCATATGATTATCATCGTGCTAACAACTCTGTCTCGCAGGTAGAGCTAAGGGCTATGAATATGTGCATTATTCTTCAAACCATTATGTTCATAAGTCCTGAAGAATTACTCGCTTATTATATGCATACCCTAACCCTCTTATGCTAAGCGAAATGGTTTGGCATCTTTGCCACCTTTCTCACATGGTGCTCGCAGGATGATGAACTCTTTGCCACCCCTCTAGATGTGGGTGGTGAAGAAAAGAACTAATCTCTTCTGCAGGTCAGTCTCCAGACGTGTTCTAACGTCTCAAGAATTTGTCAGGGACCCGACAAATATTGCTCGAAAGGACGCAGCGAATCATGATGAAATGAACTTTCATTTCACACATCCTCATACCGCTATATCTGCTCTTCGCTTGATGAAATTCATCGATGAACTTGATATCATATTCTTCACTGATGAAGCATATGAGATTGTAAGCTACACTAATTCATCTGCAGGATGATCAACCCAAAACCACTGAATGGGTCCTCGATAGTGGATGTACAAATCACATGACTGGTGACAAGAATCTATTGATGGATGCTCCCTTATCACCGTCACCTCTGAAGCATATCATCTTTGCTGACAAAGGCAAAAGTTAGGTATTGGGATTGGTAAGGTTGCTATTTCTAAGGATAAGCACATGGACAAAGTCATGCTTGTTGAGTCCTTAGGATACAATCTCATGTCAGTCTCAATGCTTTGTGATCTTGATATGGTCGTTGTCTTCGGCAAATATCGCTGTGTTGTGATTATGGAAGCTGACAATTCCAAAGTCTTCAAAGCTCTAGGAGAGGAGATCAGATATTGTTGATTTCTCTACAGGACCACAACCAGCCGTGTGTCTACTTGCAAAAGCTTCGTAAGGCTGGCTATGGCATCGATGACTTGGTCATGCACGCATGAGGAATTTGAACACGCTATGAAGAAGAAGCATGTCATTGGCATTGAGAATGTCAAATTCCTCAAGGATCACTTATGCGGAGCATGTGAAGCCGGAAAATGACCAAGGCCAAGCATCTAGCTTAAGACTATCATGACCACTACCCGTCCATTCAATTGCTTCACATGGACCTCTTCGACCTAATCATTATTCAGCGGTCACTAATGATGCATCTTTATATGGTTTTGTCATTGTTGATGATTATTCTCGATATACATGGGTACACATCGTTACTTACAAACATGAAGTGCGTGAAGTCTTCAAACGATTTTCCTCGAGGGCTTCAACCAACTTTGGTGTGAAGATCAAGCATATCGAAGTGACAATGGAACCGAGTTCAAGAATTCTGGTCTTGATGCTTATCTTGATGAACTTGGTATTACTCATGAGTTATCTTCTCCTATACTCCTCAAAGAGAATGGCGTCGTGGAGCGCAAGAACGTAACTCTTGTTGAGATGGCTCACACTATGCTTGATGAATACAAAACGCCTCGGTGTTTTTGGATTGATGCAATTGATACCGCTCGCCACATCATCAACAGAGTATATCTTCACAAATTCTTCAAGAAGACCGCCTATGAACTTCTCAACGACAAGAAACCCAATGTGAGTTATTTCAAAGTCTTCGATGCTAAATGTTGGATTAGAGATCCTCACCACAACTCTAAATTTGCACCAAAGCACATGAAGGTTTTATGCTTGGTTATGGAAGGACTCAGACACCTACTGAGTCTTCAACATTGTTCTTCACAAGATTGTCGACATCAGATGTGCGGTTCGATGAAACTAATGGCTCGCAAAGAGAGCACCTACCTTATGCGTTAGATGAACCAGCACCGAGGATGCTATCAAACTCAAGGCAACCGAGGATGTCATTCCCATCAAGAATCAATAAGAATTCATTCCTGCTCATGAAGAACGCCGAGTGATGCACCAAGAACGTGATGAGGAAAATGGTGTCAAGAAAATGTTGATCAAAATCCTCAATGACAACCAACTCATCCACGCGCTGCAAAAGAAGTGCAAGTGGAGAAGATCATCGATGACATTAGCGCACCAGTCCTCTCACACGCTCAAAAGCCTCACACTTATCTAACTTTTGTGGGCACTATGCTTTTGTCTCTATCTCAGAGCCCACTAAGGTAGATGAAGCATTTTGGAGCCGAGTGGATTCAAAGCTATGCAAGAAGAATTACATCATTCGAGCTGAACAATGTCCGAATTGGTCAATTGCCCGATCCTCGCAAGCATAATATCATTGGCACAAAGTGGATCTACCGCAACAAGCAAGATGAAAATGGCCTTGTGGTGAGGAATAAGGCACGACTAGTAGCTCAAGGCTACACACAGTTGAAGGAATTGATTTTGATGAAACTTTTGCACTGTTGCTAGACTTGAGGCTATTCAGATTTTACTTGCCTATGCTAACCATCATGATATCATCTTATATCAAATGGATGTGAAAAGTGCATTCCTCAATGGTAAGCTTGAGGAAGAAGTGTATGTTGCTCAACCCCTGTGTTTTGAAGATCCCAAGAATCTCGACAAAGTCTTCAGACTCAACAAGGCCCTCTATGGCTCAAGCAAGCCCCTCGGCGTGGTATGATACATTGAAGGAATTCTTCGTGAAGAATGGCTTCACACCGTTCACTCGACCCTACTCTTTTTACTAAATCATATGATGGTGAACTGTTTATGTGCCAAATATATGTTGATGATATTATCTTTGGCTGTACTAACCAACGATATAGTGATGAATTTGCCTATATGATGAGTGAAGACTATCAAATGTCTATGATGGGAGAGTTGAAATTCTTCTTAGGTCTTCAAATTCACAAAGACAATGGCATATTCATATCTCAGAGAAATACCTCAAAGATGTACCGAGGAAATTCGCATGCAAGATTGCAAAGGCGTCTAAAATTCCTATGCCCACAAATGGCCATCTATGCAATCGATGAAAATTGTATTGACTTCGATCACAAGGTATACCGCCCATGATTGGTTCTTTATTGTACTTATGTGCATCTAGGCCGATATAATGCTTAGTGTTTGCATGTGTGCCCGATTTCAAGCTGTACCAAAGGAATCACACCATAAGGCTGTGAAGCATATTCTTCGATATCTAGCTCACACACCAACACTAGGATTATGGTACCCCAAGGGCTCGCTTTTGATCTCATTGATATTCGACTCGACTATGCTGGTGATCGTGTGGACCGCAAGTCAACATCCGCACTTGTCATTTCTGACGATCTTTGGTCCGTTGGTCCTCGAAGAAATAGAACTGTATCATCACATCGCCAAGTGAATACATTGCTGCTGGCTCATGCTGTGCTCAATCGCTTTGGATGAAGCAAACCTCAAGGACTATGGCGCTAACGTGAAGAATGTGCCTCTCTCTCGCGACAATGAGAGTGCCATCAAGATTGCTCACAACCCAGTTCAGCACTCAAGACCAAGCACATCCAGATTCGCCATCATTTTCTTCGTGATCATGTGTTGAAGGGCGATATCTCCATCGAGCATGTGAAGATCAAGAACAGCTAGCTGATATCTTCACTAAGCCCTTGGATGAGAAGAGATTTAGCAAGTTGCGTGTGAGCTACATATCTTAGAATCTTCAATGTTCTTTGAAAAGGACACACATCCTAACCCTTATGCATAATTGATGACTTAGATGTGCAACACATGAAGAAACGTTTTTCTTCAATCAATGAAGAATAACACTCTAAGTGTGAAGAAATTAATGAAGAATTTGATTCTCAGAACCCTACGACAATTGTACGCGGTGTCTGAAATCATCATTCTTATACGGTGGGTTACGCCACCACAAAAGTTGAAAATCTTCAATTTGAGTTTTTCCTCATTTTTGAAATTCTTCAGTTTTACAAATTCTTCAACTTTGCAAAATCTTCAATGTTTCCGTCGTTTTTCTTCATCGACGATATATATATATGAGTTTATGTCCTCTACAGCATTCACTTATTGCTATTTCTTCAAGTTGCGATTTCTGCTAAGTGAATGTGATCGGACCCTTCCCCCTCTATGCTATACTCAACCCAATCTATTCACAAATTCTTCATGTGCGTTCTGATTGAAACTCGTTCAAAGTCTTCACTGTGTCCTTGACAGCTGAAGAAATTGCGAACAAATTTTCTTTTTAAAAAAACAAATCTTATCCAGATTTTCGGTTTTACCGCTCAAACCGTTCTGCATCCCACGGAGGATTAGTTTATTCACCCACGATCTTACACGATCTCATCTGCACAGTACGTGGGTGACACATGTCGCGTGAAGAAGAAAGGGTAGGGGCATGTTCGTCCCAAAATCTTCGGACGAACAGTTTTTACCGTGGCTATAAATACCCCTCTCCCTTCCTTACTTCATTTACTCCGCTCGGTCGCTGTCTCTCGCTCGAGCTCTCCTCAAACCCTAGCAACGCCGCTACTCCATCGCCGTCGGTGAGGAAGAGCTTCACTGCCTCGACCTCGTCGTCGTCAGACTCGCGCCCGCCATGGAAATCTTCACTTCGCCATCGCCGTAGCTGTCTCCTCTCGCCAAGTTAGGGCGTGGAGATCTAACGTGACTAACTTCACCACGGTTCATATTTGTTCGTCGTGTTCTTCAGTTCGGGTAATTAAAAGTCACTTTTATTACTCGCTTTGATTCTCAAACTTTTCTGAAAATCTTCAAAGGTGTTTTATTCTTCAAATCTTCACATATGAACACCTCACACATCGTAGGCTCTTGATTTATCTCTAAGCACTCATTTCTTCAAGATTCCTCAATTGTGCGGATTTTCAATCTGCATAACTCGAACCTAAGACAAGATCGCTTAGTGAAATTCCTCAAGGCTCAACTGGTCAAATTCTCAAAACTTGTCTTTTCGAAAATCTTCCGAGAACGATATGACCTCTCCAAATTCCTCGCACCTACACAATGTTCACAGTATTCATGTCCGTTGCTGAATCACTAGGTTCTCATCAACTTAACTCATTTGCAGCGTTCCTCAAAGAAAAACTGCATACTTCTTCAGAGTGTTCTATTGTTCAAATTCCTCATCCGAAGAAAATGGTAGAGGGCAAGAGACCGCAGAAAGGAGGAAAGAAATCGGAGGTCATGACTGCCTTTGAGATCCCTGATGAAATATACAAAGATTATTGCACACCTGATGAAGCCAAGTTTGGCAAGGAGAACAAAAATCAGCGCAAAGTGCGCATTCAGAGGATAGAACGAAGATGGGCTCGAGAATGGAGGGAATATCGCTATGTTACTCCAAAGTACATGAAGAAATTCGCCTTAAACCCTCCATGCCCAAGAGCTCCATTGGCACCGCCAAGTCGCGATCCCACCAAGATCAAGCGTGGTGAAGACTTTCCCAAGAATGGTCTAGGCGCCAAGCCAAATTGGCAAGACAGCCAAGGAGGCAAGTGAGGAAATTCAATGAGGATTCTGCTGTTGTTGATGCCACCGAGACCTCGGTCAAGCCGAGGAAATCAATGCCAAGAAGCCTACTGCAAGCCAAGTGCTTCACCATCAGCGCCTCACGGCCCAGCCCTCACCACCCCTCACGGCAAATTCCTCAAACTGCTGCTGCTCCCTCAAAGTCCTCAAGAGCTCCTCCAAGTCCTCAACTCCTGTGCATATGGCTACCGTCAAAGGACTCAAGGTTTCTCGATTGCTTCGTGTCTCAAAGAAGTTCCTCACCGCACCAATGTCCTCATCCGCCCCACTCTGAAGACAAAAGCAACAACTGGACGCGGTCCTCGGCCAAGTCCAAGAAAGAAACAGGTTGCTTTCAAAGTGCCCTCTGATGACGAAGCCTCTGATGAAGAACTTGCAGAAATCATCAGAGACAGACTGACAAAGGCCGCTAGAGCCAAAAGAACAACTGTGCCTCTGCTTTTGGATCCAAAGAAGATCCTCGACTACATTGACTTATGGCATCAGGATCCAAACACTCCAATGCCTGGCCTACCTCTGACTCCTGGTCAAAGTCATATGCTGAACCATTTCATCGCTGAAGAGAAATGGAAATTTGAAAAGGCTCGTGAGATAAAGAGAGCACAAGCCAGAAAGGAGAAGCTTCTGAGGAAGAACATTGTCAACCTGACTCCTGAAGAACTTCTCAAAGCTCAATCTGAAATCCAAGCCCTCAGCAAGGATTTCGATGCTTACAATGCTGATTGGCAAGGAGCTAAGGTGAGATTCACAATTTGACGAAGAAAATGACAACTGCTGCAGCTCCATCGCAACAAGAAAATCCTCAGTTACACATTCTCGCTCAGCCTCGCTGAAGAACATGCCAAGATCGCTGATGACTTTCAGCCGCCGATGAGAATACAAGTTCTGTGGCTGATGACTCCATTCCACCACCGAAGAAATTCCTGTGGCATCCACTAGTGGTGCGCTCAAGAAATCGAAAAGATCAGGCCAACTGCACTGCTATACCAATAAACTGAACCACGCCCTCAGCCTCCTACGCCAACACCAACTCCAATTCTTCCTTCCGCCTATGAAGTGAAGAAGACAAAGGCTGCAGAGCGAGCTGCAAGAAGAAAAGGAAGGCATCACCAAGCGCCAAATTCTTCGTCACAAGAAAATGAAGCCAATGACCAGCTTGCTTGAAAATCCTATTGATGCCGCTCCCATTTCCTCCATGTCGCCTAAGGAAATTGTTCCTTATGGAGAAGACTACAAGATCCCAAGCGGATCTCGATGAAGAAAATCACTCTGCTGCTACCTCGTAACAGCTTTGATGAAGAAATTGAAGTGGAAGCATTCCTTCACCGCCAATCGCTTCTCACCCATGCCTCGCCACAGTGAAGAGGCTGGTGTTGAGGAAATTGAAAACGAAGAAGAAGACGTGATATTGGATGCACTACACCGTGATGAACGATGACTTTGGGAAAGTCAAGATCCAAATACTCTCTCTTCACTCCGATTCAACAAATTCCTCACCCCGGCCACAACTGCTCAAATGGGCTCAAGAAACTCATCCCACATCGCTCTGCTCATGAAGAAATTCCAGCCGCTAGTGTTGAAGAACCCTGTCGATCCCCAAACTGCACAAGAAGAGGAACCAGAAATTCTCACCAAGCACCCGAGATCGCGATTCTCGAGGTTGTACCGCAAATCACCGATACTCCTCCGCCTAAACCGAAGAATCCGCTCTCCAGCAAGCAAAAATTCAAGGTCAAGACTTCTTTCTCGAGCATGTGTTCTTCATCGACATAATCCATATGACTCGCCGCAAAAGGAAAAGACGCTCGACTGCTACTCAAGCCAACTTCTATTCCTCGGTTTTTGACAAGGACAAAATCTTCGATCATGAGCATATTCCTCATGTGGATATGGAATCTCTGCCGTGCTTCGAGCCAAGATTCGAAGTTATTCACGATGCGTACTATCAACTTCAGACCGATATCGTGATTGGAATGAAGAACTCATTCTTCGCCTCTATGCCACTTTGCATATCACCGAGATGCTAAAGATGTCAATTCATGGGTGCTGGATTGATGACAGAAAACACTCACTACAAGGCACCAAAGAACTGAATTGCTTCGTCCTTCCTCTTGATCCTCCCCATGCAAGTGCACGCTGCATCTATAATGACCGCGAATCGACCGATCATTACATGCAAGTGCTCATGAAGCCTTTGAAGCCGTGGCAGGCCCTCAACCAAATTCCTCGTCAAGGAACTGTTGTATGTACCTCGATCGTCTATCGAATTCGACGAAGACAATGAGTCCCATCAAAGGCCACGACTCAAATGATGAAGATGTCGCTGGCATCATGAAGAACATGCTTTTCAACATCATTCATGGCGTTCCCGTCAACTTCCATGATTTCTTCATGAGGACTCTAGCTAATGTTGCAATGTCACCTTTTGAGCTGAAGCCCTATGCGCTTTGGATTATGAGATTCATACGGGCAAGATCTTCACCAATTACAAGGTCGACACTCAACCATGGTAGCTACTTGTCGCCCATTGAAGTCCTCGCGACCGGTTTCATCATCCGATGATAAGGGCAAGGCAGCTATCGTGATTGATGAAGGCACTCGCCCATTGGATGGTCAATTCCGCCTAGCTACTTACTACTCCACCAATGATGATTCTCGCAACACATGACACCGCCAAAATACCTCAGCTAAGCAAAAGCCTCAAGCAACAACACCTGTGGTGATGACTGACCGTGAGTTACTCCTCGCCTTCATCGGAAGGTTGAACGCAATCGAAATGGGTGAAGGCCAATTTGCTGCAATTCTTCACAAAATGACCTCAACACATAATGCAAAGAAGAAAAATCAGATTACCTTCATGAAACCCTCAACCGCACTGGCTGTTCTCACTCATGTATATTCCATGGAAGAATTGAAGACTATGGGTCTCCGTGAAGCATTTGACCGGTCTCGCACCACCTCCAAGAAATTCAAGAGAGTCAAAGTTCCCGATCCGTCGCCAGTTCTTATTCTTCATCGCGTGAAACCGATGAACATGAAGATTTGACGACATCAAGGCAGCCCAACTTCAACAAACAACCCCGATAACGCCGGGCGCCTCCATCGACTTGAAAATCTTCAGGCGTTAGTCCTCGCCGATCTTTTGGTCATTTGATGACAAAGGGGAGAAATCTGAGTTAGTCTTCGCCGGTTTATATTATGGGCGTTTTATTAAGTTACAACTCTCGCTTCTTCCAAACTTTTATTGGATCGAGTTGTAATCTTAAACCGATGGTGCCTTGATACTTTTGATCGTGGATGTTTTTGATGCAATCGAGCTCAAACTTTTGATGTGCTATTCCGCATGCTTATTCCTCGTTAATATTATCGCACGCATGTCAATCTCATCAGCACCATATTTCATCATGCATTTCAAATTCTTCATATTATATATCAAATGCGTGTATGAATTACAAGATATAGGGGGAGATCTCCATGATACAATTCTTCAAATGTGCATTGCCTCAAAAGCAATTTCCTCACTATGCACACATTCAGGGGGAGTTCTTCTATATCTTGCAATCAAATTCCTCAATATCAGTTGAGGGAGTCCTGGACTAGGGGGTGTCCGGATAGCTGGACTATCAATATCCGCCGGACTCCAAGACTACGAAGATACAAGATTGAAGACTCCGGCTCGTGTCCGGATGGTACTTTCCTTGGCGTGGAAGGCAAGCTTGGCAATACGGATATGTAGATCTCCTACCATTGTAACCGACTCTGTGTAACCCTAGCCCTCTCCGGTGTCTATATAAACCGGAGGGCTTTAGTCCGTAGGACAACATACATCTCAACAATCATACCATAGGCTAGCTTCTAGGGTTTAGCCTCCTTGATCTCGTGGTAGATCTACTCTTGTACTACCCATATCATCAATATTAATCAAGCAGGACGTAGGGTTTTACCTCCATCGAGAGGGCCCGAACCTGGTTAAAAACATTGTGTCCCTTGTCTCCTGTTACCATCCGCCTAGACGCACAGTTCGGGACCCCCTACCCGAGATCCATCGGTTTTGACACCGACAATGGTGCTTTCATTGAGAGTTCCTCTGTGTCGTCACCGATAGGCTTGATGGCATCTTCAACCAGCAACGCTGTCCAGGGTGAGACTTTTCTCCCCGGACAGATCTTCAGATTCGGCGGCTTCAAGATCAAGGGCCAATTCACTTGGCCGTCTGGAGCAGATCGAAAGCTACGCCCCTGTCCGTCAGGTCAGATTTGGAAGCTTAAACTTCACGACCGATGTCCGCGGAGACTTGATCTTCGACGAACCTGAGCCACAGCCGAGCGCTCCGCACTGTGACGATGGGCATGATCTAGCTCTGCCGCCGAACAGTGCCTTGGTGGCCGCACACGGATCAGCTTCGGCCATTAGCCCGGAGCCGATCGCCCAGATCGAGGGCCGGTGGATAGACGCCGCCCTAGGGGCCTCAACATCCACGGCGGTGGAGCCGAACACCAATCTTGTCCCCCGCGAAACTCGTGATTCCGAGGCGCCGGACTCCTCGCCGGACTCCGAACCTCCCGCACCCCTACCAACCGATCCGTCTTGGGCGCCGGTTATGGAATTCACCGCCGTGGAAATATTCCAACACTCGCCTTTTGGCAATATCCTGAATTCATTAAAGCATCTCTCGTTATCAGGAGAGTCCTGGCCGGACTATGGCCAGGATGGTTGGGGTACGGACGACGAAGAAATTCAGCGCCCACCCACCACCCACTTTGTAGCCACTGTCGACGACCTAACCGACATGCTAGACTACGACTCCGAAGACATCGACGCTATGGAAGACGATGTCGGAGACGAAGAAAAAATAGAGCTTATACAGCACGACAGGACCACCTCGTCGCATGACATATATATGGTGGATACCCCAAAGGGGAGCGATAACGAGGACCAACGGGCCGCGGCAGAAGATGACCCCGCCGATAATCGATCAAAACGACGGCGTAGACGCCGCCCTAAGTCCCGCCTCAACGACACCAACGCTCCCAAGGAGCCCACGATACGGCAGGGCTCACAATCGGACGACGAACACGCAAATAAGCAACCGTCCGAACACGACGAATCAGATAATCAATCCAAGCCCGGCGAGAACAACAGTCCGGACGATCGTATGTCGGACACGCCACCGGAGAGTAAGAACCTTCGAAAAGACTCACAAGACCGCAAGAAGCTCAAGAAGGAAAAACGGAGGCTCAAAACAGCGGAAGACACACTCGTAATGAGATGGAGCAAAGTGCTCAAAACCGCAGATAAGCACGGCAATGGCCACCAATCGAAGAGCTATCCGCGCAAGTCGCTACGAGACCGACGAGGAGGCCATAGAGCCCCACCGTCCAAAAGTAAAGGGCTTCTGGTTGGATAGACGGCCGATGACGTGCCAAATTATGAAAGCGGCGCCACACATAAATCCACCAACGAACTCGAAGGATAGATGGCCCAGCCAGGTCCATTTACGGGCCAAAGGAGAAGGCCCCAAGAAGCAAGGCAACACGCCAAGTGTCCAATGATAGCGGCACACACAAATACAGGGGCGCCGCACACCCACTATGTTTCACCGATGAGGTGCTGGACCATGAATTCCCAACGTAGGATTTAAACCCATCAACATAGAGGCCTAGGATGGAACAATGCACTCGAGTCTGGATAGAAGATTATATACTACATATACATATGGCCGAGGAGACGATCTCCACGCCATAAAATATCTACCCTCAAGCTCAAAGGGCCAGCCCGTCATTGGATTAAGAGCCTCCCGTAAAACACTCTTGGAAGTTGGGAAGAGCTCGAGGACGCGTTAGAGCAAATTTTCAAGGACTTATGTCCGCCTCCGGATGCAGATGATCTAAGTCATATAACTCAACAGCCCGAGAGTCAGCCATGAAATTCGGAACAGGTTCCTTACCAAAAGAACCAAATAGTCGATCGTCCGGACGCCAAGCCTTAGCAGCTTTCAAGCACAATGTCCGAGACGAATGGTTCGCCAGCACCTCGGTCAAGAGAAACCGAGGACAATGTCCGCACTAAAGCCTCATGACCCGCTTCTATGCGGGAGAGGATAGCTGGTTAGCAAGATGCAGCACCAAATGACCCAAGTACATCCGAGATAAGAGATGGAACGGAAAATCACGGCGCAGAAAAGAGCAGCGCGAATAAAGAGAAAAGCCCAAAGAGCACGGCAGTCAACGCCGGATTCAAAAGCTCGCGCCCAATAATAAAACATAGCCCCTAAAGGATGACAAGGATTTAATTGTCCAACTTAAAGAAGATTTTGGGTCGGATATGTCAAATCCACAAGACTCTAAGGCTCGCAAATCACACCCACAGGATTGTTGGGTTTTAAACAGTCCAGCCGACTAAACACCAACACAAGGGGCTCGACACGCAAGCTTAAGAAGATAAACCCCACCAGCAGGCACCGAAAACAAAAGACTTTCCCACAAGGGGTTAAAGCAAGAACTCACTTCATGTGATAATACGGAAAAATAGTGCGGCACTTTCTAAAAGAGCTTCAGACGGTCCAACCCAGCAGACCGTAGAGATTGGATATCAAAACCAATCACTTTCACCACCGACCATTCCTGCGTTGCTCAAATGCGGACGGACTTCGATATTGAATCCCATAATAGACGGATTACAATTTACTAACGTCCTAATGGACGGAGGTAGTGACTTAAACCTGCTATATTCAAACGCAATCCGTAGGATGGGGATAGACCCTACCAAAATTCGCAACAGCCGCACTTCCTTCAAAGGAGTGACGCTTGGCCCTTACGCCAAGTGCACAGGCTCTATATTACTAGCAGTCGTGTTCGGATCGCTGAACAATTTTCGACGCGAGAAATTAATTTTTCATATCGTCCCATTTGAAAGTGAATATCAAGCACTCTTGGGACGAAAGGCTTTTGTTCGCTTCAACGCCATACCGCATTACGCGTCTCTTACACTCAAGATGCCCGGTCCGCGTGGCGCCATTTCAGTGCGAGGGTCACTTAAGGACCCCGGACTCGGATAGACGAATTCGGCCTCAGTAGGCTAAGGGCTCCCTAGCCGCATACCCCTTCACAGGGGGCTGCGCGCACAAACAATCGCGGTTTCATATAAACCTTGCTTTAATTATTCATATTTCTTATTTTACATATTTTTCGCACGAATGGTTTCTAAAACTAAACGTTCCTCTCCTTCTACAGATGAACAACGTGCATACCCGTCCAGGATAACGGCGCAATGGAGCCACAGGCGCAGACGTGCAGTAGGGACCCGTTGCAAGGATTCTTTTCAGATTAAGACCCTGCCTAGACCTTTTTCTTAATGTCTCTTGTTGTTACTCTCCCTTGGTTTCTTCCTATAGCCAAAGCGGAGCCTGACGCTTTGGCATCGGCCGCGTCAGAAGACCATGCCCGTACCTGGACACTAGGGGCTTAGGGCATCATTCTGCCCATTATTATAAAGACCGAACACCTTAGGGAGTGTTCGGCGTCTCGAGTTAGGCATTATATGCATCAGCTCCGAATCATGTCTTTGGTCAAATGTTGGGTTTGCCCGCCTCGTGTTTTGCTGCCTTACGCTCAGATCATCGGCTAACGCGCACCGGAGAACTACTGTGATTGTGCCCTAGTTCGGCCGGGCGAGCACCTCAAGAGAGAAAGCCGAAAACCGATCATTATGATACAATGAGAGTCCGGTCACCACTCGATCGACTATCGGAATGTTTAGAATTCCCCGCTTTGACGAAGGACCATTTCTCGGTCAGGCACATATGCACCCCGAATCCGGAGATGTGCGGTGCCACCATGGGCTATGTCGTAGCCCCACCCTCGAGCTCCACTGGCTAAGTGAAAGTGATAAAGCATTATAGTCCGGATTGCCTCGTTCGCTACGCTACCACCTCCTTATAAAAGGACCGAGACGTCGGATTAAGTGTGAAAACGCGCTATTTTTGTGAACACCCTCGCACCTTGTGCATGGGGGCTGAAGCCGAAGACTGCAATCTTTCAAGTTATACAAAAGTATACGTAAACGGCCACACAGGAGAAGTTTTACTACTTGGGACGCACAAGTATAAAAAGCAGTTATAACATAATCATCGATTTACAAGCTAATGCGTTCATTTGAATGTTACATTCTTCGAGCACTGCGACTCTATTACACGAGCGCCACGCATAACTTCCCCGAAATAGTGCTCGGCAGGGAGCCGGTCTTTATCCGAACCCTGGGCAGCAACAGCGGTGGCATCCATCTCCGGACAATGCGCCTTCACACGGGCAAGAGCCATCCGCGCGCCCTCGATGCAAGCCGACCGCTTCATGTCCTTCATATGCGGCACCGCTCCAAGGAATTGCTGCAGAAGTCAAGTAGCTCGTCGCCTTGACCTCTCGCCGACATGGGCCACGGCGTCGATCATGGCAAATCCGACAATCTATTTAGCTCGGCCCATTCGGCCAACCGGTCTGTCAGTGGAAGTGAGCGATCCGGACTGTGGAATTGAGACCAATATAGCTCTTCCATCTCGTGATCCTCCTGGCTCCGGAAGTGCTTCACGGCATCGGCTGCACTTGCAGCCAAGTCCATATACGGATCTTCCGGACTCCACAGCCGCTCAAATTGGGCATACCTTGCATCCATAAACCGGCGACGCAGCAGAAAAGGCTTGCCAGCCACGATCTCTCCGGCCTGGCGCAGCTCCTCTTTCATAGCCCGCATTGCAGAGCGGGCATCCTTGGCTTCGGCGGTGGCCTTCTTCAGGTCTTCCCGCTCCGATAAGTGCTCCTTTTCAAGAGCCTCATTGCGGTCGGTAGCATCCTTTAATTTCATGGCCAATTCGGCCACCTCCGCCCTGCTTAGGCAGTGTGCAGCCTTTTCGGCTTTCAACTCTTCGCCGCCTTGAGGCAGCCGCTACTCCTTCGGCCTGCTCCTTAGCTAGAGAAAGTTCGCCCAAAGGCCCCCACAGCAGCAGCACCGTCTCAGGTCAACAAAGATATAATTTATCGAGGAGGGCTTCGCCCTTAAATAAAGCGATCGCAGAGAATTTACTTACCTTGCGCCGTCAAGTCGCCGCTGACAAGTGCGATGTCCGTGATCCGCCATGTCAAGTTGCCGACTTAATTCGCAAAATCATTAGTCCGCTGCCCTCGACTATCTGCCACCTGCATAGGGACGGCGGTATTTATTATTTGAGATTTCGATCCTCGACGCCGTCGCTTCCGACAGCCTACCGAGTCCTGTGGGCTACTATCTATACAGGCGATTTTATGTGCAAAACTGTTAAAAGACAAGAGGATGCGCTATTTTGCATACCTCAAATCCCGCCAAAGAAACTCATGGCGGCATTACGCAATTCGCTCTCGGCGGACGAAATCCTTCCAATCACCATACGCATTAACGCACGGTGATCTTCTCAAATGGACGCCTCTCAAGCAGATTCTTCGCCTCCCGCCGACACTAGTAGGCGCCGAACTCTCTCGCCCCTCCGACTCGGGATACCTCCGTGATGACACTTCGCTTCGCCCGCCTCATCTGGCGGCGCTGCGGACGGAGGCGATTGCTTCCATCATCTCCAAAGAAGGTCCCGAAGATGAACTCATCTCGAGAAGGCTGCAGATCCGAACTGCAGATAAATATTTCGTCACGTAAGCACAAATGAAGGTATTTTCTTGCTAATTAACTTCCTTTTTTATACTCACGGCTCGCTGGAGGGCTGATCCTTTGGTGATGATTGTGCGTCCGGATTCTTTCCGGGCGCCGGACCCCTCGGGGAAGATCTCTTCTCACACTTAGGGGCCTTGGCCTCCGGATCTTCGGAGACGGTCCTCTTCTCCCCCTGAAGGGAGGGGTTCTTGGTTCCCCCCTCTTCAGTCGCCCCTTTGGGTGAAATATTAGCTCCTCTATTTCCCCCGTTGCCCCCTTCTGTGGGCGCAACCTCCAACATTCTGACCAGCACGGGCTCCAGTGCGGTCTCTGGGAGGGGGGTCGGACACCTTATCGCCTTGATCGCGCCACCCATTCCTCAGAAAGAACAAAGGGTCGAGGCTAACTCTAGAAAGGCACATAAATGTAATGTCCGGACTCGAGCTACTTACCTGAGTATCCGGCGATCGCGCTTAGGCCTCGCATCCTCGGCTAAATCCGGATACGCCACCGCGGTCCGAAGAACAACTTGTACATCTCCACGGGTGTCGCACCCATGAAGTATTGAGAATCCGAGGTCCCTCCGGTTGAACTCCCATAGACGGAGAGGACGGCGCTTGCAGGCGAAGATGCCCGATTAGCATGACCTGCATCACCTTGATCAGTCGATCTCCTCGCTTGGAGATCTCGAATCCGCCCCGCAGTGAAGGCACGCCTTCAGACGGCCCCAATTGAGCCCCCGGTCGACCCACGACATCAGTTGGTGGAGGTCCCGGCGAAATAGGGTGGCGGCTTTGCTTGTCTGCCCTGAGCGGTGACATAGAACCACTCCGCTGCCACAGTCCAAGTTCCTCTTGAAGGAACCCTCGCCACGGGCATCGACCTTTTGCTTATGGTCGCCTCACAAGACTCGCTGACGCCCGATCATCTTCGCCCACTTGAAGGTCTTCAGCCATAGGCCAAGTGGGGAATGACGCGGAGGAAGGCTTCGCAGACAATAATGAATGCGAGATATGGAGGATGGACTCCAGAGCCAAGTCGTGAAAATCCAGCCCATAGTAGAACAGAGCCCTCTCACAAAGGGATCCGCTGGAAGCCTAAACCCCGACGGAGGTGGGATACGAAACGACGATTCACCGGCTCGAGGGTGGCACAGCCTGCCCTTGGGCAGCAGCTCAGGCGAAACCTCGAGGCTGTACTTGGCCTCACGCAACTCAAGATGTCCTCCTCCGTGACGGAGGAGGGCATCCACCGCCCGGAGGTCGGAGCCGGATATGGTTGAGGGTCCGGCGCCGGATCTCAAGCTCGGGTGTTGGAACCGGGAGCGGAGAAGAGATTCGATGCGAGATTGAAGAACAAGGACAGGCCTTGGTCCTCTTATAAACGGAAGAAATACCAAGGGTCGTCTCCGTGACCGTTTGGATTCCCTTCGATAGAGGAGGCATGGCGACGGAACGGTTGGGTTACCCACGCACGTATTGATGAGAATCCCGAATAAGGGGAACATGATCTCGCTCGACAGACGCGTGCCAAGAAACCGCTTCGCTAAACGTGCTGAGGTGGTATAGTAAAAAACGATTAAAACAAAGGCTTGGTAGCGGTGTGATGACACGCCGCGTAATACGTCAGCAGATTGAACTAAGTGTACATTTTATTCTCTCTACGATGGAATGTGGAATTTATTTAACAGAGCCGGACACTATCCTGGGGTTCATAATCTTCTCTGGATTATTCAAGGCAGGAACCCGCCTTGCAATGCCGAACATTATGCACGCCGGACTTATCGTCATTGAAGACTGGTTCAGGGGCTACTGAGGGAGTCCTGGACTAGGGGGTGTCCGGATAGCTGGACTATCAATATCCGCCGGACTCCAAGACTACGAAGATACAAGATTGAAAACTCCGGCTCGTGTCCGGATGGTACTTTCCTTGGCGTGGAAGGCAAGCTTGGCAATACGGATATGTAGATCTCCTACCATTGTAACCGACTCTGTGTAACCCTAGCCCTCTCCGGTGTCTATATAAACCGGAGGGCTTTAGTCCGTAGGACAACATACATCTCAACAATCATACCATAGGCTAGCTTCTAGGTTTAGCCTCCTTGATCTCGTGGTAGATCTACTCTTGTACTACCCATATCATCAATATTAATCAAGCAGGACGTAGGGTTTTACCTCCATCGAGAGGGCCCGAACCTGGGTAAAAACATTGTGTCCCTTGTCTCCTCTTACCATCCGCCTAGACGCACAGTTCGGGACCCCCTACCCGAGATCCGCCGGTTTTGACACCGACATCAGTATTTACACTTCATATGTTTATCCCCATTGAAAACTTAACCTATGTTGTCATCAATCACCAAAAAGGGGGAGATTGTAAGTGCATCTAGTGCCCCTTAGTGATTTTGGTGTATTGAAGACTTATAGGTTAAGTAACTAATGCGTTTGTGAGTGTACACAGGTCTATAAGTCTATGAGGAGTTTGCTATTTACAGAGAAAGTCGACCCCTAAAAATGAAGTTCTTCGACTGAAGACTTTGATATTCTGAAGACTTTCTAAAGACTTTGAAAGTGAAGAAATTGGTGTGACCTTGAAGACTTGATATCCATTCGAGGAATATGAAGCGTGAAGACTTTTGTTTTTGTAGTTTCATTTTCTCTTTCTTGAGTCATAGGAAACACCGTACTATTAAAGGGGGTTGAGGAAATACTAAGGAAAAATTTCCATGTGATGCTCAACTCAAAATCCTACACCTACCAATCCCTTCGAGTGAAGCCATTGGAAATCTCATACAGCTTCACCAATTTCTTCAAAGGATAGAGACGCAGTTCTTCCGGTCAATGAGGACTTTGCTCGACCGAGGAGTTAGGAATTCGCCAGTCGAATTGGCTACATAGTGAGGAACATGATAGCCCCGAGGAATTTGAGAGTCAAATTTCCGACCATTGTCAGGTCAGCTTCCTGCTGTCCAAAATATCTTATCCACCTAACGGTCATATCATTGAAGGGCATTTATGTCTTATCATGTCGGGCTGCTCCTAGGCTATAAATAGCCGCCTCTACAACCACTAGTTGGTTGGCTGCCCGAGAGAACTTGACACTTGTCATTTGAGAGCAACCCATCCTCCGAGGACTTTGAGCGAAAATCATCGAGTGAGGAAAATCCAAAACCAAACCCCACAAACCCAAAGTGATTGAGCATCATCAAGAAATTGATCCTACCTGGACCCGACGCTTGTTACCTTTGAAGATCGTTCTTCTTCCGCACGGTTAGGCGCCAAGGTCTAGAGTATCCAAGAGGAATTGTGGATCGCCGAGTGACCAAGTCTGTGAAGGTTTGGAAGTCACCAAGACTTACCACGAGTGATTGGACGAGGCCTACGTGGTCTTAGTTCAAGGAGAATACGGTGAGGATGGGTGTCCCGAGTTGCGCTCGAGATCGGGTGTCCGGACTGTGTGTCCTCAAGTTTAAATACTCACCGCTCCAACCAGACGCATAACCGAGAGACAGCAGTTGGAGCTGGTCTACCAAATCATTGTCTTCACCAACCGACGGGTTCTATTTCCTCAACTCTTTCATTTCCTCATTATCGTGTTGAATGTTGTTAATATCTCGGCTTGAAGACTTGACCAAGACTTCCACAAATTCCTCACTCAATTTCTTCACCGCTTCTCTTCATCTTGCTATCCTGTGTTTACGCTTTCCGTACTCTGTGTTAGTTTTCATTTCATCATGATGACTATGTTTGTATCCTGTTATGTTTACTTCTGAGTACATATTCCGCTGCAAGTAGTTCTTCACTAAGGAATTTCCTCACCAGCAAATTCCTCAGTGAAGAATTCATAAAAATCGCCTATTCACCCCCCCTCTAGTCGATATAACGCACTTTCATTAACCACCCATGTCCTCTGTCCGGGAGTTGCAAGTAGTTTCTGGGGTTTGTAGTATGCTGGAGGCCGTACGCAGCGCTGACCCGAGGGGTAGGCTGTGATGCGGTAGGCACGTGGCACGGTGTATCCGGCGCCCGTTTGGTGTCCCGGGAATCCTGCACACATCGTTCGGGGTCGTATGTGGAAACCTCGGCCGGACTCCCTGCGGATGGAACCTGAATAGGCGATAAACCTGGACTAGGGACTTGTGTGGTTAGTCAGGTCGTGGCCGACACCCTCGCAAGGCTTCCGCTTGAAGGTTGCTGAGATACATGACGTGTACATGGCTGTAAGTGGCGAGAGCGTGTGTGAAGAAGTACACCCCTGCAGGGTTAACATCATTTATTCGAATAGCTGCGTCCGCGGTAAATGACCTCTGGGTTGCCTATACAATTCATAGACAAGTGGAAGTGGATACTCTAAAATGCGCAAGATAAGCGTGAGTGCTATGGATGGCGTTCTCGTAGGGAGATGAGAGCGGATCCATAGTAGTGTATTGAAATGGTGAATATGTGGACTCGTGTGCGCCACGTCAAAAGAGTTGCTTGCAGTCGTAGTCTAGAATAGCCACCGAGTCAAAGCTGGCTTGCTGCAGTTAAACCCCACCATCCCTTTATTGATAATGATGCATATGTATCTAGTTCTGATGTAAGTCTTGCTGGGTACATTTGTACTCACGTTTGCTTAAATTATGTTTTGCAGAGAGACTTCAGTCTCGCTAGTAGTTCCGCATGGACTTCGACGTTTAGCTTGTTACCTCAGCTACAATCTTGTGCCCTCGGCAGGATCTGGTAGATAGTCAGGCTTCTCAGCCATTTTCTTTTGTAGATGCCTGTACTCAGACAAGTTAAGCTTCCGCATGTGCTTGTTACTTGTATGCTCTGAATGCTGGGTCATCAGACCCATGTTTTGTAATATCTCGTTCCTCGGAGCCTATTGAATAAATAATTGAGTTGTAGAGTCATGTTGTGATGCCATGTTGTGTTTGTACATATCGAGCATACTGTGTGTATGACTATTGAAATGCTTGGTATGTGGGGGATCCGACAACCTAGTTGTTTATTCTTGGTAGCCTCTCTTACCGGGAAATGTCTCCTAGTGCTTCCACTGAGCCATGGTAGCTTTGCTACTGCTCCGGAACACTTAGGTTGGACGGCATGTGTCCTTCTTCGTTCCTGTGTGTGTCCCTTCGGGAAAATGTCACGCGTTGTTCCTTTAAGTCCTTGTGGCTTGCTACGACTTGGGTTCATACGTTGTTGATCGACACGTTCGTTGTTGGGTCATGTATGCATGTTCATGTAAGTTAGCGCCACCTTGGGTTTACGACTAGTCATGTTGGCCCGGATTCTTCGTCATATGGATGCTAGCAGCACTATCATATACGTGAGCCAAAAGGCGCAAATGGTCCCGGGCCAGGTAAGGTGGTTGTCGGTGTCAAAACAGGCGGATCTCGGGTAGGGGGTCCCGAACTGTGCATCTAAGGTCGATGGTAACAGGAGACGGGGGACACGATGTTTACCCAGGTTCGGGCCCTCTCTATGGAGGTAATACGCTACTTCCTGCTTGATTGATCTTGATGAATATGAGTATTACAAGAGTTGATCTACCACGAGATCGTAATGGCTAAAACCCTAGAAGTCTAACCTATGAGATTATGATTGTCCCCTATGGACTAAACCCTCTAGTTTATATAGATACCGGATAGGACTACGATTGTACAAAGTCGGTTATAGAGAAAGGAATCTACATATCCGAATCGCCAAGCTTGCCTTCCACGCAAAGGAGAGTCCCATCCGGACACGGGAAGAAGTCTTCGGTCTTGTATCTTCATAGCCCAACAGTCCGGCCATGTATATAGTCCGGCCGTCCGAGGACCCCTTAATCCAGGACTCCCTCAGTGGCACCCGTGGGAATACAGTGCGTGAGACCGCAAAGTGATATGATGTGTTACATGCTAGATCGGTGTGACTTGGGATCGGGGTCCTGACACTTCCCATGGTACACCTCATTCCGTACATGCCAATTCCGCCAAAGTGTCATGATAACATAACAGGGAGTCGAGTATCCGATGTGCATCCATCCAAAAGATGAATGATCCAATCAGAACCAGTATTGATGATAGTTTCCACCTTGGGCAATGTCCACATATCTGCCATTGCCGACCATAGTCGTTGGGCCAGAGGGCACCTACATAGTGCATGGAACGAGTTCTCGCATTCCATACCACAAAGAGCACATATGTCGGATGTTTCAAGTTTCCTCCCTTTTTTGTTTTCAAGAGTGGCCAAATAATTTGTTGCGACCCGCCAGGCAAACACTCATACCTTAGGGGGGGGGCAGGGCACCGCCACACTGCCTTCCAGATGGCACGCATGTCATCCGGTGCCCTGCTCGTGGCGCATGCGATAGTGCGGTTCTGGTTCTCAAGTGCAAGCCTGTATGCACTTCGGAGGCTGAAGATGCCTCGTGTATCAGGCGCCCACGAGAGGACATCCTCCAGACGCCGTGGGCTGGGCTTGATAGCCAATATACATTGGACGTCTGTGGCCCAAAAATGCTGCTGGAGGAGATTGGTGCGTCACCGTCCGTTGGCACCGAGGAGCTCAGACACACGCCGAAGACGACTGGTGGCACGAGGTGTGATCGGCCTATATGACGTGGGCATAATACAAAGTCCTCATGTGGTTAACAAAGTAGAGTATTTAACAAAAAACTACCACATTTCCTCAAACCATGCCTACAAACTATCACTTTACAAATTTGTGCTGAAAACTACCATTTTTTCACTAATCTTTGACTAAAAACTACCATGTCGGGAAAGTGCCTGATTCGCCTCTTCCAAATGCCTTTCTGACAGGATGGGCCCACAAGCCAGGTTGACCGTTAACTTTGACCGTTAAGTTGACCATTATTACAGGTGAGGCCCACCTATCAGCATCAATCTTCTTCCTCCTCCTCTCTCCCTTGCATTTCCTCGAACACCTCATGTGCACTCCGCGCTCTTCTCCATGGCGAGCCCCGGCGAAGCCTCTCCGGCGCTGGTCGGGACTGGAGACGGCGGCGCAACCACGCCGGCTGGAGCCGCCTCGGCCGTGGTGGGCTCCTTTGTTGGAAATAATCTTGATTATTAGGTTTGGTTAAGTCCTGGCACGTGTAGGATATGCTAGTTTCCTAGTTGAGTCAAGTTCAAGATGAAAGTATAGGAGTCCATGCTAGTTTAGCTAGCTGATTAAGTTGTGTCTCTACGCGAGTAGTAGGTAGAGTCCGCTGGGATTAAGTACGTGAGTCGAGTTTAAGCCGTTCAAGGTCCAAGTAGCTGTCCGAGTAGAAGTAGGATGAGTTGGACGTGAGGGCTTGGCTGAACGTATATATATACACGGGCGCACCATGGCTATTGTAACACCGTGAGTCAAAAAACCGTGGAAAACAGAAAATCAATAAAGAGAAGAGAGGCACGACACGTGCCTTTGGCAAAAGTTTCTGCGTGCGCGTGTTCATCGTGATTTGATGTGATCGATCCTGTGGGCGAGTTCCAACAATTGGTATCAGAGCAAGGTTTGAGGTGAAGCTGCGCTTGCCCCGGGGTGGCGACCTGACTAGTGCCTCGGGGCGGGCAATACAGTCGCCGGTGATGCGACAAGGAGCGGGCAATATAGTCGCTGGATGGAGTGACGGACGAGGAGGATCAGGCGATCGTCGTTCATTGGAGCGACAAGGAGGGAAACGGCAGGTTGTCATCAGAAAGAAGGTGGAAGGAGATCGTTGATGGGAGAGATGGTGCCGAGGTGCGGTGCTGAAACTCATCAAGATCGTCATCCGGGGGAGTCGGATGAGTCAAGGTGTCGTGCGAGTTTGCACGGTCGACCGCCGTTAAGCGTCGTGAGTCGCCGCCGTGTCCAAGTGCTCGCCTTGGTAATGATTCGCTGAAGTGGAAGCGGTGCACGGTGTTCCGTGAGTCATGTCCATGTCCTCGTGGAGCGCCCCGGTTGCGGCCAAGATGGATTCGTGTGATGTCAAGGCGGGCGATGGCAAAGCGGCCATCGTAGCGAGGATGTGTGCGGCAAAGGAGAGTGGATCTGCCGCAAGCAAGTACAAGGAGTATGGTGCGAACCGAAGTTTAAGGCAGCGCCAAGCAATGGCGGTGGCACAACATTGTAGAGCAAGGAGGTTCGCATGTTTCGGCGCGGTCATACTCGGTAATGGATATGACAATTGAAGATCAAGCTCGGCGTAGTGGGACACCGACCGCTTAAGTTGAACAACGTGAAGACTGATGATGCATCCAGTCTTGCACGTTGCACGCGTAGATGCGACCGTGTGGGCTGGTAGTCCGGATTGTACGTTGAAGTTTGTATCGACAAGTCCCGAGTCAACCGTGAGTCAAGACAAGACGGAGCATATGGAAGATGGCAAGTCAAGATTAGGGAGAGATTGTTGGAAATAATCTTGATTATTAGGTTTGGTTAAGTCTCGCACGTGTAGGATATGCTAGTTTCCTAGTTGAGTCAAGTTCAAGATGAAAGTATAGGAATCCATGCTAGTTTAGCTAGCTGATTAAGTTGTGTCTCTCTGCCGAGTAGTAGGTAGAGTCCGCTAGGATTAAGTACGTGAGTCGAGTTTAAGCCGTTCAAGGTCCAAGTAGTGTCCGAGTAGAAGTAGGATGAGTTGGACGTGACGGCTTGGCTGAACGTGTATATATATACACGGGCAGACCATGGCTATTGTAACACCGTGAGTCAAAAAACCGTGGAAAACAGAAAATCAATAAAGAGAAGAGAGGCACGACACGTGCCTTTGGCAAAAGTTTCTGCGTGCGCGTGTTCATCGTGATTTGATGTGATCGATCCTGTGGGCGAGTTCCAACAATTGGTATCAGAGCAAGGTTCGAGGTGAAGCTGCGCTTGCCCCGGGGTGGCGACCTGACTAGTGCCTCGGGGCGGGCAATACAGTCGCCGGTGATGCGACAAGGAGCGGGCAATATAGTCGCTGGATGGAGCGACGGACGAGGAGGATCAGGCGATCGTCGTTCATTGGAGCGACAAGGAGGGAAACGGCAGGTTGTCGTCAGAAAGAAGGTGGAAGGAGATCGTTGATGGGAGAGATGGTGCCGAGGTGCGGTGCTGAAACTCATCAAGATCGTCATCCGGGGGAGTCGGATGAGTCAAGGTGTCGTGCGAGTTTGCACGGTCGACCGTCGCTAAGCGTCGTGAGTCGTCGCCGTGTCCAAGTGCTCGTCTTGGTAATGATTCGTTGAAGTGGAAGCAGTGTGCACGGTGTTCCGTGAGTCATGTCCATGTCCTCGTGGAGCGTCCTGGTTGAGGCCAGTATGGATTCGGTGTGATGCCGAAGGCGGACGATGGCAGCGGCCATCGAAGCGAGGATGTGCGCGCAAAGGAGAGTGGATCTGCTGCAAGCAAGTACAAGGAGTATGGTGCGAACCGAGTTCAAGGCAGCGCCAAGCAATGGCGGTGGCACAACATTGTAGAGCAAGGAGGTTCTCGCATGTTTCAAAGCGGTCATACTCAAGGTACGGATATGACAGCTTGAAGATCAAGCTCGGCGTGTAGTGGGACACCGACCGCTTAAGTTGAACGACGTGAAGATCGATGATGCATCCAGCCTTGCACGCTGCACGCGTAGATGCGACTGTGTGGGCTGGTAGTCCGGATTGTACGTTGAAGTTTGTATCGACAAGTCCCGAGTCAACCGTGAGTCAAGACAAGACGGAGCATATGGAAGATGGCAAGTCAAGATTAGGGAGAGATTGTTGGAAATAATCTTGATTATTAGGTTTGGTTAAGTCCTGCACGTGTAGGATATGCTAGTTTCCTAGTTGAGTCAAGTTCAAGATGAAAGTATAGGAGTCCATGCTAGTTTAGCTAGCTGATTAAGTTGTGTCTCTACGCGAGTAGTAGGTAGAGTCCGGCTGGGATTAAGTACGTGAGTCAGAGTTTAAGCCGGTTCAAGGTCCAAGTAGCTGTCCGAGTAGAAGTAGGATGAGTTGGACATGAGGGCTTGGCTGAACGTGTATATATATACACGGGCAGACCATGGCTATTGTAACACCGTGAGTCAAAAAACCGTGGAAAACAAAAAATCAATAAAGAGAAGAGAGGCACGACACGTGCCTTTGGCAAAAGTTTCTGCGTGAGCGTGTTCATCGTGATTTGATGTGATCGATCCTGTGGGCGAGTTCCAACAATTGGTATCAGATCAAGGTTCGAGGTGAAGCTGCGCTTGCCCCGGGGTGGCGACCTGACTAGTGCCTCGGGGCGGGCAATACAGTCGCCGGTGATGCGACAAGGAGCGGGCAATATAGTCGCTGGATGGAGCGACGGACGAGGAGGATCAGGTGATCGTCGTTCATTGGAGCGACAAGGAGGGAAACGGCAGGTTGTCGTCAGAAAGAAGGTGGAAGGAGATCGTTGATGGGAGAGATGGTGCCGAGGTGCGGTGCTGAAAATCATCAAGATCGCCATCCGGGAGTCGGATGAGTCAAGGTGTCGTCTTGAAGTTTGCACGATCGATCGTCCGTTAAGCCTCGTGAGTCGCCGCCGTGTCCAAGTGCTCGCCTTGGTAATGATTCGTTGAAGTGGAAGCAGTGCACGGTGTTCCGTGAGTCATGTCCATGTCCTCGTGGAGCGCCCTGGTTGCGGCCAGTATGGATTCGGTGTGATGCCGAAGGCGGACGATGGCAGGCGAAGCCATCGTAAAGCGAGGATGTGTGCGAGCAGTGGAGAGTGGATCTGCTGCAAGCAAGTACAAGGAGTATGGTGCGAACCGAGTGCAAGGCAGCGGCCAAGCAATGGCGGTGGCACAACATTGTAGAGCAAGGAGGTTCTGCATGTTTCCAGGCGGGTCATACTCAGTGTACGGATATGACAGTTGAAGATCAAGCTCGGCGTGTAGTGGGACACTGACCAGTTAAGTTGAACGACGTGAAGACTGATGATGCATCCAGTCTTGCACGTTGCACGCGTAGATGCGACCGTGTGGGCTGGTAGTCCGGATTGTACGTTGAAGTTTGTATCGACAAGTCCCGAGTCAACCGTGAGTCAAGACAAGACGGAGCATATGGAAGATGGCAAGTCAAGATTAGGGAGAGATTGTTGGAAATAATCTTGATTATTAGGTTTGGTTAAGTCCTGGCACGTGTAGGATATGCTAGTTTCCTAGTTGAGTCAAGTTCAAGATGAAAGTATAGGAGTCCATGCTAGTTTAGCTAGCTGATTAAGTTGTGTCTCTACGCGAGTAGTAGGTAGAGTCCGGCTGGGATTAAGTACGTGAGTCAGAGTTTAAGCCGGTTCAAGGTCCAAGTAGCTGTCCGAGTAGAAGTAGGATGAGTTGGACGTGAGGGCTTGGCTGAACGTGTATATATATACACGGGCAAACCATGGCTATTGTAACACCGTGAGTCAAAAAACCGTGAAAAACAGAAAATCAATAAAGAGAAGAGAGGCACGACACGTGCCTTTGGCAAAAGTTTCTGCGTGCGCGTGTTCATCATGATTTGATGTGATCGATCCTGTGGGCGAGTTCCAACATCCTTGACCAGCTTGGCCGCGACCGCAAGCGTGCAAGGCGTTGCGCTGGCTTGCATGCTAGCCTTAGCCTCCCGTGCACTTCTAGCTTGTGTGCATGTTGGCCGCGGCCTTGCGTGCGTGCGCAGCCGCCGCCGCGTGCTGGCGTGTTCGGAGCCGTGCGCGCAGCCGCTGCCACCGCGTGCTGGTAGGCTGGCCACCATCGCCGCGAGCGTGCGTGTGCGGAGCCGTGCGTGCAACCGCCGCTGCGTGTTGGCCGGCTGGCCGCCATCACCGTGAGCGTGCATGTGTGGAGTCGTCGTCGAGGAAGGTGCCTCCCCGCGGCGCGACCTGCAGGCGCTGCGAGCCATCGGGTGATGGCCTTGGCCTGGGCCTTCCCACGGCGCGTCCCGGCCGGCATTACTCCGACGGCGGCGCGCCGTCAACGGCCTGGGCAGAGCGGCGCGAGCGGTGAGATTTGGTTAGGTGATGGGTTAGTGGGTAGATTAGGGATAGGTTAGTGGTTTGTTAAGATTAGATGGGCCACGGCCCGCGGGGTTAGATTAGCCTAACTAGTTGTATTTAGGCCGGATATCTCAAAAAAAAAGTTGTATTTAGTACGTTTTTCTCGGGAAAAAAGTAATTAGTATGTTCGTTGAAAACTTGAGAAATTTAACTAACACTGACATATGGGCCCCATATGTCATAATCATAACGGTCAATCTAATGAAGTTGACTACTGTGCCATGTCAGCGCCTGCGTGTGCGCCAACCCTGTCATAATTCAGTCACTAGTGTTTTTGATAAATTTGTCAAAAATTTATAGTTTTCGGCACAAATTTATAAAGTGATAGTTTGTAGACACAGTTTAGACACGGTTGCACGAAATGTGGTAGTCTTCCGTCAACAAAGTATGTCACATAGGCATAATACAGAGCCAAAGTGTATGCACTGACTATAATTCAGGTATTCCTAAATCTAATTATCAAAGTGAAATTTAGTACACTGGCTATAATTCAGGTATTCCTAAATCTAATGATCAAAGTGTTCAGCTGTATTTTGGGGGTTCCTAAATCCAATGATGAAGTGTCCAGTGATCTCCGATGTCCAAAAAAGAGTACTCATGTTGTAAAGTTAAGTTTAGTTGCACCTACTTTTAGGTCTTCATATTCCCTCCCTCGCTTTGTCCTCATTGCATTCATCTTATCTACTCCCTCCGTTCTTAAATACAAGTCCTTTCAAAGATTTCATTATGGTCTATATAGAAGCAAAATGAGTGAATCTACACTCGAAAATATGTCTATATACGTTTGTGGTGGAATATTAAAAAAAAATTACATTTAGAACGGAGGGAGTACTTTATATCTCATCTTATCTACTCTGTATCTCCCCGACCGGGAGTACTTTATATCTCATCTTATCTACTCTGTATCTCCCCGACCTTGCATGGTAGCGTCTGGATTTACGTCGCAATAACAACGACAACAACAACAACAGCGTAGCGGATTCACGTCGCAACAACAACATCAACAGCAGCGTAGCACGCTAATAGCAATAGAACACCCTACACGTCGCCGGCAAGGTGATGATGTAATAAACCACACAAAGCATGCAGGAGGAGGAAGAAGGGGCACGACGAAGCCGTTGTTATTTATTTATTGTATTGTACACAACGTTGTTTACAGAGCATCAAGAAGACCCTGCTGCATCATCTCCACTCCACTCCTTCAGCGTCCATTATTTGAGTCGTCGTAGATGGCGACTGGTGACTTAGGTGAGAGCTCAGTTCTCGTGATCCCAGATGTCAGATGCACTCTTGTACGGCCCATGGGTCTTGTTCACGAACAGCTCCTCCCCGGTCAGCACACGCTTCTGCGACAAGCACCAGGGACCATTCACGAGGTTAAAAACGTACGCCTAATCATCTTCTAACTTAAGACTGGAGTTGCAGCTTTCATAAGTACTCCCTCCGTCCGGGTTTATTAGGCCTAAAGACAACTTTTCTTAGACCAAGACACATAGTAATTTGCTCACATTAATTCTTTCATTCCATTTCCAATGCACTCTCTCACATGCATGCAACCAATGAAAAAGCATGCATGAAGTGTATTAATTGTCTATCATGGCACCAACAACAATGACTTTCAATGCGACCAATGAAATGGTTGCATGCATGCATCTTTCCAAAGCGAGGCCTTATAAAAAGAGACATCTTTCAATGCGACCAATGAAATGGTTGCATGCATGCATTTTTCCAAAGCGAGGCCTTATAAAAAAAGACATGCTTGTGATGCTAAGAGGCCTAATAAACCCGGACGGAGGGAGTAGTGTCACAGTCGCTCACCTCATCTTTGATGCTGCACAGGACCTTGAAGTCCTCCTCAGGGATCTCCCACCCGAACACCTGGATGTTCTCCTTGATCCTCTCGTCTTTGCTTGACTTGGGAATCACGCTCGTCCCCCTCTGCAGAGCCCACCTGATGAGCACCTGCCCCGGGGTCTTGTTCAGCTTGTTAGCCACCTGCAGTTCAATGGTTTGAGTTGAGCCACTACACACACAGCACACGTAATTTGAATACTAGCCTGGATTCAACAGGGGAAAATGTATATGTTCTGATCTCTGAACATGCACACCTTCTCGACAACCGGGTCATGCGCAAGGTTCTTCTCTGAAGAACCCAATGGGGAGTAAGCCTGCATAAAGGAAACAAGCATACCATTAAGCACTTCTGTTTTGAAAACAGAAAGGCTGCTGAGACATTATTACACCATCAAGGCCATTTTATCATTTATCATGTCTCGTTTTCAGGAGAGATGCCTTACGGTGACATGGATCCCGCGCTTCTTGCAGGCCTCGAACATCTTGTCGTTCTTCCAACCAGGGTGCATCTCCATCTGTCAGATCAAGTAAGTAACAAACATACGGTCAAAAAACTGGGTTCGCTAAATGTCGCCTTACGGATCAAATCCGAGGGTTCTCAACCTGGCAAACGGCCGGTGGAATCTTTGCGGACCGTAGCAGCCGGTCGAGCTTGGTCACGGTGTAATTGCAGACGCCGATGTCCTTGACCAGTCCGTCCTTGACGAGGTTCTCCATCTCCTTCCACACCCCCTCCATGTCGAATTCCAGCACCTCCCCTGCTTCCGGAGGCTGGTGCGCCCCGTCTTTCAGCCGGAACGGCCAATGGATCTACATTCGTTGTAGTTTCGTTTCAAAATTTTCGCATTTCAGTATGCACTATGCAGTGCATGTCACAGGAAATACTACATGCTTAAGCATGACAAGGTCTGCACCACATCTAGGTTGCCGATTCCAGATCGCCACCATAATTACTGTACCCATAAACTGAACCAGCAACTAAACAACAAGATAATAGTAAAAGTATAAGCAGTATTAACCACTACACTGTCCCTTATTACCAGACAAAGCAACAATCATGGCACGGGTTTCCTTCTTCTTACATGGTAAAGATCGATGTAGTCCAACTGTAAATCCTTGAGCGTGTTCTCCAATGCTGGCCGCACCCTCTCAGGGACCAAGTTGGTGCACCTAGAGAAAGTAGCCAAAATATCGACCAAAATTCAGATGCTTCAAACACGCCGTAGGTTACCGACATTGAAGGACAATCTATGACTCTGCACATAAGTATTAGTACGTACCATAATTTTGAAGTGACGAACAAATCTTTCCTGTCGATTCCAGCTTCCATGGCAGCTCTAAGCCCTTTGCCGACCTGAAATCAAGCAGTTGGTGTTCGTTCACGCTTACTACGCTAAGCTAGGCTAGTACAGAACCGGGATACTGGTATAATGATGTACGTATATAGATTACCTCCTTTTCTACTCCGTATTCAGCAGCTGTGTCCACATGCCTGTATCCAGCCTGCAGCCATCATACATACATTCAGGTTATTCAGCATAATCCCACTGTCATTTCCGAGCGAACTAGCCAGAGTTCTGTAGTGCAAAACTGTATCTGAGAACCCAAGCAAGGGCATGCCGATATACATACCTCGGTTATGGCCGTCTGAACGGAGTGAGCAGTATCCGAGCCAGCCCTCCAGGTGCCCAGCCCAACGGCCGGCATGGCATGCCCGCTCTTGAGAACGAAGTGGTCTTGCTTCTCCTGCCCCATCGTCGCCTTGGCGCTCGCCATGGATGATCACGCCTTCTGAATCTCAAACCTCTCTTCTCTTCTCACGCCTCTTCTTCTCTCTAGTGTTCGCGGGCAGCTTCTTTATTCCACGGAGGAAGCAGACATGGCTTCACGCCTGATTATATAGGGATGGAGAGTTCTAGGAAGAAATGCCACGTACATCTGCATACATGGACAGATGGCGGGAGGTCACCGCCTAAAGAACTTAAGTGTCGCCATGCTACGGTGCATGGATCACGGGTTGCACTGGGGGAACTCGCCAGAACCCATATAGCTGGCCAGCAACACAGCAAAAAATGTCACTTGGCTGAAGGTACCAGAATGTTTACCTGCCGTCTCTCTGGACGATGACGAGGAAATAAAGTTGGCTTTATAGCAGGCAGAAAGATTTCGGGGCTGTTTGGTTCTAGGCCTAGCATTGCCGCACTTTGCCACACATTTCTGCCAAGCTTGCCTAAGGTTAGTTCATTAAAATGAGAGCCACAAGTTGGCAAGCCTAAGAAATCTTGCCACATTTTTTATGTGTATGCCATGTGGGGCCCAAGCGTGGCTTGCCTAAGATGTGGCTTGAACCAAACACTCACCTAAGGGCTCCTTTGATTCAAAGGATTTACATAGGAATTTTGGAGGATCATAATCCTTAGGATTTTTTCCTATGTTGGTTGTTTGATTCAAAGGATTGAATCCTACAGGAATTTTTCCTAAGGATTTCTTTGTACTACTTTCAATAGGATTTCTAGCATCCACTCAAACCTCTTTGAAAGAATCCTTTGTTTTTCCTATGATGCAATCAAACAACCCAAAATCCTATAGGATGGAGATGGGCATGACATTTCAATCCTATGTTTTTCCTATTCCCGTGTTTTCTGAATCCTGTGAATCAAAGAGGCCCTAAGTTGGTCAAACTTGCCTGACTTTAGGTGTGGCAATCTTTGAAAAAGTTAGTCACAAACCAAACAGGCCCTTCATTGCAACAGGTTGAGGCCTATGCCACACTTTCTACACCTTATTCACCCGATATTGTTTGAAACTAACCTGAATTTACAGCAGATTAAAGTTGCGACTCGCAGCCCTTGATTGCTGCTGCGAATTACTAATCCACGAGATACTGATCGTGTTCTCTTCTCCTTTACATATGTGTAAAGTACAAACTACAGCAGTATGTTTGTTACCGCAGAAAAATGACTGACTGAGAACTACAGTACAAACTACAGCAGTATGTTTGTTACTCCAAAAAAATGACTGACTGAGAACTATAGTAAATCATGCTTCTTTGATTTAAGTCTACAACTTTCCCACAGCAGATTTAAGTCTACAACTCAAAGCCCGTAATTGCTGATGCCAATTGATACACTAGACACTCATCGTCTTCTCCTTACATATGTAAAGTAGTGATCTAAACACTCTTATATTTTTTTACGGAGGGAGTACAAAGTATAAACTACAAGAGTATATTTACTCTATTAAAAATGGCTAACTGCAGTAACTTATTGTTTTTCTCATATGAATAGTCCATTCCTGGTCGATCAAAGAGTGAGGCTCAGCATCGTAGCAACCAGACTCCATTCGCTATCTTGAACCTATATACATATATGGTTGTGGACTTTGAAGCCGACGGAAAGCGACCAAATCACTTGGTCGGATCACTCGATCGGTCCGCGTTGCTGCTGCTGCCGTCATCCGGGTTCTGTACATCGGTTCTACCGCCCTCTAACTGGGATGTTTCAGGTGGTGTGGTGACCTCATCAGAAGGAAGCTGTTCCTGAATCTTCTGTATTCCAGTGTACCGAGCAAGATCAACCCATTGCTGCAGCAAACATAGTAGCAAGTGAGGAGGGAGAAAGGTACAAGTACCAGCATGTGCTAGTGTTAGGGACCTTTTTAATAAACATATCGCTTGCTTGGAAAATCCAAAAGGTATGCAGATTACTTCCTACCATCCGATAATAAGTATGAAATGTAATGAACGGTTGATGATTTCCTCACAACAATATGAGCTAATCACGCCCTTCTCAGCTTTCTTGTCATGAAATTTTTATGTTTGCTTACTCTTTAGTGTTCTGTTTGCTTAGGGTAAACAGTTTGAGACTACAGTATGCTACCAGCACCACAAATCTTAGGGCGTGTTTGGTTGAGCTGTGGATTTCAAAAGAGCAGCTGTGGGCTGTGAGAAAGCTGATGTGAGCTGAGAACTGTGGAAAAGCTGTAAGTTGTTTGGTCGAAACAACTGTAAAACTGTAGATTTGGCATAAATTGCCTTGTTTAATGCTGATTGACCGCAAAGCAACGATGAAGTGCCCAACCTGTGTTCCCAAGTATGAGTTGGCTGTCCTTGCTACAAAGGACAAGAGACCAGCAAGAAGTGGCTGATTATACTGAGTTGCCAGGCTCTCTCCCAGTCGATGCTCCAATAAGCCAGCAATTATCTTCAACATAATAAACATAGTAAACAAAATTAGATAAATTGTCCTAGAACAAATAAGCTGGCAGTGGATCAATTTTCCATTGGGACTCGTTGAAATGCAGAAAGTCTTGTTTTAGGTCTAGTTTACATACAGCGGAACATGCCAATATACAAAGATATATTGCATATATTACCAGATTGCAAATAAGCAAGAATTTCTCAATTTCCCATACCGAGACTTAAACACAAAGAAGGTTATTTATAAGCAGTACATCTCAACAATAACCAACTTATGCCAGGAACTATAGTTACTTGTGCAACTCAAAAGATCAATATAACTAATTAGGGTTGATGATAATTAGTTACAGACCTCGGGTACCACTCAGGCAGAAAGATGTAAATTTGAGGTAGAGGTTTCATACTTCCACAACAAAACATAATCTAGACCTTTCAACTGAAAGCAACTAAGTTACTCCAACAAGTTACCTGATACCGCAAATTTGCTGATGTTCCAAGAAAGCAACTATAAACAGCTGCCGACTTCAAAACAGGAGCTCTCTTTCGCCCTGCTCCCACACTCTCAGAAGGTTTCAGCACTCCTCGAGCAGCATACAGGAGATCTGAGGAAAGTCCAGCCCCAACACTAGAAATAAACCCCACACCAGCAAGTTTCAAACCACCAACTATTACTGCAGCAACCCTCTGGTTCATATTCCAGTTCTGACCAAAGGTATTTTTTTGGAAAGCATTATCTGGCAATGATCCCAAAAGGCCTTTAACAAAGCCCAAGCTCTGACCAGAATCATCATCAGTAAAAGAAAGCACTGAAATAGTTGGAGCAGGTAGCCACACTGTAAAAAAATCGACAACAGACCCTCTAATAGTATCTGTGAGGACATAGTCAATTTCCTCAAAAAATCGCCCTTTCCGTCTTTCATACTGTGCTAGTAGAGTGGTTGAAATTGATATAGCCTCTTCAATTGCTAATCTTTGAAGGAATTTTGGGTCTGCAAGCAATCTTTCCCGGAAACCCTGCAACAGTTGATTGGCTTGAATGAATTTTTATATAATGGAGTCTTATTACAATAGTTATTGTGTTTTGAAATCAAGAACAGCATGTGCTTCAAAGTCTCAAAAGGATTTCCAGAAACACCAATCAGATAAATTAACAAGATATATAGGTGGAAAGGACCAATGAGCAAAACAGAATTAACGAAATATTTTCTTACTTGGAATCGGTGAATTAGCTCAGTCATAACAGGGTTTTTGTCGAGGTCAAAGAAGTTCTGCAATATCTCAGGAGAAACAACTCCAAGATCTATTCCTTTCTGAAGATCCTGCAATAGTTCAGTGAAAGAGTTCCATTAGCCAAACTATATAAAATCCAACTCTGCGACGGTAAGGAAATGTTTTGGCTACAGAAGTTTGTTTTACTAACAGAGATTTGACCGTGGCTGCTTTCATTAAATACCTGGGGTAAAGCTTCAGGCCTCCTGCCAGCAGCATTCATAACTCTAGCAATTTCGGCACGGTCAAAGCAATTTCTGGTGCAAGTTTTAGCCGCTGAATACCATAAGAAATCAGCAACTGGTATTTGACCTTCCCTCCTTATGCTCTGTCTTTCAGGATCAAGTAGTACCACAACTTGGCCTTTCTTCGGCAACTTTTTAGATACTCTGGCAGGAACACCAGTTCCTCGTGACCCATATATAAGATGGCTTGCACCCGCCACAACAATTAGCATCCCTGGAGGATCTTTACCATTAAGTTCTTTCATAATAATCTGAGACATGGTATAATCATCAACTACTCTTGCTTGTGCTGATAAATATGAATTTGGACCAAAAGGAGAGTCACGAGTTGATGTAATATTCTCTATGAATGACCGGCCAGACCTAAAACCAGAAATGAAGCCAGAGCCTGCTGGAGGAGCATATTCCTTTCTTTCTGCTTTCGAAAGGCCTCCAATCCCCTCTGCCTGGACAGTTCTTTTCACCTACTCAATAAGAGAACGTTAAATCCTACTCATATTCATAGGTTAAAAAGTATGCAGAAGACTGTTAAAAAAAAGTATGCAGAACATAACAGTATGCAAATTGTATGATGGTTTTCAGAATTAGACTCATTCAATAATTTATGCCGAGTTGTCTAGGTACTCAATGGCGCCCATGCCTGCTAAAGCAGTTGTACGGCAAGCTACAGAAAAAACTGTTTCACAGGATGTAGCAAAACAACTGCAATCAAGTACGGATATAAGATTAACTAGTAGGCATCAAGGAAAAAACTTTGCAGGTGTAGGAAATTAGAAGAATTTGAATCGCTGGTGCACAATGGTATTGGTAATAAAATGTTAGAAGTTCCTGCCAAGTGTTGAATACAATGAATAGATTATAGAAGCTACCAATCACCTGCAGTGGGGTTCCACTAGCAACAAGCTTAATTCCATTATCACGACAGAAATTTAGAAGAGGTTCATACTCCTGCCAGCGCTCTGATGGCCAGTGCGACGTGTACAACTTTAGGATGCTGCCATCAATCCTACATAAAGCATAAGCTTCTAAAATGTCACAAAAAATGAAGCGAGGTCTCACTCAAGAATGCATTTCATTTCTGGATAATGGATTTTCTCATGAAGATGAGATCAATGTTACTACTTCAAATATGCTCCATCAGCATTGAAATCCTATAACGTTAATTGTGATAGAAATACTGCGGTAACTGCACTGTTAATTAGAAACAGAGATGTAACTCATATAACTTCCATCATTCTTATAATAAAGATAAGGTATTAAGGAGAAAAGGACATAGTCTATTCATCTATTAAGTGGACACCAAGTATATTTCATCTCAGGCCCAAAATTGAAGTATACTTCATCTGTTGAAAATAACCATTGTGAACAAATACAGATTAAATGGAACACAGTAGCCAGGTAGAAGGGCTAACGATGATATTCCGGTAGTTATTTAATGCATTGCATGTCTCACAACAAATAAAAAAGGTACAGACATGTCCACAGCTCCACGTCACTACTCAGCGCTCCAAGCAAAGATCCCAAGCTCTATGTGTTACCCAAACTGATCTCAAGCACCAGAGTTTTTTTGAAAGAAAGAACAAGCACCAGAGTTTTTTTTTTTTTTTTGAAAGAAAGAACAAGCACCAGAGTTTGAATAAGGTCTATCAGTCTATGACTCTGGTGGCCCCAAGCTCTGTGTGTTACCCAAACTGATCTCAAGCACTGTTGTTCAGGCCTGATACTTATAATCTTGATCACACGGCTTGCTAGTTGCTAGTGGCAGATTATGCCAACAGGTAGGTTCCAATGATGGAAAATTAGAGAGATCAGAGTTCAATACTACGAGCACGCTAATCTCCTGAGACGATGAGATGTCAATGAACCATAACACGAGCCCGTAATGTCCAACAAGCGTCAAGCGGACAGAACTAAAATTCCAGGGATTTCTCGACATGCGATTGCAAACAGGTGCACCATGTTCTTATCGGAAGCAATTCTCCGGATAACTTTGATTAAAATTGTATAGGGGTAGCTAGCGCACCTTCCGCTCATGAAGTCGTCGAGCTGCTGCTGGAGATCGCAGGGGAAGGCCTCGAGCGCGAGGGCCAGGCGCCTCTCGGCCTCGGCGCAGCGGGCGGCGAGCTTGGTGACGATCTCGAGCTCGAGGACGCGGTCGTCGGGGTCGGGCACGAGCTCGGCCTCGCCGAGGTAGACGACCCTGGCGGACGCCAGCTTGTCCCACACCCGGCCCTTGGCCTCCCTCCCCACCGCCTGCGGCTCCCCGATGACGGTCGCGTCGTACACCCTCGACACGGCCGACTCGTCGCCCTCCGGCTCCTTCTCCTTCGTCGGGGGCGGCGGGGCGGGGGCCGGCGACTCGGCGGGGGACGGTGGGGGGGGCGCCTGGTCATCGGCGGCAGCGGCGGGGGCCGCGCGAAGCACGGCGGAGGCGGCGGCGAGGGAGGGGACGAGGAGGAGGAAGTCGCGGCGGGAGGAGGCCGAGGCGGAGACGCTGCGGCGAGGAGAGGAGGAGGAGGGTGAGGGGATGGCGCCGGAGGTGAGGGGCTTGGTGCCGAGGCGGGAGCGGGGAGACGGGAGGAGCGGTTTGAAGGAGGCGGCGGCGGCGTTTCTGAGCGGCGCGCGGGACATTTTCGGAGCTCCGCTTCGCCGGCAGCACCGCGGCCGCGGGGGCGGGGGACAAACGATCTCTTGTGCGTAGTGTAGTGAAGAAAATCTCTTCTTCCCTTGACCTTGATAGCCATCTTCTTGTGGTTGTGGTGATGGATGATAAACTCACTTAGAATTTGAATTTGTGCTGTGGCCATTTGGAGATTTATTAAGTTTTCAAATAAGACCGTATGTCGTCAGTGCTTTTCGTCTAAAATGTTTTTAACTTGCGGACTTTTTTACAGGCAATTTGTGAGATTTCAATCAAACCTAGCAAAAGAGACTTTTATTTTGGTGAGAAACTCGGTTGAATTTGTGACGGTGGTAGGATTTCCATGGTCGAACACTCCTCAGCCGCATCATGTAAGCTTGGCACCCGGCCATCCACATCGACGCGATTCCTACTGGACATGTGCACAAGACGACGACGAGGGAAATACTGGTAGGGCGGAGATATCACGCGACTCCCAAACTTGGCAATGGGTATGCAGAGAAGAAAAAAAAAGTGCATGTGGGCAACTGTGGTCTCCAAATGCACATTTGGATAAGTAAAGATAGCCAGCCACACGCTCGTCAGCCAGCCCAGTCAGCAGTCGGCAGCGTGTGAAAGCTGGATTCGTTGTGTTTGCCACTGGCACGATGCAAACCAGATGCTTCTTTTTGTGTCACAAAATATTTCACCGTGGCAAGAGAGAAAGATCGTGTGCTCAAACCAAATATTACTAGTCCTGTTTCACCTCTCTTTTTTCAGTCCATTGTACTATATAATTAGACCAGATAGCCGCAATAAATTATCGCGCAATTGTACAGATCTCAAGAGGAGGTTGCATCACAATGGCAAAACTGGAGAGAACAAAGGAAAGGTTGTGACGGCGTTGAAGTCAGGGGCAAAATCCACTGCTATACTAGTAACTGTACACCAAAGCTGCATGCCTGCATCAGTTGCTCCTGTTCGCGTATACTTTAGTTTCCTCTGCGACCTTTCCCCACATATTAGCAAAATGGTCCGAATATGAGACCTGCCAATTCATATCAAAGAGGTTATTACGCTGTTGCAGTTCCTGACACACATTTCATAGTCAAAATAGTGCAATATATTCATACCTGGTTTACAACAAATCCTTTCAGCATCTCAATAAGATCCCGACGCCTATCCTTGTCAAATCTTTTAATTTCAGTCATGTTATTTTCCTGCATTCAACAGAGAAGGTAAATGGCAGAAGGGCAAAATTATAATTCTTTCGGATGCAGTATGATTCCAAAATTCAGTAACAGACACTCCCAACATTCCCAGAGGAGGCCTACAAAAATTGATGTGCCAACTCCACACAAGAAATCGACATCCACCCATTTTCTAACTCAAAAAATGACGCTACAGTTTGTACCATTGTTCGCATACCCTGAAAATACATGTTGAAACTCCAAAAAAGACGCGCATATGTAATGATCCACTCCCAGGATCTTAGCACAAAGACAAAGACCACCCTTTGGGATCTCTTAAAAGCAAAGCAATATGTTATCATAGAAAACCTAGTATGCATACATAATCTACCTGATCAGCCATTTAATTTTGGGAAACTCTTACAAAATTGAAGACTTTTTTTTTTGCAGCAGCAGCAATAGCTCAACTAACACATTATATGCGGATTATTATGTATAGTTTCACTAGCTAGAACTCGTCCCTCCTTTGAATTTATATCCCAGCTGTAGCTATGCTTTCCTGCGGAGTGTGTCAACCAGAAAAGGTAACAGAATATACTTATGAACAAACAAAGTTTAACTACTCCCTCCGTTCCTAAATAATTGTCTTTCTAGATATTTCAACAAGTGACTACATACGGAGCAAAATGAGTGAATCTACACTCTAAAACATGTCTACATACATCCGTATGTTGTAGTCCATTTGAGATGGCTAGAAAGACAATTATTTGGGAACGGAGGGAGTACATGTTAGCCACCAACCCACATCATGGTGACAGTAATCCTAAATTTATTCTGATTTTCAAAGACATAATATTGAAGGATAATGACTTGAACAAACTGTTTTTCTAGTTGGTATTTTGTATTCACAAACATAGCAGATGCCTCTTATAATGTTTACAAGCTTAAAAAAAATGCTACTCATGCCTAATATTATTCGATTGTGTGTGCAGCTGTCACAAGAATATCATCTTTAGGACAATTATATGCTAACATGTACTATCTTGGTCAACAGACTTGGTTGAGGACGTGCAGTTAAAGAAATTAGAAACTATAACTTTGCGCCAGTTTTCATTAATAAACCATCCAATGAGAAAAAAATTCAAACTTTTATTTTCTTCTATATGATTTTCCATTTTTTCATATAACTTCATGCTCCATAAGTTTTCCAAAAGAACAATATCACTAAACAATTTTGGCAATTTACCTTAATACTTTCATATTCTCTAAGAGCTTGGTTTTTCACTCCTTCTCTTGTGCTTATTGTTTCTTTCAATCCCTCTATCTTCTGATACCTCGTCCATTCCTGCCCAATACCTCTTGATGATACAGATTCAAGTCTTCCTGCCCTAGTGTGCAAGAAAAACAGATCTGCTGACAGACTTTGCACATGTTGTAAAGCGTTTGAACGATCAGTAAATGCATGATTAACAGATATCATCATCTCCAAGTATTCATGGATAGTATCCTGCATACATAAATAATTCACTGTTATGATAAAATACATACAAAATTCTAAGATACGATACTCCCTCCCTGTGCCCAAATAGATGGCGTATAAATTGAGTCAAAAAAGTCAATGTCTTCTAAGTTTGACCAAACATATATACAAAAATATGAAGATAAATAGTACCAAATCAATATCAATATATCCACCATTAGATGTGTTTTCATATATATCTATTGAATGTTGTAGTTGTTGATAGTTTCTTCCATATATTTGGTCGAACTTAGAAATAATTAACTTCTTCACTGGATTTATACGCCACCTATTTAGGGACGGAGGGAGTATTCATGTCTATTTGAGTTTGTGGCATATGCACATACCAGCTGTTGTACAACTTCAGAATTTAATTTTGCCTGAGACCTGCTGAACTTGACAACAGAATTTGCAAAATGTTGGATAACACCAGCTCGTCTTCTCTCGGAATTACATGTTGCCTGCTCCCTTTCAAATTTTGCCAGTTTAATCAATGTCATTCCCAAATGAGCTGTAGTTGTTCGAAGATCATCCTGAGCTTTAACAAGTGATTCCGCCTATATAAAATGCAAAATTAGAAGATAACAATAGTAGTTTCCTGAACCAGAACATACCATTCCAAAAGTTTCATGAAAACTGTGAGTGCGCAAGAACAGAATAGGCGTTTCAAGACTCATTCTGCAGATAACAAAAAAGGAAGTCCAGAAAGTGGAATGGAGCACATTTGTATCTATTTACCAAGAAAACTTCACATTGCACTATTTTGGAGGCAACTATTCAATATGTCATGCTATCTACTATATGTCATAAATTCCTCAAGCATATAAGGTGAATACCATATGTTGCTACTTCTCTGATAAAACATCATGCATGTATGTTCACATACCATTTTATACATAAGCAAAAATATGTGGTCCGACCAGTGGCCCCAAGAGGCCTTAACCAGGTCGGTGGCAAAGGCCAGGTCTAGTAACACTGCTTCTGATAGGCCAATTTGTCAACTCCACAGAAAAGTAAACTCAATTTTCATTCTTTCGCAAACCAGAGAATTAGATAAGTACCATCTAGATCAGAGTAACCTAGTCATTCATTAGAAAAATGAAGGTAAGATGGTCCATATAGAAATTTTATTTGGCCGCTGAAAGTGTGTTCATGTTTGTTCTTTGTTGGCTGCAGCCTGTTCCTATATCAATCAAAATAAGTAAAGGCGCGAGCTGAAATGACTCGGAACAAGAGGAACCAGAAGATTTGTAGCCCTCTGCACACAAATGCCTTATTAAATATTTAAAGATGAACTGAACCGACCGAGCTCAGAACTTTCCAGCAGATCACATGATCGCCCATGAATCAGTGTCAGAATTTTCTGCTATGACTACATATGTTGGCAAAACGTAAAACTATCCAATGCCGATAATAGTTAAAATAGCCAGGGTTTGATCTAAAAAAAGGTAAAATAGCCTGGGTTTGATCTAAAAAGGCTTAAATAGCCAGGGATCATAACCACCATGAAAAATTGTTGTGAAATTTGAACCACTGTTTAGCTAATTAGCTTGAGGAATTGAAAGAAACCATCTTACAAACATGAGTTAAATAATTCTAAACAGTACATAAATTTATATAAAGTGCTAATTGTGCTGCCACGCATAAGAAATAAACACAGGGCGACGTATTCCCGTCTGCGGTCAGAGTTGAGGTCAGGCCCCACTCCCTCTTCCTGCTCCTTCCCCTTCTCCCTCCCCCTCCCCCTTCATCTCTTGATATTCATTCATCCCCCCATCAATGGCGCTCAGATGGTCATGCACTAAGACCGTTTGGTAATTAGATTTTCCCTAGGTGATAAAAGTATGAAGCAAGTAACAGCTTCCTATAAGATTGATGTTACTTAAGTTATATGAGACTGGTTGATCTACTTTTGAACTTTGCTATACAACCTAACATGTTATAGTGCAGATTGTCCATGCACGATGATGATACTATGTCTGGGAAGCAAGAGAGATGATGGTGGCACACCCACCTGCTGAGACGTCGTGGTGAGCTGCTGCTGCAAGTCCTCGAGCCTGGACTTGTGCGACAGGAATTCTGTATCAGTCTCCTCCTCCACAGGCGGTGGCTTCGTCGCCACCAACCCATTGACGACGGTCTGCTTCAAATCCTTAAACATCCCAAACAAGTCCCTCCCAGCTTTCGCCGGGACCGTCGGGATGGCAGCATTCACCGTGGTGGTCCAGTGCCGCGGCGCCTCGCCTTGAAAGGCGGCGATGGCGCCCGGCTCGGTAAGGAAGGTGCGGAGGTCAGGGCTGCGGCCGACGACGGGGTGGGCGGCGAGCCGGCGGAGGTAGCGCTGGAGCGCGGTGCAGCGCTGGCTGACGAAGTCGTGGCGCTGCATGACCTGGCCCTCGACGAGGCTCTTGTCGGGGCGGGCGGGCACGAAGAGGCCGCGGTGGGCGGCGGCGAGGCGGTCGGCGAGGGCGACGACGTCGCGGAAGCGGCGGCGCACGCGGACCTCGGCGGCGCCGTCGGCGAGGCGCGTGGTGACGAGGTAGGAGAAGTAGCTCCCGGAGCCGGGGATGACGCCGGCGGCCCCGGAGACGGGCTCCGCGTGCTTCTTCGGGTCGGAGACGGTGATCCGGGAGAACTCGGGGCCCGCATCGCCGTTCGCGGCGGCGGCCGGAGCGGGGAGAGGCGGGGGCGCGTGGTCGTCGTCCTCCTCGTTGTCGTCGTCGTCGAGGAAGTCGTCGATGACGAAGGGCTCGTGGCGGGTGGCGCCGCCGTTGGTGGAGGAGGAGGAGGGCGGGCGGAGGAGGGGGTCGGTGGCGGCGGCGGGCGAGGAGTGGGAGGAGTCGAGGGCGAGGGTCTCGAGGTCGTCGGCGGTGGCGGACGGCGACGAGGGCTCGGCGGCCATCATGATGGCTGCTTGGGGGTGGGTAGGGTTTGGGTCCGGGGGATTTAGGGGGTGAGGGCTGGACGCGATGATGGGGAGATCTGAGAGCGACGAGAGGAATCGATCGGGGCAGTGGAGGAGCGGAAGGAGTCCGGAGCCCGGAGCTGGGTGGTGGTGTCGCGTGCGTGTTCCGCCGCGGGTATGCGTAAGCGTAACCCAGGGGGCAGCTCAGATTATCGGAAAAAAAATTATCTTGGATTATCTGGAGAGGCCGTCAATGCCACCTGGGCCCTGAACATTAACTACAAAAGCGAACCAGAGAGGGACGCTCCGGGGTACTGTGTGCGTGCATCACGTGCGAGCCCCGACACGCACGCAAAGGTACTACGTACTTGATCCCGATGGCCTTTCTGTGTGTGCGAATCGAAGCCATTGGATAACTTTCTCCGTTCAACGTATGTGAGCGCCCGTGTTATCCTCCGTCCGTCCCGAGGCAACAAGATGGGGAATTCCATTCTTCATCGGCAGCGACTTGTGTTCAAGGTGCGTTTGGCTGACTATACACATTGCTTTATCGAAAACAGTTTGATCAGACCGATCCCCCAGTAGCCTTTGCCAAGACTGAGCTCCAGTCTAAACACAGAGATAAGATAGCGTGGTTCGATCAAATCGTACTAGTACTCCATATCAACAAAGGGGAGAGAGAGAGGGGCATAGCTCCATCAAATTGAACCTCCGGTAGCCTTTGCCTAAATGCTAAGCATGGCAAATCAAACGTTTTTGTGACAAATTATGTTGACTTCAGGATGGCAATTTATTTCAGCAAGCATGGTAATTCCTGGCACACAAAAAAGCAACATGTCACAAGATTTGGCATGCTTCTAAAAGAAAATTGACATCCTCGCGACAACAAAATTTGTCATCTCGAACATCCGATTTGTTATACTCAAAAATCTGACGTTTGATTTGTAGCAAAACCGAACTCCAGTCTAAACCGAACTCCAGTCTAAACACGGAGATAAGATAGCATGGTTCGATCAAACTGGACTCTATCACCAAAGGTAACCGAGAATATTCCATCTCTTTTAAAACAAAGGAGTTCTGCTCCAGGTGTTCATGTAGTAGGTAGACAGGATAGAGATTAGATTGTTTTGCCGAACATATTCAAATTGCAAGTGGCTCGAATGGTATATAATTCGTCAAATGAGCATAATTTTCCGTATCATTGCACCTGTATTATGTAGTGTGCTCATCCTGGCTCCAGTCTATCTAAAACAGATATACGACACAACAACTTTAGAATTAGGAATTCAGCATTCTTAACCAAAATATAGGTAAAGATTGACACTGACTTGGCATGGATTTGATGCTCCTCAGAAGCTTTGCCATATTTTGACAAAAACAATTGGATTGGTTTTGAATTTCGAAACTACTATGCAGACCGAAACTACTATGCACACGATACTTGCTGGGACGATAACCGGACGATGATGAATCCATTGGCTAGCCATAGTTTGCTCATTTGCATGGACCGCTTGATTAGCAGTGTCGTGCAAGAACCGGCCACTGTGTCGTCTGTGTAGCACGACAAGGGGACGACAACCAAATCCAGCCGTCTACTTCACTTTTACTGTTGTGCATGGACGAGCTGATATGATTGTCGTTCACAAATCATCCACTGACCATCGTGTGTATAGCAGCGCTGTTTGAATTTCTATGCACGGTCATAAACAAAAGAGACAGGTGATTCCTCATCAAGGGTCCTGAGACAGAAGGGCAGACCCAGGAAAGCCAAGTGCAAGACTCTAGTCTAATCCAAGAGAAATAGCACTACCAGTCTACCATGCATCAATCTCAAAATAACATGAAACACTACATCACTATCATATTCCTAGCGTCAGCAATTAACATATCTCAACTTACATCCAACGGGCACTGAATGCCTTTCGTCTAAAATACAGTGTCAGAGATCTATTGACTGAAACACTACATCAGGGCAGCATTGCAATACCATTATAACAGTAACCATTGATTTCTGATAGAATAACTACGTATTATTTAACAACAAATGCCAGAAAATACTCTAAACATTCATCTATCAAGTATCACAAACAACGGAAGCACCAAAGGATTGTAGCACTTTCCAGTATGATCAGCTCTAATCCAAACAAGCTTGAGAGGGTCACAACATGAATCACATTCTACAGTCAAGAAAACGAACAAGGTGCCTTCATTGGGCACTTGAGTGAACCAATTCTGCACTTTATTTTTTCACAATAAAATCGTTCATAGCATTTGTATTAGAAATAAACCCTTCCTGAGCCTAGGCAGGAAAGGCGAAAAAAACTGCTCAAAGATTTGCAACATAGAAACTCACTGCTCAGCATGCAAAACCAGGCACCTTCTTAGTTTATACACTCAAAAACATTCTTAGCTTATAGGAAAGCTCCAAGATACATGTTCAACAAACAAGACACAACACCTTTAGAATTAGGAATTCAGCATTCTTAATCAAAATACAGATAACGTTTGACACTGACTTAGCACGGATTTGATACTCCTCAGAAGCTTTGCCATATCTTGACAAAAAAAAGGACTATTCTTGAATTTCTATGTGCGATCATAGAATAAAAGTGACAGGTGATTCCTCATCAAGGGCCCTGAGACAGAAGGGCAGACCTAGGAAAGCCAAGTGCAGGATTCCAGTCTAATCCAAGAGAAATAGCACTACCACACATCACTCCCAAAACAACATGAAGCCAAGTGCATGCTGATGCAGCACAACATTATCGTATTCCTAGCGTCAGCTATTAACAAAGCTCAACTTACAAAAATATGAAGTATGTCACAAAGATGTAACAACTGAAACACTACATCAGGGCAGCATTGCAATACTATTATACCAGTAAACATTGATTTCTGAGAGAATAACTATTAAATAACAACAAATGCCAGAAAATACTCAGACATTCATCTATCAAGTATCACAAACAGAAGGACCAAAGGATTGTACAGGTACTTTGCTTTCATTACCCTCGAGAACATACCATCTACATTACTGATATAGTTAAGCATCATACATTTATATAAAAGTACTTAAAGTCTTGAACACTAAACTTCCATCGCAGCGTGGAACTCACGAGAGAAAATGGTGCATATATTGGCAAAAGTCGGCGCATCGATCAGGATCAATAATAAACCAATAGATCTGTAACTACGGAACGATAAACTGGAGAAGATACAGGGCACAGCTACAGCAACATCAGATCCAGAGTAACTCCAGTTTAAGACGAACTTCTCGTGCCCAGGAAGCCTACCAGATCTCGTCGCCCCGCCGCCTCAAACCCTAGATCCGGGTGCCCCGAGGAAGGACAGCAGCCCCTGGGCCGCGCTGTTGCCGCTGGCCGCGTCGGCGTCGTCCAGAAAGAGGTCCTCGGGCATGCGGAAGGCGCCGTGGGCGGCGACGATGGCGCCGCCGACGAGCATCCCGGAGATGATGAGCGACGCGACGGGCGTGAAGAAGAAGGCCACGATGGAGGCGACGACGAGCCCCAGCAGCGTCTCGCGGTCGGAGAAGGTGCGGCCGAAGAGCGCGACGGGCTGGTCGGAGGCGCGGAAGATGTAGAGGAAGCACCAGGCGGCGAGGACCCCCAGGAGGATGAGGAGCGAGAAGGGGTGGGCGAGGAGCGAGGCCGCGAGCGCGAAGGCGACGACGGCGGTGTAGTTGACGCGGAAGTAGGTGAGGTTGCGGCGCAGGCGGGAGGTGGCGTCGGAGAGGGAGTCCGGCCGCGAGAAGGCCGAGCGGTCGACCATCTCGGCCCACGGGCGTCGGTCGGACAGCGAGCGGCGCGCCGACTCGGAGATCCGGCTCATGAAGAGCCGGAACGCCGGCGTGGCGATCGGCGCGTCCAGGCCGCCACCGCCGCCGCCGCCGGAGGCGGGCGCCGAGCCCGCGGCCGTGGGGTTGGTGACCGGGAGGAGGGGCGGCTGCGTCGGCGCGGAAGCCATGGGGGGCAGATCTCGGCGTGCTCTCCAACAATCGGGAAGGGTTTGCTGCGGAAGCGGTGGTTGCCTCTCTTGCCTGCGCCCTTCCGCTCTGGAGTTATTCTAGCTTGGTTTGTTCCGTAGGATGGACGACAGTGCGTTTAGGCTGTTGCGCGGGTCCACATGTCGGTGATGAGCTCGTTTGGTTCGATGGACTACTTCTTTTGTGTGCTTCGTCGGCTGGAGGAATGGGCTGTGACCAGTCTGGACTGTGGACCTGGTCTATGTGGTTGTCCACCTCTTGAGACGGGTTATTCGTTGCGGTTGCAGTTTTGTTTTTTCAAAAAAAAAAAAAAAGGTTGTTCGTTGCAGTTTCAGCCCAAAGAAAAATAAGAAAAAATCCCTCAAGTTGCTCGCTCGGGCTGCGCCGAAGGCGACCGAAACCCTAGCTAGCGGCCCCCGTTCGGATCACTCCACGTTGCCGGTCGGTGGCAGCGGCAACAGCACTGCCTTGTCACCCCGCGGGGTGGCTCGCGCTAGATGTCTTCCCTTCTCAAGCGAGGGCGTGCATCACCGGGAGGCGAATGGCGGCGGCGGCGATAGTTGTGGCGGTTAGCGTGCGGCGGCGGGGCCGCATGTGGCTTCTTGCTCGGGCGGTTGTGGTCGATCCTACGCCTAGATCCGACACTCCCGAGGTTGGCTGCGTCTATGGAGGTCCGATGTGCCCCTTTGTCCGCGACGTGGGGAGATGTGAGGAAACCTGGCCAAGTGGGTCAGCCCTGCCCTGCCTACGCTTAAACATGCCAGGCACGACACGGCCCTCCTAGGCATGTTTGTGAGTGGGATGTGTCGTGTCGGCACGCAAACCTCGCCCCTAGGCCTAGGCATGTCACACTTATTAAGCGGGTCGACCCATGACATGTGAGAACTCTTGTTATAAGTAATCATGTGAAGTTGGTATTCGTTCAATATTTTGATGATGTGTATGTTGCTCTTCCTCTAGTGGTATCGTGTGGACGTCAACTACACGACACATTACCATGCTTGGGCCTAGGGGAAGGCATTGTGGATTAGTAAGTAGATGATGATTTGTGAGAGTGACAGAAGTTTAAACCCTAGTTTATGTGTTATTCCGTAAGGGGCTGATTTGGATTCATATGTTGCATGCTATGGTTAGATTTATCTTAATTCTTCTTTTGTAGTTACGGATTCTTGCGAGAGGGGGTAATCATAAATGGGTTGTTTGTTCAAGTAAGAACATCACCCTAGCACCGATCCACACACATAACAACTTATCAAAGTAGTGAACACGAATCAACTAAAACATGATGAAGTTAACTAGAAGATATTCCCATGTGTCCTCAAGAACGTTTTGCTTAATATAAGAAGTACTTCCTGCTTATCCTTTGCAATATAAGGATTGGGCCACCTTGCTGCATCTTTCTACATTGGTTACTTGTTATTTGCTATCAATTGTCTCGCTATCAAACTATCTGTTACTGTTACTTTTCAGCACTTGCAGAGAATACCTTGCTGAAACTGCTTATCAATTACTTCTACTCCTCATTCGGTTCAACACTCTTATAAAAAAGACTACGATTGATCCCCTATACTTGTGGGTCATCAATGCCATGCGCGTACCAATTTGTATATCACATTACAAAGTCTTATAGGCCTGAAATCTAAAAGTTTTGATGGGTTAGCAATCTTTGGAATAAGATGAAGGAAATATGCCCTAGAGGCAATAATAAAGTTGTTATTTTATATTTCATTATTTATGATAAATGTTTATTATTCATGCTAGAATTGTATTAACCAGAAACTTGATGCATGCGTGAATACATAGACAAAACACTGTGTCCCTAGTAAGCCTCTACTAGACTAGCTCGTTAATCAAAGATGGTTAAGTTCCCTAACCATAGACATGTGTTGTCATTTGATGAACGGGATCACATCATTAGGAGAACGATGTGATGGACAAGACTCATCCGTTAGCTTAGCATATTGATCATTCAGTTTTATTGCTATTGCTTTCTTCATGTCAAATACATATTCCTTTGACTATGAGATTATGCAACTCCCGGATACCGGAGGAATGCCTTGTGTGCTATCAACCGACACAACGTAACTGGGTGATTATAAAGATGCTCTACAGGTATCTCCGAAGGTGTTTGTTGGGTTGGCATAGATCGAGATTAGGATTTGTCACTCAGAGTATTGGAGAGGTATCTCTGGGCCCTCTCGGTAATGCACATCATAAGAAGCCTTGCAAGCAAAGTGACTAATGAGTTAGTTGCGGGATGATGTATTACAGAATGAGTAAAGAGACTTGCCGGTAACGAGATTGAACTAGGTATGTAGATACCGACGATCGAATCTCTCGCAAGTAACATACCGATGACAAAGGGAATAACGTATGTTGTCATTATGATTCGACCAATAAAGATCTTCGTAGAATATGTAGGAACCAATATGAGCATCCAGGTTCCGCTATTGGTTATTGACTGGAGAGGTGTCTCGGTCATGTCTACATAGTTCTCAAACCTGTAGGGTCCACATGCTTAACTTTCGATGATGATTTTGTATTATATGAGTTTATGTGATTTGGTGACCGAATGTTGTTCGGAGTCCCGGATGAGATCACAGACATAAATAGGAGTCTGAAATGGTCGAGAGGTAAAGATTGATATATAAAATGATAGGGACAATTCCATTTCTCCCCCTAACTTGAACCCACACCTGGCATTTACCCCTAATTTTTTGAGTATGCTCAAAAATACCCCTCTTCCGTCTAGTACCGTTATAAGAATGCCCTTCCGTGTCGTTTCCGTCAGGTCAAAGGGCTTTGACCGTCTCCATGATGTTTCTTGGACAATTATACCCCTCCTTACAAGTGGGGCCAATCAGTAGAAAAAAAAGACTTGTCAACAAGGACTAGTCAAATTAGAGTTGGGGGCCCACATGTCATTGTGTCTTTAAGATATTTATTACCTGTTTTGGTTACTAGAGGGCCCATGGGTCAGTGTAATCATTGTCTCTTTAAGATATTTATTATCTGTCTTTGTTACTAGAGGGCCCATGGGTGAGTGTAATAATTAACATAGAGGGTTAGACTAATTAAACAAGTTTTTGACGATAGTGGTTAAACACCGACGCGTGCACGAAGGCACGACGACGACGTACACGGGGATGCCGGCGGTCTAGGTGCTGTAGAGTGGTCCTGCGAGGCTGTTGGTGTGAATCCAGAGTGAACCTAGGTGGACGGAGAGCGTGGGGTGGCCGGGGGGACGGGCATCAGTGAGCTCGAGCACCGACGACGAGGTCAGCGGGCGACGGATCTTGGAGCTCGCAGGAAGACGTGCTCAGGGTCGTGCGGCTCCAAAGAACGACAATAATGACTTCAGGAAACTCCAAGGAACGCAAGAAATATGGCGTAGAAACCGGGGGCTCACCATGGCCGGAGATCGACCGCGGCGGCGGTGGACCGGAGCCGAGGAAGAAGTAAAGGGGCGCCAGCGATTAGGGCTATCACGGGCCAATCCCTTCGGCGAGAAAACAAATTAGACTATGGCGAAGATCATGGACGCAATTTTTGAGCTCTGGGAGTCCGTTTCCTTCCGACGGAGTTGGGGAAGAGAAGAAGTGCGCCGTCGATGCCGAGCCTTGGGGCCTCCCCTCTCTGATTCCTTCCGCCAGAGCACATCCCTCGTCGTGGCGAAGCATTATCCCTCTCCAAATGGTTGGCCGTGGGGTGGACCCCGACAGCGCCCCACCATGGCCGCGCATCTGTTGAGCAGGGTCGTGCCTCCCTTGGCCCCGAGCGTAGGGCTCATCTCTCTAGGGTGCGACACGACGTCGTGGTCTCTCTATGGTCCTCTAGGAGCGCTCCCGCGAGTCTCCGGCGATGGCCGGAGCCCGAACTCCTCTCTTCCGTTTCATGTGCGTCGGGAGGTTGAAGGAGGGTGAACCGGTATGGTGGGCCTCAATATTTTTTACTGATAGGCCCCACTTGTAAGGAGGGGTATAATTGTCCAAGAAACGCCACGGAGACGGTCAAAGCCCTTTGACCTGACGGAAACGGCACGGAAGGGCATTCTTATAACGGTACTAGACGGAAGAGGGGTATTTTTGAGCATACTAAAAAATTAGGGGTAAATGCCAGGTGTGGGTTCAAGTTAGGGGGAGAAATGGAATTGTCCCAAAATGATAGTATTCGGACACCGGAAGTGTTCCAGAGGGTACCGAATACATATCGGGTCACCGGAAGGGGTTCCGGGCACCCCCGGCAAAAGATATGGGCCTAATGGGCCAAGAGAGGTAACACAGCAGCCAGCAGGGGCTGTTGCACCTCCATATGGGCCGCACCAGAGGAGAAGGAAAGAGGGGAAGAGAGAAGGAAGGGGAGGGATTCGGCCTCCCCCTTCCTTCCCTCCTCCCTCCTCCTTCCTTCCCCCTCTGGAACTTATGGAAGGGCTGAATTGGAATAGGCCCCAAGTAGGATTCCTGCTACTTGGGGCGCCCCAAGGCTGCTCCCCTCCCCTCCCACCTATATATACGTGGGGAGGGGACGCCTAGAACACACACGAACAATTGTTAGCCGTGTGCGGCGCCCCCCTCCACACTTTACTCCTCCGGTCATATCTTCATAGTGCTTAGGCGAAGCCCTGCGCGGATCACTTCACCATCACCGTCACCAGGCCGTCGTGCTGATGGAACTCATCTAATTCCTCGACACTTTGCTGGATCAAGAGTTCGAGGGACGTTATCAAGCTGAACGTGTGCAGAACTCGGAGGTGCCGTACGTTTGGTGCTTGATCGGTCGGAACGAGAACAAGTTTGACTACATCAACCGCGTTGTCAAACGTTCCACTTTTGGTCTACGAGGGTACATGGACACACTCTCCCCCTCTCGTTGCTATGCATCCCCTAGATAGATCTTGCATGAGCGTAGGAAATTTTGAAATTGCATGCTACGTTCCCCAATAGTGGCATCAGAGCCAGGTCTATGCGTAGATGATATGCACGAGTAGAACACAAAGAGTTGTGGGAGGTGATCATCGTACTGCTTGCTGCTACCTCTTGAGCACTGCGTTGGATTTCCCCGAAGAGGAGAGGATGATGCAGCAAAGTAGCGTAAGTATTTCCCTCAGTTTTTGAGAACCAATGTATCAATCCAGTAGGAGACCACGCACAAGTCCCTCGTACCTACACAAAACGATAGCTACTCGCAACCAACGCGATTAGGGGTTGTCAATCCCTTCACGGTCACTTACGAGAGTGAGATCTGATAGAGATGATAAATAATATTTTTGGTATTTTTGATAGATAGATGCAAAGTGAAAAGTAAAAGGCAAAGTAAAAACAAAGCAAGTAAATAAAGCGATAGAGATTGATATGATGAGAATAGACCCGGGGACCATAGGTTTCACCAGTGGCTTCTCTCAAAAGCATAAGTATTCTACGGTGGGTGAACAAATTACTGTTGAGCAATTGACAGAATTGAGCATAGTTATGAGTATATCTAGGCAATGATCATGTATATAGGCATCACGTCCGAGACAAGTAGATCAAACGATTACGCATCTACTACTATTACTCCACTCATCGACCGCTATCCAAAGATGCATCTAGAGTATTAAGTTAAAAACAAAGTAACGCCTTAAGCAAGATGACATGATGTAGAGGATAAACTCATGCAATATGATAAAAACCCCATCTTGTTATCCTCGATGGCAACAATACAATACGTGCCTTTTGCCCTAACATCCATCGGGAAAGGACACCGCAAGATTGAACCCAAAGCTAAGCACTTCTCCCATTGCAAGAACTACCAATCTAGTTGGCCAAACCAAAAGGATAATTCAAGAGACTTGCAAAGATAACTCAATCATACATAAAAGAATTCAGAGAAGATTCAAATATTTTCCATAGATAAGTTGGATCATAAACCCACAATTCATCGGTCTCAACAAACACACCGCAAAAAGAAGATTACATCGAATAGATCTCCACGAGAGAGGGGGGAGAACATTGTATTGAGATCCAAAAAGAGAGAAGAAGCCATCTAGCTACTAGCTATGGACCTGAAGGTCTGAAGTAAACTACTCACACTTCATCGGAGGGGCTATGGTGTTGGTGTAGAAGCCCTCCGTGGTGGATGCCCCCTCTGGTGGAGCTCCGGAACAGGCCCCAAGATGGGATCTCGTGGATACAGAAGGTTGCGGCGGTGGAATTAGGTTTTTGGCTCCTGTTCTGATCGTTTGAGGATATGTAGGTATATATAGGAGGAAGGAGTACGTCGATGGAGCAACAGGGGGCCCACGAGGTAGGGGGCGTGCCTAGGGGGGCGCCCTCCACCCTCGTGACCGTCTCTGGCACTTCTTGGAGTAGGGTCCAAGTCTCTTGGATCACGTTCGGTGAGAAAATCACGTTCCCGAAGGTTTCATTCCGTTTGGACTCCGTTTGATATTTCGTTTCTTCGAAACACTGAAATAGGCAAAAACAGCAATTCTGGGTTGGGCCTCCAGTTAATAGGTTAGTCCCAAAAAATAATATAAAAGTGGAAAGTAAAGCCCAATATAGTCCAAAACAGTAGATAAAGTAGCATGGAGCAATCAAAATTATAGATACGTTGGAGACGATCGCATCCCCAAGCTTAATTCCTGCTCGTCCTCGAGTAGGTAAATGATTAAAAAAAGAATTTTTGATGCGGAGTGATACTTTAGCATAATTTCAATGTAAATCTTCTTAATTGTGATATGAATATTCAGATCCGAAAGATTCAAGACAAAAGTTCATATTGACATAAAAAATAATAATACTTCAAGCATACTAATCAAAGCAATCATGTCTTCTCAAAATAACATGGCTAAAGAAAGTTATCCCTACAAAATCATATAGTCTGGCTATGCTCCATCTTCCCCACACAAAATATTTAAATCATGCACAACCCCGATGACAAGCCAAGCAATTGTTTCATACTTACGACATTCTCAAAACTTTTTCAATCTTCACACAATACATGAGCGTGAGCCATGGATATAGCACTATAGGTGGAATAGAGTGGTGGTTGTGGAGAAGACAAAAAGAGGGAAGATAGTCTCACATCAACTAGGCGTATCAACGGGCTATGGAGATGCCCATCAATAGATATCAATGTGAGTGAGTAGGGATTGCCATGCAACGGATGCACTAGAGCTATAAGTATATGAAAGCTCTACAAAAGAAACTAAGTGGGTGTGCATCCAACTCGCTTGCTCATGAAGACCTAGGGCATTTTGAGGAAGCCCATCATTGGAATATACAAGCCAAGTTCTTTAATGAAAAATTCCCACTAGTATATGAAATTGACAAAATGAGAGACTTTCTATCATGAAGATCTTGGTGCTACTTTCAAGCACAAGTGTGGTAAAAGGATAGTAGCATTGTCCCTTCTCTCTTTTTCTCTCATTTTTTTGGGCCTTTCTCTTTTTTTTGGCCTCTTTTTTTTATTTTTCGTCCGGAGTCTCATCCCAACTTATGGGGGAACCACAGTCTCCATCATCCTTTCCTCACTTGGGACAATGCTCTAATAATGATGAACATCACAATTTTATTTTTCTTACAACTCGATACTTAGAACAAAGTATGACTCTATATGAATGCCTCCGGCGGTGTACCGGGATATGCAATGAATCATGAGTGACATGTATGAAAGAATTATGAACGGTGGCCTTGCCACAAATACGATGTCAACTACATGATCATGCTAGCAACATGAAAATGATGGAGCGTGTCATAATAAACGGAACGGTGGAAAGTTGCATGGCAATATATCTCGGAATGGCTATGGAAATGCCATGATAGGTAGGTATGGTGGCTGTTTTGAGGAAGGTATATGGTGGGTGTATGATACCGGCGAAAAGTGCGCGGTATTAGAGAGGCTAGCAAAGGTGGAAGGATGGGAAAAAGTGCGTATAATCCATGGACTCAACATTAGTCATAAAGAACTCATATACTTGTTGCAAAAATCTAGAAGTTATCAAAGCAAATATTACGCGCATGCTCCTAGGGGGATAGATTGGTAGGAAAAGACCATCGCTCGTCCCCGACCGCCACTCATAAGGAAGACAATCAATAAATAAATCATGCTCCGAGTTCATCACATAACGGTTCACCATACGTGCATGCTACGGGAATCACAAACTTCAACACAAGTATTCTTTGAATTCACAACTACTTAACTAGCATGACTCTAATATCACCATCTTCATATCTCAAAACAATTATCAAGCATCAAACTTATCTTAGTATTCAACACACTCAAAAGAAAGTTTCACATATCTTGAACACCAAGTATATTAACATTAAGTGAATTACCATGCTATTAATGACTCTCAAAATAATCTAAGTGAAGCATGAGAGATCAATAGTTTCTTTAAAACAAATCCACCACCGTGCTCTAAAAGATATAAGTGAAGCACTAGAGCAAAAATTATCATGCTCAAAAGATATAAGTGAAGCACTATGAGCAAAACTATCAAGCTCAAAAGATATAAGTGAAGCACTATGAGCAAAACTATCAAGCTCAAAAGATATAAGTGAAGCACATAGAGTATTCTAACAAATTCCAATTCATGTATGGCTCTCTCAAAAGGTGTGTACATCAAGGATGATTGTGGTAAACTAACAAGAAAAGACGCAAATAATACAAGACGCTCCAAGCAAAACACATATCATGTGGTGAATAAAAATATAGCTCCAAGTAAATTACCGATGGAAGTGGACGAAAGAGGGGATGCCTTCCGGGGCATCCCCAAGCTTTGAGTTTTTGGTATCCTTGGATTATCTTGGGGGTGACATGGGCATCTCCAATCTTAGGCTCTTGCCACTCCTTGTTCCATAATCCATCAAAAGGATTCACCCAAAACTTGAAAACTTCACAACACAAAACTCAACAGAGAGCTCGTGAGCTCCGTTAGAGAAAGAAAACAAAGAACTACTTAAGGTACTGTAATGAACTCATTCTTTATTTATATTGGTGTTAAACCTACTGTATTCCAACTTCTCTATGGATTATAAACTATTTTACTAGCCATAGATTCATCAAAATAAGCAAACAACACACGTAAAACAGAATCTGTCAAAAACAGAACAGTCTGTAACAATCTGCAACTAACACAAACTTCTGGAACTCTAAAAGTTCTACAAAAAGAGGAAGTCCTGGAAAATTTGTTTATTGAACATCAGCAGAAAGAATCAACACAAAAGCACGTTCCTGTGATTTTACAAAATTATATTCGTGCATGCAAAGTTTCTGTTTTTCAGCAGAATCAAATCAACTATCATCGTAGGTTATCCTATAGGTTCTACTTGGCACAAACACTAATTAAACATAAAACCACATCCAAACAGAAGGTAGGTGGATTATTTATTCCTAAACATAAGCAAAAACAAAAACAAAAATAAAATTGGGTTGCCTCCCAACAAGCGCTATCGTTTAACGCCCCTAGCTAGGCATAAAAGCAAGGATAGATCTAGGTATTGCCATCTTTGGTAGGCAATCCATAATTGGCTCTCATGATAGATTCATATGGTAATTTTATTTTCTTTCTAGGGAAGTGTTCCATGCCCTTCTTTAAGTGAAATTGGAATCTAATATTCCCTTCCTTCATATCAATAATTGCACCAATCGTTCTAACGAAAGGTCTTCATAATAGGACATGAAGGATTGCAATCTATATCAAGAACGATAAAATCTACGGGCACATAATTCCTATTTGCAACAACAAGAACATCATTAATTCTTCCCATAGGATTTTTAATAGTGGAATCTGCAAGATGCAAGTTTAGAGAGCAATCATCAAAATCACGGAAATCTAGCAAATCACATAAAGTTTTGGGAATAGTAGAGACACTAGCACCCAAATCACACAAAGCATGAAACTCATAATCTTTAATTTTAATTTTTGATAGTAGGTTCCCACTCATCATAGAGTTTTCTAGGGATAGAAACTTTCAACTCAAGTTTTTCTTCATAAGATTGCATCAAGGCATCAACAATATGTTCGGTAAAGGCCTTATTTTGACTATAAGCATGAGGAGAATCTAGCACGGATTGCAACAAGGAAATACAACCAATCAAAGAGCAATTTTTATAATTAAATTCCTTGAGATCCAAAATAGTGGGTTTAGCAACATCTAGGTTTTTATTTCTTTCAATCCCACTTTCATCAAATTCATCATCAAGATCTAGAAACTCCGAATTCTTAGAACGCCTTCTAGGTAAAGGAAGATCATATTTAGTTTCATCAAGATTCATATTGCAAAACAAAGATTTAATGGGGGACACATCAATAACTTTTAGATCTTCATCTTGATTTTCATAGGAATTGGAAGAACACGCTTTAATAAAGGCATCTTTGGAAGCACGCATCCTAGCGGTTCTTTCCTTGCACTCATCAATGGAAATTCTCATGGCTTTGAGAGACTCATTGATATCATGCTTAGGAGGAATAGATCTAAGCTTTAAAGAATCAATTTCAAGAGAAATTCTATCAACGTTCCTAGCCAAATCATCAACTTTAAGCAATTTCTCTTCAAGCAAAGCATTAAAATTCTTTTGTGAATTCATAAACTCTTTAACACGACTCTCAAATTCAGAGGGCATCTTATTAAAATTTCCATAAGAGTTGTTGTAGGAATTTCCATAATTATTAGAAGGATTACTAGGATAAGGCCTAGGATTAAAATTCCCTCTATACGCGTTGTTTCCAAAACTATTCCTACCAACAAAACTCACATCCATAGATTCATTATTATTCTCAAGCAAAGTAGACAAAGGCATATCATTGGGATCAAGAGGAGTATTTTTAGGAGCAAACATCTTCATAAGTTCATCCATCTTTTCACTCAAAACATTGATTTCTTCTATAGCATGCACTTTTTTTACTAGAAGATCTTTCGGTGTGCCATTGAGAATAATTAGCCATAATATTATCAAGCAAATTTGTAGCATCCCCTAACATAATTTCCATAAACGTGCCTCCCATGGCCGAATCTAAAAGATTTCTAGAAGCAAAATTCAATCCGGCATAAAAATTTTGTATGATCATCCATAAATTCAAACCATGAGTAGGGCAATTGCGAAGCATCAATTTCATTCTTTCCCAAGATTGGGCAACATGCTCATGATCAAGTTGTTTAAAATTCATAATATCGTTCCTAAGAGTGATGATCTTAGCGGGAGGAAAATACTTAGAGATAAAAGCATCTTTGCACTTGTTCCAAGAATCAATACTATTTTTAGGCAAAGATGAAAACCAAACTTTAGCACGATCTCTAAGCGAAAACGGAAATAACTTCAACTTGACAATATTGTTATCCGTATCTTTCTTCTTTTGCATATCACACAAATCAACAAAATTATTTAGATGAGTAGCGGCATCTTCACTAGGAAGGCCAGCGAATTGATCTTTCATAACAAGATTCAGCAAAGCGTATTGATTTCACAAGACTCATCATTATTAAGAGGAGCAATCGGAGTATTAAGGAAATCATTATTATTGGTATTCGAGAAGTCACACAATTTGGTATTATCTTGTGCCATGGCAACAAGTAATCCAACATACAAGCAAACAGAAAGGTGAAGGAAATATGCCCTAGAGGCAATAATAAAGTTATTATTTATTTCCTCATATCATGATAAATGTTTATTATTCATGCTAGAATTGTATTAACCGGAAACATGATACATGTGTGAATACATAGACAAACCTATAGTCACTAGTATGCCTCTACTTGACTAGCTCATTAATCAAAGATGGTTATGTTTCCTAACCATAGACATGTGTTGTCATTTGATTAGTGGGATCACATCATTATAAGAATGATGTGATTGACATGACCCGTTCCGTTAGCCTAGCACGTGATCGTTTAGTATACTGCTATTGCTTTCTTCATGACTTATACATGTTCCTCGTAACTATGAGAATTATGCAACTCCGCTTACGGAGGAACACTTTGGTACTACCAAACGTCACAACGTAACTGGGTGATTATAAAGGAGTACTACAGTTGTCTCCGAAGGTACATGTTGAGTTCGTGTATTTCGAGATTAGGTTTTGTCACTCCGATCGTCGGAGAGGTATCTCTGGGCCCTCTCGGTAATGCACATCATTATAAGCCTTGCAAGCAATGTGACCAATGAGTTGGTTACGGGATGATGCATTACAGAACGAGTAAAGAGACTTGCCGGTAACGAGATTGAACTAGGTATTGGATACCGACGATCAAATCTCGGGAAAGCAACATACCGATGACAAAGGGAACAACGTATGTTGTTATGCGGTTTGACCGATAAAGATCTTCGTAGAATATGTAGGAACCAATATGGGCATCCAGGTCCCGCTATTAGTTATTGACCGAGAATAGTTCTAGGTCATGTCTACATAGTTCTCGAACCCGTTGGGTCCGCACGCTTAACGTTACGATGACAGTTTTATTATGAGTTTATAAGTTTTGATGTACCAAAGTTTGTTCGGAGTCCCGGATGTGATCACAAACATGACGAGGAGTCTCGAAATGGTCGAGACATAAAGATCGATATATTGGAAGCCTATATTTGGACATCGGAATCGTTCCGGGTGAAATCGGCATTTTACCGGAGTACCGGGAGGTTACCGGAACCCCCCGGGGGGTTATTGGGCCTACATGGGCCTCGAGGGAGAAGAGGGAAGGAGCCAGGAGGGGGCCGCGCGTCCCTCCCCTTCCTAGTCCGAATAGGACAAGGGAAGGGGGGCGGCGCCTGTTGGAGTCATGTACCTAGGATAGGGTCATAGACCTGATCTAAGTACCCTACCCAAGGACACCATTATTATAATAGGCTACCTTCCAGTCGACCAAGGAGGACACCACTCGACAGACTCGGAGGACTCGACCACGAAGACGCACTCGACCACCAGAAGGTCAAGAAGCACTCTGTACCTTAACGGTCTGTAGTTAAATAGACTTTATGGTATTTAAGACACTTTATGTGGGGCGTTACCAGTAACGCCCCAGACTTAATGTACTTTAAACCCTGCATTACTGAGGGCCGGAGGGGGCTGGCAGGCACTATATAAGCCACCCCCACCTCAGTGTAAAGGGTTCGCACTCTTGTAATCCATACACACATAATCCACTCGACCGCCTCCGGGCTCCGAGACGTAGGGCTGTTACTTCCTCTGAGAAGGGCCTGAACTCGTACATCCCTTGTGTTTACAACCTCTCCATAGCTAGGACCTTGCCTCTCCATACCTACCCCCACTCTACTGTCAGACTTAGAACCACGACAGTTGGCGCCCACCTTGGGGCAGGTGTCTTAGCAATTTTTTTGGAGGAGTTGCAGTTCTTCCGAGTACTTTCATCATGGTTGCTGGTGGAGTTTTGGTCGAGGGTCGTGAGATCCGTCTCGGCGCCCTCACCTTCATCGCCGACGACTCTGCTTGGCTCCAAGAGGCTCCACTCGACGTTGATGCGCTCCCCGTCCGCGGTGCGACACATTTTCGCGCATGTTTCCGCGGCGTTTTGCTGCGGCAACCGTCGACCCCGTATCGGTCGACTCCCCTATCGGTCACCCTCCCGGTCTCCCACCAGCGCAAGCGCTCTGGTCGGTCGAGGCTCCAACGGTGGGTGAGGCACGCGGTGGCTCGCCAGACGGCCACTGCCCAAGTCGCGGCGATCGAGCCCGACGAATCCCTCTACGGCCTGTTCGATATGTCGACTGGCTCCGTAGAGATTGCATCCGAATGCGATAGCAGTGATCCGGCGGCGGAAATCTTGATGGTCAACGGACCTCGCAACCCTCCTGGCTTTGCCCACGCGGGCGGAGTAGACGGTGGAGGCGACCCCGCGCAAGACCACGAAGAGTACCAACCCGAGCCACTCAATTCTCTGCAAAGAGAAGAACTTCGCCGCAGGAACATGGATGCCCTGCATACTCCCATCGCGGGAGAAACCCCCGAGGCTCGCGCCTTGGAGGAGGCATGTTTGGCCAACTTGGTGAACGCGCCGTCTGAAAATCTTCGCCGAGCACTCGACGAGCGCTGCAACAACGAGCACCGACGCCAATCGACGCCGGCTCTTCCCGCCGACTCGTATATCGAACCCGATTCAGAATTTAGCAGCCGCAACCCGTATAGCGAATCCATCCAGCCCTCTCGGTCGGAAGTGGCAGAGGCTTGATGCAGATCGAAGATTTGCTCCGAGCAGCAGGAGATCGAAATTCAGCCGTGTCGCGATCGCGCAAGAATGAAATTCACAATCGATCCGTCATCGTGAATACTGGGTCGATCGCTCACAGCCCTAGATCGCCCCTGCGGCGTGAAGGACGCGAGAATCGGCGAGACCAGTACGGCGACCGACACGATCGTGATGATAGGCGTCGAGTACCCACTCCTCCTCCGAGAGGTGGGTCTTACGCTCCTCGGCAGCAGGACGACATGCGTCAACTCAGTGTGGGGCGAAGAGCTCCAGTCGACCCCCGGGAACCAGGCTTCGACACGCAATCCATCATCATGCAAGGCTTGATCGACCGAAACAGAGCCCATCGGGGCGGCCCCGACAGAGATGCGCCCACAAGCAGTCGAGTGCATGTTTCTGGTCCAGAATGTTTCAGCAGGGCTATCAGAGCCGCGGTGATTCCCCCAACTTCAGGTTGGCAACCGGAGTAAGCAAGTTCACTGGTGAGTCTAAGCCTGAAACCTGGCTTGAGGACTACCGAGTGGCAGTTCAGATTGGTGGTGGGAATGACGAGGTGGCCATGAAGCATTTGCCCCTCATGTTGGAAGGTTCTGCCAGAGCGTGGTTGAATCAGTTACCTCCTAGCAGCATTTACACTTGGGAAGACTTGTCCCGAGTGTTCGTCAGAACATTTGAAGGAACTTGCAAGCGACCAGCTGGATTGACAGAGCTGCAAGTCTGTGTGCAGAAGACGAATGAGACTCTCAGAGAGTATATTCAGAGATGGATCACTTTGCATCATACCGTGGAGAACGTGTCTGACCATCAAGCAGTCTGCGCCTTCAAGGATGGTGTCAAGAACAGAGAATTGAGTTTGAAGTTTGGTCGAACCGGAGACATGACCCTGAGTCGGATGATGGAGATTGCTACCAAGTACGTCAACGGCGAAGAGGAAGACCGACTCCGAAGCGGCAAGTACAAGCCAAGTCAGTCGGAGAAGGGAAACACCAGTCGGAAACAGAAGCGGAAAGCCGAACCAGCAGCTCCTGGAGAGGCTCTGGCCGTAACTCAGGGAAAGTTCAAAGGGAAACCTAAAGGATCCTGGAACCCTAAGAAGGTGAAGGATAAGGAAGGAAACGACGTGATGGATATGCCGTGTCATATCCACACGAAGAAAGATGAAGAGGGCAATATCATTTACCCAAAGCATACCACTCGCCAGTGTCGACTCCTGATCCAGCAGTTCCAAGGAAAACAGTCCAAGGACAAGGAAAAGGAGTCGGACAAGGCCGAAGACAAGGAGGACAGTGAGGGAGGATATCCGCATGTCAACTCCACTCTGATGATCTTCGCAGATGTGGAAAGCAAGAGCCGACTGAAGGTCATTAACCGTGAGGTGAACATGGTTGCCCCGGCGAAACCAAGTTATCTGAGATGGTACCAAACACCCATCACATTCGACCAGTCTGATCACCCGACTCATATTGCCACCCCTAGGAGGCAAGCTTTGGTGGTCGACCCAGTCGTCGAAGGCACTCGACTGACGAAAGTGCTGATGGACGGCGGTAGTGGGCTAAACTTGTTATATGCGGACACACTGAAAGGAATGGGCATTGCGATGTCCCGACTGAGCACCAGTAACATGAGCTTTCATGGAGTTATACTAGGAAAGAAAGCCGAGTCACTCGGCCAAATAGCTCTGGACGTGGTGTTTGGTGATTCAAAACATTTTCGCAAGGAGAAGTTGACGTTTGAGGTCATGGATTTTCAGAGCGCGTACCACGCCATTTTGGGGAGACCAGCTTACGCACGGTTCATGGCTCGACCATGTTACGTGTACCTCAAACTGAAGATGCCCGGCCCCAAAGGAGTGATCACTGTCACCGGTGATCGGAAAAAGGCAGAAGAGTGTTTTCAGAAGGGCTCAAAGATTGCCGATTCCAAGGTGACAGCGGTCGAGTTTGAAGAATATATGCAAAACGCAGATCCGAGTGATTTGCTGCGATCCAAGAAGCCTGAAATAGAATCGCATTTCGATTAAATGCGGTGAGACGGCTCGCCCACATTCACCCGACCGACCCCAATGCAGCCCGACCCACATCTCCACAACACTCGACCGAAATAGGAAGAAGCGCCATCCGGTTCCTCCGTGAGAATCGACATTTTGCATGGAAGCGAGCTGACATGCCAGGTGTTCCCAAGGGACTGGCTGAGCATCGTCTTAGAGTCGACTCATCAGCAAAACCAGTTAAAGAGCATCTTCAGTGGTCCGTCGTCCAGAAGAGAAAGGCTATTGGTGAGGAAGTGGCTCGACTGTTGGCGGCAGGATTTATCCGAGAGATATACCACTCCGAGTGGCTCGCTAATGTTGTCATGGTTCCTAAGAAGGACAACTCACTCCAAATGTGCATTGATTTCAAGCACATCAATCGGGCCTGCCCAAAAGATCATTTTCCTCTCCCTCGCATTGATCAAATTGTTGACTCGACCGCGGGATGCGAGAGATTGTCTTTTCTAGACGCCTATTCCGGGTACCATCAGATCCGTCTGTACAGGCCTAATGAGATAAAAACAGCTTTCATCACTCCATTCGGGTGCTTCTGCTATATCACCATGCCATTCGGCCTCAAGAATGCCGGAGCCACATTTATGCGAATGATTCAGAAGTGTCTGCTCACTCAAATCATTCGGAATGTGGAAGCATATATGGATGATATTGTGGTCAAATCGCGGAAAGGTTCCGACCTGCTCACTGACCTCGCCGAAACATTTGCCAACCTCAGAAGGTATGATATCAAGCTCAATCCATCAAAATGCACATTCGGAGTTCCTGGTGGCAAGTTACTCGGTTTTCTCGTTTCCGAACGAGGGATCAACGCTAATCCAGAAAAGATCGGCACTATACTCCGAATGAAACGCCCCGTGCGAGTGCACGATGTCCGAGCTTCTTCGGATGCTTGGCGCATTAAGTCGATTCATCTCACGACTCGGTGAAAAGGCATTGCCTCTTTACCGATTCATGAAGAAGGCGCAACAAGTTCGAGTGGACTCGAAGCCGATGCAGCGTTTGCCGAGCTAAAAGCTCGCTCTCCACCCAGCCGGTGCTTGCTGCTCCAATCAGCAAAGAGCTTCGTTGCTTTATATCGCAGCCACAGACAAGTCGTCAAGACAAGATTTATGGTCGAGTGGGAAGAAGAAGGAAAGCCTTCAAAGTTCAGCGCCAAAGGTACTATCTATCCAAGTTTTAACTCCATCCAAGCAGAGATACCCTCATTATTAGAAGCTTGTGTATGGGATATACATGACCACGAAGAAGGTTGTTCATTATTTCTCCGATCATTCCATCACGATTAAATCGGCGACGCCCACTTTCGAGATTCTCACATAAGAGATGCAACTGGTCGAGTGGCGAAATGGGCGATTGAACTTCTTCCCTTGATATCAAGTTTGAGGCAAAGAAAGCCATTAAGTCCTGTGCAATAGCAGATTTCTCGCCGAGTGGATTGAATGACAACAACCGATCAAGTTCACTCGGAGCATTGGACCATGTTCTTTGATGGCTCTAAGATGTTGAATGGTTCCGTCTTTGGGTTGTCCTGGTTTCCCCGGAGGAGATAAGCTCGATATGTGCTCCAGATTCACTTTGACTCCTCCAACAATGAGGCAGAGTACGAGGCCCTTTTGTATGGGTTATGCATGGCCATTTCACTTTCGGCGTCCGTCGCCTTATGGTCTATGGCGACTCGGATTTAGTGGTCAACCAAGTGATGAAGGAGTGGGGCGTGAGAAGCCCAGCCATGATGGATACCGCAATGCAAAGAGGAAGCTGGAAAAGAAGTTTGAGGGTTAGAGCTCCATCATATACCCCGCTGAAAAATCAAGCAAATGACGATCCGCAAAGATAGGTTCCAAGAGAGAAGCCATTCCGAGTGGTGTGTTCTTGGAGCATATACATACTCCATCGCTAAAGAAGATCCTTTTCTCAAGAAGCCCCGCAGCCCAAGAGTGCCACAGATCCGATCAAGTAGAAGTCCCAAAGAAGGGTCGACTTGGTTATGGAAGTCTTGGTAGTCACTCCCGATCGACAAGTTACCATATATCGCGTATATCCCGAGAAAAGAGCTCTGGAGGATGAGGAAGAGGCTCGACGGATCGTCCGTCGATCCAAGGCCTTTACCGTAATCAAAGGACAGCTTGTATAGAGAGAGCGCGATCGAGTTGGTCGAAGTGCATAACGCCGAAGAAGGTCGAATCATCCTTGATGATATCCACTTGGGGACTGTGGTCATCATCGTCCTCTCGGACCATCGTGGCCAAAGCATACCGAGCCGGATTTTACTGGCCAAAGGCGAATGAGATGGCAAAGGAAATGGTGGACAAGTGCGAAGGATGTCAGTTCTACTCAAATATGTCACACAAGCCTGCATCAGCTCTCAAGACCATTCCACTCGTCTGGCCCTTCGCAGTATGGGGGTTGGATATGGTTGGCCCCTTGAGAACAGGTCGAAGTGGTTTCACGCATGTACTGGTGGCAGTCGACAAGTTCACCAAGTGGATTGAGGCTAAACCCATCAAGAACCTTGACGCTGGTACTGCTGTTAGCTTCATCAGGGAACTGATATTTAGATATGGAGTCCCGCACAACATCATTACGGATAATGGGTCGAACTTTGACTCAGAGGAATTCAGGGATTTCTGCAACTCTCAAGGCACACGAATCGACTACGCTTCAGTCGCCCATCCGCAGTCGAATGGACAAGCAGAGTGAGCCAATGGCCTGATCCTCAAAGGGTTGAAACCCCGACTGATGCGTGATCTCAAACATGCGGCTGGAGCATGGGTCGACGAACTTCCCTTGGTGCTTTGGGGACTGCGGACCACGCCTAATCGGTCGACCGGAAGAAATCCATTCTTCTTGGTCTACGGAGCTGAAGCAGTCTTGCCGAGTGATCTTCTTCACAATGCTCCTCGAGTTGAACTCTACAACGAAGGAGAAGCTGAACAAGCACGGCAGGACGCAGTCGACCTTTTGGAGGAAGAAAGGGAGATGGCTCTGATCCGATCGACCATCTACCAACAAGACTTGTGTCGCTTCCATGCCAGAAACGTGAAGAGTCGAGCCTTCCAGGAAGGAGATTTGGTTCTCCGAGTGGATCAGCAGAAACAACACAAGCTTGCGACTTCTTGGGCAGGACCCTTCATCGTCACCAAAGTCCTCCACAACGGGGCGTACCGTCTCTACAATGTCAAACGCAATATCGACGAGCCCCGAGCTTGGAACGCGAAACTACTCCGCCCATTTTACACTTAAGTTTATCACTCGGATGAGTTGTAATAAAAGTACTTCTGTAGTCCATGTTTTGCAAGATAATAGTGTCATAATTTCCCCAACGATTTTTGTCACTTTTATTTGTTCAGTAAAAATTTCCCACCCAGTGGGTGACTTAGCCGCGAATCCGCTTCGCCTAAGTTTGTAAAAAAAAATCCTTACCGAGTGGTGAGCCAGCCTCCCACTCGGGGGCTTAGCTGCGAATCCGTTTCTCCTAAGTTTCAATAAAATCCTACTGAGTGGTAAGCCAGACTTCCGCTCGGGGGCTTAGCTGCAGCCCAGTGCTCGCCTAAGTTTGAACAAAATCCTACCGAGTTATAAGCCAGACTTTCACTCGGGGGCTTAGCTGCAGTCCGAGCACTCGCCTAAGGTACAAATACAACGTGCGCTCGCAAGGAGGACGAGACGTAGGTCGACTGCGATCCTCTCCTCTGAGCTACGCCACAAGTATAATGTGCGGTCGTAAGGAGGACGAGGTGCAGGTCGACTGCGACCCTCTCCTCTGAGCTACGCCACAAATACAACGTACGGTCGTAAGGAGGACGAGGTGCAGGTCGACTGTGTTCCTCTCTTCTGAGCTACGCCACAAGTACAACGTAAAAATCCTACCGAGTGAAGAGCACACCTCTCACTCGGGGGCTTAGCTGCAGCCCAGTGCTGCGCCTAAGGTATAAAAATCCTACCGAGTGAAGAGCAAACCTCTCACTGGGGCTTAGCTGCAACCCAGTGCTCGCCTAAGGTATAAAAATCCTACCGAGTGAAGAGCAAACCTCTCACTGGGGCTTAGCTGCAGCCCAAAGTGCTCGCCTAAGTGAATTAAAGAGAAAGTCGATTGCAGAGGCACCTTGCTTTAAAAGCCGCAAAAGACATTTCAAGCCAAAACAAGAGTATTCAAACGTCGAATCCAAGTTCAGATGGATACCTAAGGGAACCGAAAGTGCTCAGGCACTAAGCCTGTTAAGGTTTATCGGTTACAAAATCACTCGGCATACCGAGGCAAATTTAAAGTGTCGAGCTCAAAGAAGTTTTTTACCCCTCCTGTGGAGGGCTGGAAGGTGCAACAAACTCATCAAGGTCAATTCCGTCCGCGATCCGAGTGGCAGCAGCGATGAAGGTCTCCATGAAGGACCTGAAGTCGTGCTTCTTGGTGTTGGCCACCCGAAGAGCCGCCAACCTATCTTCTCACGCATCCTTGCAGTGGACTCGAGCCAGACACAGAGCAACATCTGCGCCACACCTTGCAGAGGACTTTTTCCACTCCTGCACTCGACCAGGAACTGTGTTCAGTCGAGCCATCAGAGACTCAAGGTCGTTCTGGAGTGTCTCCCTGGGCCAGAGCATGCTGTCGATGTGGGAAGTGGCGACTTTCAGCCTTGCAAGATAGTCAACAACAGCAGCAACGCGGGACTCAAGTCGGAACACATTCATGGCAACTTCATCGTTCACTGGAGAGTTGACGGGGTCCAGGTTTGGTTCCAGTCGACTAGTTTCCTCTTCAAAGTTTTGGCAAAATTCTGCAAGTACAATTACTGAGTCAAGGCAATGGTCAAATAGAAAGATCACTGTAAAGATGGTTGTTTGACGCAAAGGATTACCTTCGAGCATGAGGAACAACTTCTTGGCAAGTCCACCCAGAAAGGCCTCCAGATCTTTCTTCTTCCCAGCCAATTGACTGGCCTTGTCATTCAGAGCAGCTTTGTCGTTTTTCAGTCGACTAACCTCCTTGTTGGCAATCTCAAGAGCAGCTTTCAGATTAGTATTTTCTTCTTCGAGCTTGGTGACCGAAGCTAACTTCTCGTCAGCAAGTTTGGTCTTCTCAGCCAGTTCAAGATCTTTCTTCTTCTGGGCCTCCTTCACCTTGCGTGTAAAGCAGATGAAGGTCAGATTTTTGAAACAGATGAAGGACAAAAACAGTCGTCGAGGTCTCACCGAACATACCTTTGGTCTCCTCCTTCGCCTTCGCCGATTCTCCCGACCAGCTTGAGATCCAGCTCGAGCTGGATGTGCTTGTTCTCCAGCTCGGTATAACGAGCCGCAAGGTTACAGGATTTCTGCGAAGAACCAATCGACAAAATGTCAAGGATAATTCACTTCCGAGTGGGTAAGAGAAAATCATGCGTTTCTAAGACTACAGCCGAATACAAACATTCGACCGTAGTCTCGGGGACTACACCCAGTGGGTGCACTCAGCGTGCCCCACTAGTTCTATTAAAGATAGAGTCGACCAGTCGACCAAAAAAACAACAAGACGTATTCTTCAGACTGTAATCGACTGCAAGTAGTCGACTACAGTCTCAGGGACTACACCCAGTGGGTGCACTCAGCGTGCCCCCACCGGTTTCAGAAATCCATTCGACCTAGTCGATCGACGGAAAAACTTAACTTTAAAGCCTATGGTCGATCGCCGCCAGATCAACCATAGCCTTGGGGACTACACCCAGCGGGTGCACTCAGCGTGCCCCCGCTAAACCGGAGTTTCAATCGACACACCCAGTGGGTGATTGCTATGGATTCCGGAAAGAAAAGCTTTTGATAGCATATCCTAATGTAACAGCGATTCGACCGACTGAACATTGCTTTGAAGAGCGAATCGGCGTCGTAGGCTGCCTGGCTTGCCTCCCGGATGGCCTTCACCTGCTCCATCATGATCCCCGCGTGGCGTATCGCTTCCTTTGCAGCACTGGCTTGGTCCTCTGGGACGTGGTGCGTCGTGAAGAGAGAAGGCTGCGCGGCACTCGACGAAGCAGGGAGAGCACTCGTCAGTGGCACCGCGGAGGACACAGTGTGCCGAGTGGCGTCCTCCTTCCCCGCGATCAGAGTCTCGGGTGCCGTTACATCCTGGGCCGCCCTGCCGGCAGATGTTTTCCTGCTCCTCCTGTGCTTCAGCGGTTCTGAAAGTGCAACTAATCCCCGGGTGGTTTTGGTAATTAATAACAACATATATATCATTGAACTAATAGTTACTTGAGAATCATTTCAGAAAGTTCAGTGATATGGGTATGGCAAGGATCAAGAAGTGGACCCCTCAAAATGCTAAGGCAAGCATTGGCAAAAGCTCAAGACTCCATTTTTGGTTTAGTGATCCAAGATCACATTGAGTCCATAGGAAAAGCCAATACTATTAAAGGGATGAGGTTATGATGATGATCCGGTTGCTCAAGTGCTTAGTGATACATCTCCTAAACTATCGCAACTTTCACCGCCATATACACTCATAAGTAGTCTCGGTCCCACCGATTTTTCAAACTCACCACACCGAGATGAACCACCTCAGCCATAAGCCAAACCCTAGCAAACTCGGATTTTCCGATTCGAACTCGGTCTCACCGAAAAATGAGTTGCCAAGCTTCAGAACCTTCATCATCAAATCGGTGTCACCGAGATGATGAAGTCGGTCCCACCGAAATTGGCATGCTCTTGTCATTGCACGAATCGGACTCATCGAGATTGTATTTTCGGTCCCACCGAAAATCCCAACGTTCACATTATTTGAACTATCGGTCTCACCGAGTTGTCAACTTTGGTCCCACCGAGATTGGTCAAATGTGTGTAACGGTTGGATTTTGTGTGGAGGCTATAAATACCCTCCACCCCTCTTCATTCGTGGAGAGAGCCATCGAAAGAACTACCACTCCTACCTTACATTTAGAGAAGAGAACTACCTACCCTTGTGTTGAGATCAAGTTGCTCCACTCCCACCATATGAAGCTTGATCTCTAGCCTTCCCAAGTTGCTTTCCACTCAATCCTTTCTTCCACCACAGCCAAATCAGTGAGGAGAGTTGAGTGTTGGGGAGATTATCATTTGAAGCACAAGAGCAAGGAGTTCATCATCATCTACAACATCTATTACCTTTTGGAGGGTGGTGCCTCCTTGGTTAGGTGTCGCTTGGGAGCCTCCGTCGAGATGTGGAGTTGAACCAAGAAGTTTGTAAGGGCAAGGAGATCGCCTACTTCGTGAAGATCTACCCCGAGTAAGGCTAGTCCTCCGTGGGCGTAGGCCATGATGGAATAGACAAGGTTGCTTCTTCGTGGACCCTTCGTGGGTGGAGCCCTCCGTGGACTCTCGCAGCCGTTACCCTCCGTGGGTTGAAGTCTCCATCAACGTGGAAGTACGATAGCACCACCTATCGGAACCACGAGAAAAATCACCGCATCTCCAAAATTGCGTTTGCTCTTCTCCACCTCTCTTTACTACATGTGCAATTTACTTTCCGCTGCCTATACTCTAGAATTGCATGTGTAGGGTGATGCTTGACTTGATCATAATTGTGAATCTGCCAAAAACTGTTCTTTATCAAAAGGCAGAATTTTTATATTGTCAAGTAGTCTAATCACCCCCCTCTAGACATACTTTCGATCCTACAAGTGGTATCAGAGCTTTGGTCTCCATTGTATTGGTTTCCATTGCATTGGACTCCATAAGCTTGGTTTCACAACCTAGGAGAGTATGGCGTCTAGTGAGGATAATTTTCATAGAGGTCCTTACTTTGATGGTACAAATTTTGCTAGTTGGAAGCATAAAATGAAAATGCATATTCTTGGTCATAACCCAGCCGCATGGGGCATTATTTGTGTTGGTATGCAAGGTGAATTCTTCGAGGAAGGAAAAGTTCGGATCGCGGCTTACAACGGAAGAATTGCGGATGTTGCAAAACAATGCTCAAGCTTGTGACATTCTCTTCAATGCCTTGTGTCCCGAGGAGTTCAACAAAATCAGCCGTCTTGAGAATGCAAAAGAGATTTGGGATACTTTGGTTGAAATGCACGAAGGTAACGAGTCCGTGAAGGAATCAAAGCTAGATGTTCTTCAAGGTCAACTTGACAAGTTCAAGATGAGGGATGGTGAAGGAGTCGCTGAAATGTACTCTAGGCTTGCTCTCATCACAAATGAGATTGCCGGCTTAGGAAGCGAAGAAATGACCGACCGATTCATCATCAAGAAGATTCTCAGAGCTTTGGATGGAAAGTATGATAGCGTGTGCACTTTGATCCAAATGATGCCAAACTACAAGAATCTCAAGCCAACCGAAGTCATTGGAAGAATTGTTGCTCATGAGATGACACTTAAGGATAAGGAAGAGCTTCACAACATGTCAAGTGGTGCTTACAAAGCTACAAGTGATGCTCCCACAACCTCAAGTGACAAGTTAGTTTCCAATGAAGAGATAAGCCTAATGGTCAAGAACTTCAACAAATTCTACAAGAATAGAGGCAAAGAGAGAAGCTCAAAGTCTAGATCATATGATGAAAAGAGATCTTCTAGTCGTGATCGAAACTGCTACAATTGTGGAAGACCCGGACACTACTCAAATGAGTGTACGGCTCCCCACAAGAGAATAGAAGAATCTCCAAGAAGAAGAAGCTCAAGAGATGAGTCACCTCGGAAAGAGAGAAGGAGCAGAGATGATCGTTATGAACGAAGACCCTCTCGGAGAAGCAAGGATTCGGAGAGGAAAGACAAGTCATCAAGGAGCTACACAAGAAGAAAACATCAAGATCATGTAGGTGAATGGGTCTCCGGCTCCGACTCCGACAACCAATCCGAAGGAAGCTATCACTCCAACTCCGACTACAGTCAAGATGAAGGTGTTGCCGGTCTTGCTCTCGTATCCTCCAACTCCAACTCCTACGACTTATTTGATTCACCAAATGAGGGAATTGGAAGATGCTTCATGGCTAAAGGCCCCAAGGTATCACACCCTGAATTCATTGACTTCGATAGTGATGAGGATGACTTCCTTGGTGAAGATGAGCTCTTACTTGATAAATCCAATGAACCTAGTAACGATGAACATGCTAGTAATCTTTATAGTCGAGAAGAGTCGAATGACAATGCTATGAAGGAGATTGAGCGTCTAACTAAATAACTAAACACTCTTAAGTTAGCTCATGAAACAACTCAAGAAGATCATAGAGAGCTCCTAAGATCTCATGAGAAGCTCACCCTAGAGCAAGAACATGAGTTTCTAAAAGCAATCAATGACGATCTTCGAAAGAAGAGTTCTTCATATCTTGCCAAACGACTTCTCTTGTCTAATTTCTTGCCACCCATTAAGACTAAGCATGACAAGCATAAGAAAAATTCTTTCTCTAGTAGTAACAATAACCATGCTAAATCCAATGTTGTTGCTTCTAGTAGTTCTCTTGATTCCACTAACAATGTTTCAAGCCAAGTTACACTTGAGCAAGAAAATAGTTTATTGAAAGGGATTATAGAGAAAGGTGTCTACAAGAGCCTTGCCGGAAGCAAGAACTTTGAGGAAATTGTTCGCAAGCAAGGAAGGCACCAGAAGAATCAAGGAATTGGTTTTGAGCAAAAGTTCAACGCCAAGGGTGTTGAATGGGAAGAAGGTCAATATCCTACTCCACAGTTTGTTCCTCAAAAGGAGAAGTATGATCCTACTTCTTCCTATGTGGAACAAGCTCAAGATGACCTTCCACCACAAGACCACAAGCTAAAAGGCAAGGACAAGCTTCAAGAGGAGATTGATGCATTTGTTGAAGCACCTCAAGCCATGGTCAAGTGGGTTCCCAAGGAAACGTCAAGTTCTACTTCGTCAAGCTCAACTACAACCCCAAGGATTCCCATCAAGATGATGTGGATCCCGAAGAAGAAGAACTAGAAAGTTCTTGAGGGTGACTCCACCAACATACTTCACTCACATTCATTTTGGCAAAAACTTGTGCAATCAACTTCCACATCGTGCACTAGTTCATGGAGTCACAAACCCTCTTGTTGGTAAGTCAACGGACAAGGTAATCATTGCTTTCATGGACATCATCTATTGTGAATTTCAATCTATGTCCATGGATATCCTTGTTTGTTCCTTGTGGGACTAACCCATGTAGGTATTGAAAGTGCCCGAATCCAAAGGATAGCTCCCAAATCTTGATGATCTCCATCAACATTGAGCATCCACATCTTCAACATCTACATGAAGTCTTCTACGACAACCCAAGGTTAGTTTGACCCTTTAAAAGGGGTTCTCACATCTAGGGAGAGCTTTGCTCTAAAAATTGAGCTAAAGCATCTTCAAATGATGTGAACACATCAATGCTTTATGTAAAAGTGGTAACCCCACTTGTGCTTAAACGATGAGTATGACCTATGATCAAATGTTCTCATTTGGCTCCTAAGTCAATATACTCATATAAAGATGACCTAGTCATCGACAAATTGTGTGATAGTAGCTAGAGTTCTGGTTGTGCATGTTTGACACATATTTCATTTGCTATCTTATTGTGTGAGCATGTTGGATGCATGATTTTATCCATTCGAGGACATCCATTTGTTGTTTTGGTCGTTTTGATTTTTCTGACCAAATGGATGGACAAGAATGCCTAAGTACCTCCCCTAGCTATCTATGCTTTCTTGTCTCAAATTCTATTCATGCTTACATCACAAATTTTGAACAAGTCATTTTCGGACCCTCCGGGTGAGGAGCACTCGGAGCCACCGATCCGTCAAGGGCTAATTTCCAAAACCTTCTAATTGATTTCGGTCAGACAAACTCATACAAACTCGGTCGAACCGAAAGCATTTAGAATGATCTAGGTTTTCACCTCGGTGAAACCGAGTTGTGATTTTCGGCGTGACCGAAGTGCATAACTGCCTAGCGATTATCCATCTCGTGCCACCAAGTTTTACAACTCGGTCCCACCGACAAAGAAAGGGTATATATCTCGAGGGCAGCGCTGATTCCTCCTTCAAACGTTTCGCCCCCACACCCCTTGCTGCCATCGCTTTGGTCTCCGGATCGTCACCGTCATCGCCTGTGCGCCCTCGCCGCAGGTCTCCGTCGCCGTCAACGGACATCTCCTCCGAGCCGTTGCCGCCGTAGAAAAACTCCACCAAGTTAGGGTGAGTTTTGATCCACTCGTGCTCCCATCTCCGATTCAATGCACGTTTGGTTTGCCTAGAATCTTGCCACGATTGAAATCCTCCCAGACATCGAGTTAGTTCGTTTGAACTAGATTCGAGTAAAAGTTTTAGGTTAGGTTTCCGCCGAACACATCTCGGTGAGACCGATTTTACATTTTCGGTATGACCGATTTGGCCTATGGCCATTACCTTTGCACCCTTCGGTCCAACCGAAGTTGTGCAAAATCGGTGTGACCGAAATGAGGATTCTGTGAAACCCTAGTGTTTTCGGCAGATCGAAACCCACTTCGGTCAAACCGAAAGTGGTGTGAAAGCTCTGTTTAACACTTGGATTCACGAATTTTAAACTCGGTCGACCAAAATGTCTTCGTGAAAACCTAATACTAGAATTTGAACTCATTTGTTTGCAAAAACTTCGCATTTTGTGATGACTTTTCTTCTCCGCCTACACCTTATCTATTCACGGGTTGTCGGCCATGTCGATGCCAAGGATGAATGAACAGTCGAGACACCCATTGCAGATATTCCAGAGGCGTGCACTAGTCCCGATCCTAGCAGCTCATCCGATGATGGTGAGAGGAGTACACCAAGTGGCTTGCCTCCTGCAGCCACCAGAGCCGTAAAGAAGAGGAACTCGATGATGAGGACTCAGATTTTGTTGTTGAGGAAGAGGTGACCTCAAAGCCTAAAGGAAGGTTGTTGCCAAAGAGCAACAAGGTCAACAAACTAAGAAGGGCACCAAAAAGTCAAGCAATCAACTGTTGCCAAGAAGCTGAATTTGGAGAGGCAAAACAAGCAAAGTGAAGAAAACCTCCAAGAGAAAGAGGATAGTGCATGATGCAACAGAAGAAGATGAGGATGAGGAAGCACCCCACCTCCTCCTCGAAGCCTAAGTTCATGGGTGATGCCATTAAGGCCGGAGCCACATCAAAGCCCAAGCAATCTGCTCCAGCTAAGGCAGCTCCAAAGAAAGCCTCGCTTGCCAAGCCCAAGAAGACCGTCGAAACATTCCAGCGTCTCGAAAAGAACAAGGATGATGTGCCACCAACGTGTCGATGATGAAGGACCAGTTTTTTGAAACTTCGTCCAAAACTGCCACTACATAATGATGCTCATCCTCAAGCCGAGGATATGAAGGCAAGGAAAGATAGAGGTCTCGGGCTATGGAGACAAACCGACCCATATGCCGTGAGGAGAAGAACTGTTGTTGATCCCAGATTTCACACCGAGAGAGCAGCAGGACTTCTATGAGACCGTCTTGATGGACAAGAAGCCCATAGTCGCAGACACAAGATATGTTGACCGGAAGTACATTGACAAATAAGAGCACAGAGATTTCTTTCCACATGTGCATGAAAGTTTCACTGCATGTGGTGTTGCAGATTTTGTAGGTCAGAAATTGACCAATTGGAATGATGAGATGATAATGCAATTTTATGCCACAGCTCACTTCTACCCTGATGGAAAGATTGTGTGGATGACTGAAGGTCAAAGATTTTCTTCTTCTGTTGACGAATGGGCAGAAATTTTGAATGCTCCAGTGCAACGAGAAGATGATATTGATGTATATGGGATTCCAAAGAAGAATCATGAATCCATGAAGAACATGTACAAAGAGATTCCAAAGAAAGGATTTGGGAATCTGGAAGCTCGGCTCGATCTACTATCTCGAGCAGGCTTACCTACCACTAATACTATTTTGAGGCATACCTTGATGCCCAAATCGGAGATCATCGCATGATCGAGGATACTCTATCAACATGCTGCACATACTTGATGAGAAAGCACCTTTCAAGGTGATGGACTTGATGGTAGAGACCATTAAGAGGATTGCAATGACCGTAAAAGGTCATGTGGATTTGCCCATGATTCAGATGCTTATCAATGCCAAGTTTGGCACGGGCACATTCTTGTTGGATAGAGAACATTTACCACTGCAGCCAGAGCATGAAGACAATGTTGTTGTGATGAATGAGGAGGATCCAACATCTGTTGAAGGTCAAGCCAAGATCGAAGCTGCTAAGAAAGCCAAAGCTGACAAGGAAGCACCAGCAGCAGCAGCTAAACCAAAGAGTTTCGGAGAGCGGATTCTTGAAGCTACCCAAAGGATTGAACAACGCCTGGCCAGCATTGTACAGTCTCAGGAGAGCTTAGAGAAGATTTTTGAGGACAAGATCCACGCTCTGGACGTGAAGTCGATCAAGTGCAAGTGATCACAACAAGCTCGAGGCGGACATTGAGGAAGCAAAGCGGAGAAGGAAGAGCTTATGCGTGAGATGCAGGATGACTTAGTCCAGATGCTTATCAACAGATCGCTCCGGTTCCCACAGACCCGATCAGTTGCTATTCCATGGATCGACACCAGACTACAGCTTCAAAGACTCTCCACAGTTCAAAGAAGCACTCCTACTCCAGCTGCAGCTCGGTGACCACTCCTCCAAAGACAGACATCACCGAAGTCTTCGCCGATGTTTGTCATATCCACTCCAACATCAACCCAGACGGGAGCCGCCACAGAGTTCCCAAAGTGACGCTTAGCTCTATGCTTTTTGAACTTTTGGTAACTTGTTGCCAAAGGGGAGAAATTGTATAGATCATAGGACTTCGAGAGAGAGTGCTGTTGTTTTTGCGCTTTTGCTCTTTCGTTCTTTTGCGGTTTCTTTGAGATACTTTTGGTTTTCGAGACATTCAAAGGTGTTTGATACTACGTTTGATTCTACCTTAATGAGTGCTTGGTCGTACTATGCTTTAATGTGTGCTTAATGCTTATCATATGCCATTCCTATCTTGTATGACCATTTACTCATGTCTTGGTGATTGGGTGCATGCTGTTCATTCTTATCATTTTGTGCGCTCCACCAAGATGTATGTGACATGGAAGAGTGACCCATGATCCTAATCGATTGTGCATTTGCATTCAAACGCAAATCTTAAATAATGCACAAATTTAGGGGGAGCTCTTACTTATCACATACTTCTCAAAGCGACGATATTATTCATTGATTATATCCTTTGTCGAAGCTTTGATCTATATGTTGTCATCAATTACCAAAAAGGGGGAGATTGAAAGTGCAACTAATCCCGGGTGGTTTTGGTAATTAATAACAACATATATATCATTGAACTAATAGTTACTTGAGAATCATTTTAGAAAGTTCAAAGATATGGGTATGGCAAGGACTGAAGAAGTGGACCCCTCAAAATGCTAAGGCAAGCATTGGCAAAAGCTCAAGACTCCATTTTTGTTTAGTGCTCCAAGATCACATTGAGTCCATAGGAAAAGCCAATACTATTAAAGGGGATGAGGTTATGATGATGATCTGGTTGCTCAAGTGCTTAGTGATACATCTCCTAAACTATCGGCAACTTTCACCGCCATATACACTCATAAGTAGTCTCGGTCCCACCGATTTTCCAAACTCAGTCACACCGAGATGAACCACCTCAGCCATAAGCCAAACCCTAGCAAACTCGGATTTTCCGATTACAACTCGGTCTCACCGAAAAATGAGTTGCCAAGCTTCAGAACCTTCACATCAAATCGGTGTCACCGAGATGATGAAGTCGGTCCCACCGAAATTGGCATGCTCTTGTCATTGCACTAATCGGACTCACCGAGATTGTATTTTCGGTCCCACTAAAAATCCCAACGCTCACATTATTTGAACTATCGGTCTCACCGAGTTGTCAACTTCGGTCCCACCGAGATTGGTCAAATGTGTGTAACGTTGGATTTTGTGTGGAGGCTATAAATACCCTCCACCCCTCTTCATTCGTGGAGAGAGCCATCGAAAAGAACTACCACTCCTACCTTACATTTCTGAGAAGAGAACTACCTACCCTTGTGTTGAGATCAAGTTGCTCCACTCCCACCATATGAAGCTTGATCTCTAGCTGAAAGTGCAACTAATCCCCGGGTGGTTTTGGTAATTAATAACAACATATATATCATTGAACTAATCATTTCTTGAGAATATTTCGAAAGTTCAAGGATATGGGTATGGCAATGACCGATGATGTGGACCCTCAAAATGCCAAGGAAAACATTGGCAAAAGCTCAAGACTCCATTTTTGGTTTAGTGATCCAAGATCACATTGAGTTCATAGGAAAGCCAATACTATTAAAGGGGATGAGGTTATGATGATGATCTGGTTGCTCTAAGTGCTTAGTGATTTATCTCTCAAACTATCAGCAATCTTTCACTCCAACATAAACTCATAAGTAATCTCGGTCCCACCGATTCCAAACTCACCACACCGAGATGAACCACCTCACCATATACCCAAACCCTAAGAATCTCGGATTTTCCGATTCCAAACTCGGTCATTCGAAATTGGTGTTGCCAAGCTTCAGAACCTTCAGACTCAAATCGGTGTCACCGAGATGAGAAAGTCGGTCCCACCGAGATTGGCAAACCCTAGACTTTGGAAGAATCGGACTAACCGAGATTGTATTTTCGGTCCCACGAAAATCCCAACGCTCACAAGATTTGAACTTTCGGTCTCACCGAGTTGTCAACTTCGGTCCGACCGAGATTGGTCAAATGTGTGTAACGGTTGGATTTTGTGTGGAGGCTATAAATACCCTCCACCTCCTCTTCATTCGTGGAGAGAGCCATCGAAAAGAACTACCACTCCTACCTTACATTTACGAGAAGAAAACTACCTACCCTTGTGTTGAGATCAAGTTGCTCCACTCCCACCATATGAAACTTGATTTCTAGCCTTCCCAAGTTGCTTTCCACTCAATCCCTTCCTCCACCACAGCCAAATCGGTGAGGAGAGTTGAGTGTTGGGGAGATTATCATTTGAAGCACAAGAGCAAGGAGTTCATCATCACCAACACCATCTATTACCTTTTGGAGGTGGTGCCTCCTAGATTGGTTAGGTGTCACTTGGGAGCCTCCGTCATGATGTGGAGTTGAACCAAGGAGTTTGTAAGGGCAAGGAGATCGCCTACTTCGTGAAGATCTACCCCGAGTAAGGCTAGTCCTCCGTGGACGTAGGCCATGATGGCATAGACAAGGTTGCTTCTTCGTGGACCCTTCGTGGGTGGAGCCCTCCGTGGACTCAAGCAAGGCCGTTACCCTCCGTGGGTTGAAGTCTCCATCAACGTGGATTGACGATAGCACCACCTATCGGAACCACGAGAAAAAATCTCCGTGTCTCCATTGCGTTTGCTCTTCTCCACCTCTCACTTACTATACGTGCAGTTTACTTTCCGCTGCCATAACTCTAGAATTGCATGTGTAGGGTGATACTTGACTTGGTTGCCATTGTGAACTTGCTAAGAAACTACTCCAATCAAAAGGCAAAATTTTTAAGTTGTCAAGTAGTCTAATCACCCCCTCTAGACATACTTCCGATCCTACAAGTGGTATCGAGCTTTGGTCTCCATTGGATTGGTTTCCATTGCATTGACTCCATAAGCTTGGTTTCACAACCTAGGAGAGTATGGCGTCTAGTGAGGGTAATTTCCGTGAGGTCCTTACTTTGATGGTTCAAACTTTGCTAGTTGGAAGCATAAAATGAAAATGCATATTCTTGGACATAACCCCGCCGCATGGGGCATTATTTGTGTTGGCTTGCAAGGTGAGTTCTTCAAGAAGGAAAAGTTCGGATCGCGAAGCTCTGCGATGAGTTGCGGATGTTACTGAAACAATGCTCAAGCTTGTGACATTCTCTTCAATGCTTTGTGTCCCGAGGAGTTCAACAAGATCAGCCGCCTTGAGAATGCAAAAGAGATTTGGGATACTTTGGTCGAAATGCACGAAGGTACAGAGTCCGTGAAGGAATCAAAGCTAGATGTTCTTCAAGGTCACTTGACAAGTTCAAGATGAAGGAAGGTGAAGAATTCGCTGAAATGTACTCTAGGCTTGCTCTCATCACCAATGAGATGGCAGGCTTAGGAAGCGAAGAAATGACCGACCGATTCATCATCAAGAAGATTCTCGAGCTTTGGATGGAAAGTATGACACCGTGTGCACTTTGATCCAAATGATGCCAAACTACAAAGATCTCAAGCCTACCAAGTCATTGGAAGGATTGTTGCTCAT